>CM038469.1:21481188-21946762 GCA_021464415.1 Lonicera japonica
CAAGGTTACATTGCTCGAAAGAGAGAATGTAGAAATCAAAACTTAGAGAATTAGAATCTTAAAACTTCAATGAGTGAAAAATTTAGTTCAATGATAATGGTAACTTTTTTTTATAAGTTGTCACGATTTAGAACCATGATAAAGAATAACCCTCCGAGTTTTTCAGTGACATTTTGCCCATTTTAATGTAATTTGCAGCTATAGGGGCAGTCAGGGGCGGAGCCACATGGGGTCCAAGTGGGGCCATGGCCCGACCTGGACTTTTTTTAAATTTTCAGAGAGTATAGGGGTCTATGTGTGAGAAGGAAAAGTTGAGGGGCCATTGTGCAATTAGCCGAGAAGTTGAGGGACAGGGGATGTAATATTTGTCAAACAGGCAGTGTGTTGAGCGGGGGGCTTCGTGCAATTAGGATTATAAGTTCAGGGTTTAAGTTTCTAATATATTAAGTTTTCATTTTCTCTCATTCCTCATTCAGCAGCTGTTTTTTACTACCTTCTTCTTCTTCTTTTTTTCTGAAATACAATTTCAAATTTTTTTAGATTATATATCAAAAGATATTTCAAAATATATAATTAATTTTAGTATATCATTTCTAACTTTTCCGAAATATCGAAACAGAATGGAGAAGTATTTTAGTAAAAATTGATCTGTAAATATAATTATTGAGTTTGATTTGGCTTAAATTTTTTTGGCCCCTCCTGAAAATTATTCCTGGCTCTGCCACTGGGGGCAGTGGAAAATAAATTTAAATTTATATATAGTCCGTTTTTGGTACGAACCGGTTCATACGGACTAGACCTTTATACAATGTTTTTTCGTCTTAGAAATATTGGGGATGTTTTTTACCACGAAAAAACGTCGTAAAAAGGTTAGGTCCGTACGGACCGGTCTGCACTTGAAAATTTTCGTATATATATATTTTTATTATTCAAAACGGCAGATAATGGTTAGAAATTCGTAACGGGTAAATGACCAATAACAAATTTTCAACTTTACATACCGTTACTACTCTAAACAAACCTATTTACTTTTAGACGAAGATTTAGTGGTTTGTTACAGCGCTGGAATTGATATAATAAAAAAATTTCAAGTGCAGACCGGACCTTTATACAACGTTTTTTTCGTCGTTAAAAAGGTCCAATCTGTACGAATCGGTCCATACTGGAAATAGACTCTTGATATAATAACGAATTTTTAACTATTTATAACCGTTACAAAATGTGGTTTAATTATTAATGGTTTTTGGTTAATTTTAGTAATGGATTTCTTCATTCCTTAAGTATTTTCAAAGCCTGAATAGTAACATATTGTTTATGTTAATTTATTTTTTTCGGTAATTGATTAAAACCGTTATAAAAGAGTCATTATGGTATAGTGTCAGGAGTAAGAATATTTACATTGTTCTCGTATAAAGACAACTAATAGAATAATGTATGTTTGTATATAACTATCCTAAACATATTTTCACCGGTGAGTTTTATAATTAAAGAGTACTGATATAAGTATTGAATTTTGCAGTATTCGCAGTTTTTGATTTTCAATTTCCCAAATCACTGTTGTCAACCTCGTGCAAATATTCACAAATTAAATTCTCACATAAAAATGTCTTGGATTTTCTCATACAACCTAAAAATAGTTATCGTGGAAAACAAATTATTTAGGTGGATATTCAGAAACTGAACTAATAAAAATTATATATACGAAGTAAAAATTAATCCAATAAATATTTTTGCAAATCTATCACACAATGTGGTTTACTTAATTAATGAGCAACAGTGGATTAACTTAACAAACCTCAAAAAATAAGATAATACGTTAAAAGCAGCGCATAGATCGCCCATTCTAGATACCATTGGAAGAGCAATCTAAGAGCCATTCATCAAGACCCTAAAAAAGAGATAGTCACTTTTTTCTTTCTTCGACCATAAGTAACTAAGTAAATAATGTCATTGTAGTTGCACCTCAAATTCTGGGGAATTATGATTTTCTTGTTTTCCAAATTATACGCACCGTCCATTGGGAATGAAAGAGATTTCTAATTTCAATTCATTCAATCATATTTTCCTTATGTTTCTACCTTTTTAGTACCAGCTTTTATTATTCTTCAATTCTTTGCTAAATAACCATGTTTTTGTTTGGTTGCCATTAGTTAGCTGAAAGGTTGTTGGTATGCATATATAATTAGGCCTATTTTCTATGAAATATCAATGATTTCTTTGCTTTTTAAAAAAATTAAAAATCATAATTTAATTAGTCAAGGATTAGAGTGGAATTTTTTATTATAAAATTATAATGGTCTGTACAAATAGGGGTTGATCAAGCATCACAATCGCTCTCGATCTCTTATTTGAAGACTTACTTTTCCTCTGATTCCGTCATAAATCAATCACCATCCTACCGCCCTCGAACTCTCTTTTCTGAAGACTTGCTTTCACTCTAGATTTGTCTTGCCATACCTGCATCACCGTCCCGATTAATCAATTACCCCATCAAACTACCGCTGATGGGGTTCAAACCCTACCCACTTCTATAAAGAGTGGACAGTCACACCATCTTTGCTTGATTACCTATGATTAATAACACATTTATGCGTAGTGGACTTGAGACCATTATAGTACCATATTCATGTGCAACTTAGAATTTAATGAAGTAAATATTTTTTTTGTCCACACTTTTTGGAGTAATATCTTTCCCATTTATGAAATTGGTATTTTAAAAAGCCTTCCTCGAAATCTGAATCTTTATATTCATGAAATTTGTAGAAGTGTATCTATAAACAAATCATGGCAGATGCCCTGAACCAAGGCAACAACTCTCGCTTGGTTATTGGAGAATCCACTCTGCTAAATGTAAATTTCGTTTCGTTTTAATTTATTTTAGTAGATCAAAACATTTAAAAAAATATATTAATTTCGCTCCCAAATTTAAATTCCTGGATTTGACGTTGTCTAGGACTTCTCTCTCCAGCAGTTTTTCGGTTCCTGCTGGCCGTCACTGTCACCTCATATCTATCCGTCTCCATCCCTCTGTCTCCGGCAGTTGTCCAATCGTCAATACTAACTGAGTCATCCACTGGTACGTCATCTCTTTTGTAAGTTATCTCCTTAACTTTAATAGTAGAAAGAATAAGATTTGATGAGGTTAGATATGAAATTTGAAAATTTCTTGAACTTTTATGTTCCTCTAATTATGTATTTGCCTCTGCCTTGTTCATGAAAAATAATGATGGCGGTTTTATCAAATAGTTAACTAAACTGACCCACTATTTCGGTAAAACCGAAGGTACTAGGTTTATCGACCACATCGGTTTGGTTGTGGTTCCTTTGAGGATTTTCCGACCATGTCGGTTCAGTTTGTAAACCGACCAAATCGGTTTGGTAACCGAACCGTGACCAGCACTAAATAGGAGTGTAAAGAGTTTAGGGCCGGAAGGTGACCTTTCAATCTCTTGAGTTGGCTAGATGAGCAGTACGCTGTGTTATTAAGGCATTTTATCCAGGAGCGGCCAACTTTAGGTAGATACATTAGCGTGAAAATGTTCTCCAGCTGAAAAAATTTAATAAATCAAAGAATTACATAACAGAACGTAGGAAAACATCACAAACCTTTTTCAAAAGTCCTAAGAGCATATAGCATATCTATTTGACACTAATCACACTCGGTTCCTCTCAACCCAATGAAAGTCCTGAGAGCATATCTATTTGACATTTTATGAAATTTCATACTCGGTTGAGAGAAGCCGAGTGTATAAGCATACAACTCGGTTACGGGGAACCGAGTAAACCTTCTTCGTGCTTTAAATAGAAAATTGTGTTTTTTGTTTATATATTTGATGTGTATGTTATGAAAATAATATAAATAATGAAACAAAATAAAAACATGTATGCCTCTCTTTGGTCAACTCTTTCTTGCTTGTTTTCCTTCCCTTGTTCCAAAATTTCTGTTTTTTCTACCATTCTTCTCAAACTTAGACTTTTGTATCAATTGTGGAGGTTTTCTTGCATCAATAATGGAGGTTTTATTGGCTGTTTTGGTGCAACCAAACTTTGTTGTTAAACTCATTTGAAGATGGTAGAGATGGTGGAGAAATTTTGGAAAGAAATTTAATGTGTGAAGAAATGTTCAAAATGTATTAAATGTGAGATAGTTAAACATGTCTTTTAATTAGTCTACTTAAGGATTAATTAACTTTTATTTTAAATTAAAACAAGTGGGGGTAGAAATGACAATTGAGAATATTTTTTTTGTCGGGTGCCAACAAGACCACCCTATATTTACATTTATTAGTCTGATTTAGGAGAAATATTCTATAGTTCAAAAATGTAACAGATGTCGTATCCTAAATAAGTGTGAACCACGTACACATTTAAACTAGAGTTTGAGAAAGAGAAAATGATAAATAATAGTGATTAGTTTAAAGTTACTTTTCCCATGTCTTAAAATTTCTTTTATGTTGGATAAGATTAATCCCGATTTGAAATGGGTGATGATAACATAAATTATTGTGGTTGTAGTTTAAAGACGCTTTTATCATCACACATTTTAAATTACTTTTTCTTTTCTTTTCTTTCCCGCGTTTTCCCTAATTCTATAAAAAAAAATTGCCAAGTACCTTATCAATCTTAAGCATGCGTTGTTTCATCTCATATATGCAAGGAAATTAATGCTACCTAGGTAAAGATTAGAATTGTACATATAAAAGTAGTTAAAGTGGATTCTTTACTTGGGAAAGGAATGCTAGCTTTCTATATTGAAATGTGTCAAATTTAAGAGAATTTATGTACCATCTCTCTCTCTCTCTCTCTCTCTCTCTCTGTGTGTGACACCACCTGTCAATCCCCTTATGTCTGGCATTAATCTTTATTTCCTTTCTCCATCATATCTTCTCTCTCTATATCCATCTCAATCTCCCAAAAGTGATGGCAAAGAAAGAGAGAGAGAGTAGTGATGGATTGATGGTGACTTTCGTTTAGGTTGGTGTTGCAATTAATTTCAGGGTTGATTCTTCTTGCATCTTTTTTTGGATGCAGTGATTGGATGAGAGTTAAGATTAATAAAGACCAATTTCATGCATGATTACTGCCCTAATTTACTAACAGTGGTATCAGAGCGAGGTTATTGCTGTTCTTTAATTTCGATCATGATTATAATCGTTTTATAACTTGAAGATCTGTTCTCGTTTAAAATTTCGATTAATTTCATATTCGGATTTTAGTATCATGCTAGGTTTTAGTAATATCGATTAATGGGTTAATCGTTTTCTGTAGCATGTTTCTGTTTTCGTTAATCAGTTTACATATACGATATGTCCTTTTATAATCTGATTAATAGAGATCTGATATGTCAAAAACGTGATTATTGTATGACTGTTATCGACATGTTCATGATTCTGTTAAGTCGTTTTTGATTAGGGTTCATCATATGCTGTTGTGATTTTAATTCCGCAATTATCATGTTTAGCGTTTTCAGAATCGTTCTGTTAGGGTTTACGCAATCTGGTAGACTTGATGAGATCACGGCTATCGGGTTCTTTCACGTTGATTTGATTAACGAGATAGGGCAGATTAATGTGATTAGTCTAGACGAATCTGTCTGATAAGATCAGACACGTTTCTGGAGGAAATAATTTGAAATCGTTCAAATTTTTCACGGTGGCAGAAGTATGATTCTCTTGCAGGTCATACACCGAGCCCGCTGACCGGTCAGCGGGACCGCCGCCGGGGTGTCCACCCCCCGGACCCCGGTTGGGGCGCTGCCCCAAACCCCGCGGGGGCGTTGCCCCTCGACCCCTAATTGTTTATTTAATAATTGATTAAATTTATGTTTCCTTTTATAAGTATGCAATGTGTTGTGTTATGGGATAATACTAACTTGCAGGGTTATTATTTATAGTGATATAGTATGGCCAAACTAAATACGGCCTGCGTGTCGTCTTGTTTTTATTGTAATATATAAATACGGCCTGCGTGTCGTTTTTTTTTTTGTTTTGCAATGTAATTTCAATTACTAGTTTCAATTACTAGTCTCTTGTATTAGGATGTACAATTGTTGTATAATTACCTCGCATAGAAGATGGAGGATCCCTCATCACAAGAGAAGATAGCCAAGAACTTTGGAATGTCCAAAGCTACAAAGGATGGGAGAGCATAGTTAATTAGTAGCTTTATTTCTCTGGCCATACTATATCACATATTTTTTGGTTGATGCATGTTTAAATATTCTGTTGGATTATTGTGAGACTGCATATTCATGTCCCTAGAATAAATGAAATTATTTGTGCCTTTCCAATACTGATAACTATTAATTTTATGATTATTTTAGAAGACGCCTGCCAAAGCGGGGTTATCTTAGATCATCATAAATTAATAGTATGGAAGTCGGACATCCATAAATCAGAAAAGTGTTGGTTTGATTTCACGGGCCATCAAAACGGTTTTGGGCCTTGAGGCAAAGTGTTGAGAAGCCGAAACATAAGATGTAAAACTCAACAAACCAAGAATTACATAGGATGTAATTAACAAATGTTGCTTACCTAATTAACAAAGTTTAAGTGAAAAGCCAAAGCTTTCTTAATACCTTGTGTAATATGGATCTTGGACCTACTATGTCCTATTGGGACAATTGTGTGTAAGACATAGTAGGAATTTTTTATAAATAAGCATATTAAATGTTTGCATATGTTATTTTGCTGTAGATAGATGACGAACCATAACACAACCGCTTTTTCGTTGCGATCTGTCCTTGAGAAGGAAAAACTAAATACAACCAACTTCCTAGACTGGTTTAGGAATCTGAGAATTGTTCTCAAATAGGAGAGGAAAGATTATGTCCTCGAAAATGCTATTCCTGAAGAACCAGCAGCTAATGCTCCTCGTGCACAGAAAGATGCATATCAGAAGCATCTGAATGATGATTTAGATGTTTCATGTCTCATGCTTGCTAGCATGAATGCTGATCTGCAGAAGCAGTTTGAAAACATGAATGCATTCGACATGGTTAAGGAACTAAAGAGTTTGTTTCAGGAACAAGCTCGAGTCGAACGCTTCGAGACTACTAAGTCTTTGTTTTCTTGCAAGCTTCCTGAGGGAGGCTCAGTTAGTCCTCATGTTCTCAAAATGATTGGGTACATTGATCACCTAGAAAGGTTGGGGACAACTATTAGCCAAGAGTTGGCCACTGATGTCATTCTCCAGTCGCTGCCTGAGTCATATGATGGTTTTATTATGAACTTCAATATGCACAGCTTGGAGAAGACATTAACTGAGATGCATGGGATGCTGAAAACTGCTGAGCAGAATATTGTTAAGAAAGGTAAGAATAATGTTCTGATGGTTCAAAAGGGAAAGGGTTTCAAGAAGGGTGGAAATGGCAAAGGAAAGTCCAATGCCAAAGGCAAAGGTAAAGCTCCAGTTAAGAACTGGAAGAACAAGAAGCAAGATTCTGAGCCCAAGCCTAATCCACAAGCTGAAATGATATGTTTTCACTGCAATGAAAAGGGTCATTGGAAGAGAAACTGCAAGAAATACCTTGACGACAAAAAGAAGGGACTAGCCCCTTCGTCTTCAGGTACTTACGTTATAGAAGTAAATGTTACTTCAGCTTCTTCTTCTTCTTGGGTATTAGATACTGGTAGTGCATCTCACATTTGAGCAAATGTACAGGGACTCAAAAGGAGTAGGAAGCTGGCTAAAGGAGAAGTGGACTTACGCGTTGGAAATCGAGCAAAAGTTGCCGCTCTAGCTGTAGGAACATTTGAGATTCTTTTGCCTTCAGGATTGATTTTAGAATTAAATAATTGTTACTATGTGCCTGCTTTTAGCAGAAACATTATTTCTATTTCTTTGTTAGACGAAGAAGGTTTTGAATTCAATTTTAAGGACAAACGTTGTTCATTTTCTTTGAATAATATGCAATATGGTATTGGACAATTATTGGATGGTCTTTATATTCTAAATCTTGAAATACCTGTTTATAACGTAAATAACAAGAGAATCAAGTCTGATGATTCGAATCCTACTTATTTATGGCATTGTCGTTTAGGCCATATAAATGAGAAACGCATGTTGAAGCTCCATAAAGATGGTCTTCTAAATTCATTTGATTTTCAGTCTTTTGAACGATGTGAATCTTGTTTATTGGGAAAGATGACCAAGAGCCCTTTCAATGGAAACAATGATAGGGCAAGTGATCTTTTGGCCCTCATTCATACTGATGTATGTGGACCACTAAACACAACTGCCAGAGGAGGATATCAGTACTTCATCACATTTACTGATGATTTCAGTAGATATGGTTATGTTTACTTGATAAAACATAAATCGGAATCTTTTGAAAAGTTCAAAGAATTTCAAAATGAGGTACAAAATCAACTTGGCAAGACTATTAAAGCTCTTCGATCAGATCGAGGAGGAGAATACTTAAGCCAAGAATTCATTGATCATCTTAAGAGTTGTGGAATTGTTTCACAACTTACTCCACCAGGAACACCACAATGGAATGATGTATCTGAAAGGAGAAACCGAACACTGTTAGACATGGTTCGATCAATGATGAGTCAGACATCTCTTCCAATATCATTTTGGGGATATGCTCTTGAAACCGCAGCGTTCACACTAAATAGATCTCCATCTAAGGCTGTAGAAAAGACACCTTACGAGTTATGGACTGGAAAGGTTCCAAGTCTGTCTTTTCTAAAGATTTGGGGTTGTGACGTTTTCGTCAGACGACTAATCACAACTAAATTGGAACCCAAATCTGATAAATGCTTTTTCGTAGGATATCCTAAGGAAACAAAAGGATATTATTTTTATAATCCAACCGAGAACAAAGTGTTTGTAGCTCGGAATGGAGTTTTCTTAGAAAGAGAGTTTCTTTCCAAAGAAAACAGTGGGAGCACTATACATCTAGAAGAAATTCGAGATGATAGTAATCTTAATGAAGAGCCTCAACAATGTATGCAAATAGTTGCAGAAACTCCTGAAGAAGTTACAGTCTTACGAAGGTCAAGTAGGCCACGTCGCGAACCTGAGAGATTATCACTTTTCGTCTCAGATGAGCAAGACATAGTGTTGTTAGACAACAATGAGCCCTCGACTTTCAAAGAAGCAATGGAGAGCTCTAGTTCCGAGAAATGGCTAGAAGCCATGAAATCCGAAATGAAATCCATGGATGACAATCAAGTATGGGACTTGGTTGACATGCCAAATGGCTGTAGAGCCATAGGTTGCAAATGGGTTTTCAAAATCAGGATTGATAAAGATGGCAAGATCGATGTCTATAAAGCTCGATTGGTTGCAAAAGGATATCGACAAATCCATGGTATTGACTATGATGAATCCTTTTCGCCAGTTGCCATGTTTAAATCAATCCGGATCCTTTTAAGCATTGCCGCATATTATGACTATGAAATATGGCAAATGGATGCCAAAACTGCTTTCCTTAATGGATACCTAGAAGAGGATGTGTACATGACACAACCTGAAGGTTTTGTCGATCCAAGAAATGCTAACAAGGTATGCAAGCTTAAGAGATCCATATATGGTCTTAAGCAAGCATCTCGGAGCTGGAATCTTCGTTTCGATGAAACTATCAAAAAGTTTGATTTTAGAAAGAACGAAGAAGAACCTTGTGTATACAAGAAAACTAGTGGGAGCGCGATAGTCTTTCTGGTATTGTATGTAGATGACATACTACTCATTGGGAATGATATTCCTATGCTTGAGTCTGTCAAGACCTGGCTTGGAAAATGTTTCTCAATGAAAGATTTGGGCGAGGCAGCCTACATATTAGGGATCAAGATCTATAGAGATAGATCAAGAAAACTAATAGGACTGAGTCAAAGTAATTACCTTGACAAAGTTTTACGTAGGTTCAACATGCAAGACTCTAAAAGAGGGTTCTTGCCAATGACACATGGCACAACACTAAGCAAGACTCAGTGTCCTCAGACACAAGATGAGCGAGATCGCATGAGTAGAATCCCGTATGCTTCGGCTATAGGTTCTATCATGTACGCTATGTTGTGTACTCGTCCCGATGTAGCATGCGCATTGAGCGTGACTAGCAGATACCAGTCAGATCCAGGTGAGAGTCACTGGACCGCTGTCAAGAATATCCTCAAGTACTTAAGAAGAACTAGGGATATATTCTTGATTTATGGTGGGGAAGAAGAGTTGGTTGTAAATGGGTACACGGATTCTGGTTTTCAATCAGATAAGGATGATTTCAGATCACAATCCGGTTTTGTGTTTTGTCTCAATGGTGGAGCTGTGAGTTGGAAGAGTTCTAAGCAAGCCACAATTGCTGATTCTACAACAGAAGCTGAATATGTTGCTGCTTCAGAAGCAGCAAAGGAAGCAGTATGGATAAAGAAGTTTATCACTGAACTTGGTGTCATTCCTAGTAGCACCAATCCAGTGGATTTGTATTGTGACAACAATGGAGCTATTGCTCAGGCTAAAGAGCCAAGGTCGCACCAAAAATCCAAACATATTCAGAGACGTTATCACCTCATTCGTGAGTTTATCAGTAATGGTGATGTGAAGATATGCAAGGTTCCCACAGACGAGAATGTAGCTGATCCTTTGACTAAGCCACTTTCTCAAACTAAACATGATCGTCATTTTAGTGCATTAGGCATTCGTTTTATGAATGAATGGTCCTAGTACAAGTGGGAGACTGAAAGAGATATGTCCTAGGACTATTCATAGATTATGATTTGTACTTGGATATCTTATACATTAAAATTCCATTTCATAATATGGTAAAAAATTATAGGGAAACAAATTTTTATTTTTTTTGTGAGAGGAGTTGAAAAATAAGTTGAAAGATGTGTGAGATCGATGTTACGTTCTCTTTGTTTTTTGCTTTTTACATGGATTTTTTTTCCCACTAAAATATAAAAGAATAATGGAAAACATCTTTGCATTAAAAATGATGAGCATCTAACATCACTAACTTATTTAATGGTTTTGTCGGTTTTTCCATCTTATTATCAAATGGACACTAAATATATGGGCTTTATGCTCAATACCGCAACTCTACAACGAAACTACAGTGGTATAAGTTAGTTTGTGTACAAAATAAATATGTAGAGAGGTCGATAGCACTACTCCTAAATTCCTAATGTTCACTCGCAGAATGGCTGGCTCAACCCATTGATCCTACATGGAAAAATTGTATAACTCTACATAGATATATAAGTAGGGAAGTGTCACGATAAAGTAACGAGACCTTTTAAGATAAAACCACACATCTGTAGCACAAAGGTGTTTAAGTTGACAACAACATCGTTATGTGCTGCCGGGCATTATGTTATAGGCAAATTGGCGAGCACAACATTTCAATGAGAGCGTTATGTTATAGGCAAATAAGTTTCTAATCTTCATGTCTAACCGTAAGATTCAAAATTGTTTTAACCAATAACACTTGTTATCTATTCTAAATTTTGATGGGCACAACATTTCAACGAGAGCATTATGTTATAGGCAAATAAGTTTCTAATTTTCATCTCTAACCGTAAGATTCAAAATAAAAATTAACCAATAACACTTGTTATCTATTCTAATTTTTTTTAACCAATAGCACTTGTCATCTAATATAATTTTCTTTCTGCTTCTCTTTCTTAGTTTATACCAGACGGTGTACAGATGTGCTTCTTTCCTCATATCTAGATATAAATTTTTAGATTAGACCATATATTTGTTGCAAGCTCATGATTGCAGACCAAATAGTCCAGGGACACTGAAAAATAGAATTACATTTGACACTTATAAACTAGGACTATTGTGTCCAAAAAAAAATTAAAAATTAAAAATAAAACATAGGACTGTCAAGAGGCCACAACAACATTTTCTGCAGTCGAACACCAACAAATATTAGACTGGGGAACATGGATCATTGGATCCTCATATAACAACCGTTTTTCTCAAACAAATTTTATATAACATGCGAATAGTTTAAACACATATGATCGAAGTTGTCATAGACAAAACATCTAGGCTACAGATGATAAAATAAAAAATGGTCAAAAGTGAATGTACATCGCCTTCAACAAACAAAATTCTAGGGTTTTATTGAAACCAACTATTTGGAGTAGACATGATAATAACATTGACAAACAATTAGAATGAAATTAAGATCACAGCGGAATTGGGGGAGGGAGTAGCTGGGTTTCAATCCCCCCCTCCCCCAAAAAAAAACAAAAAATTTGCTAGCGTCTGTATATGTATAAACTAGCCCAGCCTGCCTATTACGCAATACCCTCTCACTCTCTAAACATTAACTTTAATTTTGAACAAGAAAAAAAACCCGGGCCATTGAAAAGTAAGTAAACATGTTATCAATGTAATTAAACTCAAGATATATTACCTAATCTATATTATATATGAATTATAATAATAATAATAATAATTTTATATTTCATTTATTCTCAAGATATATTACCTAATCTATAATATATATATACTAGGGTATACTCGTGCCATCCGGCATGATAAATTAAATAAAAATTTATAATAAAATAAAAAGAAGTAGCGTGTGATAAATCTAAATCGACAAACTTAGGTTTAATATATCTCCATGCTAGAAAAACTAAAAGTAGACAGGATTGAACCGACTTGTTTTTAATGTTTAAAGAATCTTTTAATCATATTTTTTGATCTTATTTTGATTTCGGCAAAATATGGTTTTAACAAATTAAACTCAAGGTCATTTGTGAAAATAATTCAATCACGTCTGTTGGAATGATTTGAAAATAATTCAAAATTTTGACTACTATATTGTGAACACTCCTACAAACGACATACTGAGATGATCAATGTACGAACACATAATGCACGAACACATGATGGATCTCGTTTAATTGATCTTGATCAGTAAATTTTAAATTTTAAATATTAAATTTTGAATTTTTTATTAGGTTATTACATTTTTAATGTAGAAAAAATGATTGGTGTTAACTGTTACTCAATAATTTTTCTTATTTTTTTTCACATAATTCTATAACCATGATGGATCTTGTTTAATTGATCATGATTAATATATTTAAATATTATTATTTTATGAAATTTCTTGATTAGAATATTTTCAATATTAAAAGTTAAAAATTTTAGTTTAAGATGAATCTTGTTTAATTGATCTTGATTAGTAGAGTTTAAATATTAAATTTTGAATTTTTTATTTTAAGTTGGGGCATTTTTAATGTAAATTTTTTTTATATATAATTCTAGAAAAATGTACCTGAAGCGCTTGAAGAAGAAATAAGAGTTTTGCCTTGATTGCCTTGCTTCTCTCTCTAGACTTTCTCTCTCTAGAACCTTCTCTCACCAACTTTCTCTCTCTAACCCTCTCTCTCTAAAAATTCTTAAAAGAAAAGACTCTCTAATGATTTGGACAGAGTTTCCCCTTACTAAAAACACTAACGAGTGTTGATCCCCCCCCTAAAATGAGATCCCAAGGGTCCTATTTATAGAGAAAAAATGCAGAAAAATGGCCTGGGTAGCCGCGCGGTTAGGAGCCAATCGTACGGCTAGGGAGGGCTGCTGTTAAGGCGTGCGGCTAGGGCGTGCGGCTCGAGCTTGCGGCTCGAAGCCAACCGTACGGTTGGGAGCTAACCGTGCGGCTAGGGTATACGCCAACCGTACGGTTGGGAGCCAACCGTGCGGTTGGGGGGCGTGCGGCTGGCTATCAAAAAACTCAATTTTTCTAACGGGGCGCTGCCCCGTCCTAGTAAGCGAAGTGGCAACATGGTTGTGATAGATTCCTAACGCGCTCGAAAATCAGAGCTTTTCTTAATGGTCTTCTATATGCATGACGACTCAAGACTTGATGCAGAATGCTCGTTTGTATGAAAATCATGTTCACACGAGAGTTGTGGATTGGGGTGTTCACAATTAGTTATATAATTGTTTTACTCACAATTATTTATATTGTTAATTATTTTATTTCGTATGTTATAAATTGAAAGTTGCCATAATGATGAAAATTCATGCACATTATAATCACTGTGATAAAATATTTTCATACAGCATCGAAAATGTGACCATTATGAATCTTAGTTTTGAAATCTAATCCATATTCCTAAAACATAATTAATATGGATGTATTCATAACTGTGTAATATTTTATCTTTTTTTAAGATGGCCGACCCAACTCGACCCGAATTTGACATTTTGGACTCAGAAGGACTTGAGTACCATTGGTGGGTTTCTGATGTAGAAACTACTTTTGTGGCTAAATAATACTCGGCTACACTTACTGACCCCAAAGACCCCGCAGACAAGGGACCATCAGATAAGGTGAAAGCAAATGCATTAATGTTTCTAAGGAAACATATTGACTCCAGCCTACGTTGGAAGTACCTTTAGTTAAAGACACCTAAAGAACTATGGGATGCCTTTAAGGGACGTTTTGGGAACATTCATGATACTTTGCTCCCAGAATTGACCGTTCAGTGGAATGAAATCCGCTTGCTTGACTATAAAAGGGTTATCGACTTCAACAAGGGCATGTTGCGCCTAAAGGCACGTCTTAACTTCTGTGGAAAGGACCTCACAGAAGATGATATGATTCAGAAGACCCTTTCCACTTTTCCTACTTTAGCACTTATACTAGCGAACTAGTATAGGCTCGAGTATGATAACAAAAGAATCACAACATTCAATAAGCTGGTCAATCTACTACAAGTAGCTGAAAGGCATAATGAGGTTCTTTTGAACAACAATGTCAGGCCCATCGGGACAAAGAAAATTCTTGAGGCTAACTACGGTAAGATGAACAGTGGAAATAACCCCAATGCAAGGGGGTTGGATGTGTTGATCCCTACCCACGTGGCAACAAGGCACAGCATGGAAAGGGACGTGCGAGTCGTGGTGCGGGTCGTGGAGGCTCTTCCAAAGTATGGAGAAGAAATGATATTATTGGCACTAGCGGTCAAGGAAATAAGAAGAAAAATACACCTAAGAAACCTCCAGTCAAAAAGGAAGAACTGCCATGCAAGCGCTAAAGTAGCAGCGAGTTAAAAGAAATATCGAGAATCAAAAGAACAAGAATCTCATTTTATGAATGAAGAAGAGAATGACGCTGATGTTAACTTCACAATCGCAGACTTTAGTGGCAAGAAAGAATTTGCTCAGTCAATGGATGCAATCGATTTTGACTGATCTGCTTTATTCACTTTGTTTGTTTTTTTTAAAAAAAATAAGGCATATTGCCTAATTCTTAATTAGACAATGATTTTGTCTTAAAGTTTATGATTGATTGAATGGATGGATTAGATTTCTGAACAAGATATTGGATTGATTATCGTTGGTTTTATTAATTAAATTTTGAACTTTATTCTGATGTATTTGATATATATGTTCGATTTTTTGTCCATGGTTCGGATTTTATACTCGATTTCATTATTGTAGGAATGACTCGAGGAGAACTTGAATGTTTAGTTGATAGTGGAACCACCCACACTATTTTAAGGAATAGGCAATTATTTGTTGAATTAATAGCCCATAATTCCTCTGTGACTACAATGATCGGATCATCGCAAGTGATAAAAGGGCAAGGTAATGCCAAATTTTTGTTGCCTAACGGCACATTATTTAAAGTCACAGACGCTCTGTATGCACCAAGAGCAACCCGAACCTTGCTGAGCTTCAAAGATATTCGTGACAACGGTTTTCATATAGAAACTCATTGTGAGAATGGAATAGAATACCTTTATATTACATCTAATGAATGTGGAAGAAAACGCATCTTAGAGAAATTAATGAGCCGATCTAGTGGACGTACTGTACCTCACTACTATTCGGATTATTGAATCGTACGCTGTCACCAATAATGAAATGTGGGACATTGACTCATACAGGCTTTGGCATGACCGCCTAGGACATCCTGGTCGTGACATGATGATCCGTATTTTAAAGAACTTATACGGGCATCCCTTTTTTTGAGTAAAACATAAAATGGGAAAAAAATTCGTCACAATGCAAGGTGTCGATTCTAATACTGTTCAAAAACAGAACTTGCCTTCTAAAATACCAGAAACATTACGACCCTCCCATTATGCCTCTTTGACTACGTCAAAAGCACATCAATCATTTTGCAAAGCCTGTTCTTTAGCAAAAACGGGATCGAGACCTTCCTATGCTAAAGATACAAAAGAAATTATTCCATTCTTACAAAGGATACAAGGAGATATATGTGGACCTATCCATCCAGAATGCGGACCATTTCAAGTACTTTATGGTTCTGGTGGATGCATCGACACATTGGTCACACGTTGCATTATTGTCCACAAGAAACGCTGCATTTGCAAAACTCCTAGCACAGATTATACGTTTAAGGGCTCACCACCCTGATCATCCTATTAAGTCTATAAGGCTTGATAATGCTGGAGAGTTTACATCAAAATCATTTGATGATTATTGCATGTCTATTGGGATCGATGTAGAGCATCATGTTCCCCATGTGCATACAAAAAATAGTCTCGCAGAAGCCACCATCAAAAGATTACAGATGCTGGCCAGGGCACTGGTTATGCGCACCAACTTGCCTATATCTGCGAGGGCTATGCAATATTACACGCAGCTTTACTTATTCGTTTCAGACCCACTGCTAACCAGCAATTTTCTGCGTACCAGTTGGTCACTGGATATGAGCCTGACATTTCACACTTACGCATATTTGGTTCAGCAGCATATGTGCCAATTGCGCCCCCACAACGCAATAAAATGGGTCCCCATAGACGACTAGGCATTTATGTTGGAAATGAATTCCCAACAATTATCCGCTATTTAGAACCTTTGACAGGCGATCTCTTTACTGCTAGGTTTGCGGATTGTCACTTCGATGAGACAGTCTTCCCGTCGTTAGGGGGAGATAAGAAAAAGGATTTTTCAAGGGAACAACAGGAATTGTCGTGGTTTGTTCCCACCCTGTCTCATTTTGATCCCCGTACTTCACAATGTGAAAGTGAAGTGAAAAGAATAATCGATCTTCAGAACGTAGTAGATTCGATGCCTAATGCGTTTACTGACATCGCAAACGTGACGAGATCACATATACCAGCTGCAAATGTGCCTGCAAGGTTAGAAGTCCCCGACAAGGGATACGGTGTCGTAGATAGAGATACTGCAACCACACTTAATGGAGGTGTGATTAAGGCCGTGGCTCCCCAAAGAAAGAGGGGGAGGCCATTTGGTTCGACTGACACTCACCCAAGGAAGAAAATGGAGAGTAAGGCACAAACCGATCCATTAATCATCAATGAAAAGAACCCTTCTTATGAGATTATCTCTGATTATAGTTATGTCCATGAATCAGTACTGGAGGATGCTCCGATGTTTGAAATGATTCCAAAGAACAAAGAAATCTCAATGGATTATGAGAAGGCATACGAGTTGATGGAAAGATCTTCCATATATATTGATGATATATTTGCATACACTGTTGCTCAAGAAATCATAGAGCACGATGATGTCGAACCTCGCTCGGTTGCAGAATGTCAACAAATAGCAGATTGGCCTAAATGGAAAGAAGCAATCCAGGCAGAACTAGATTCTTTGACAAAAAGACAGGTATTTGGTCCGGTAGTGCTAACCCCACCAAGTGTAAAGCCTGTAGGACATAAATGGGTATTTGTCAGAAAGCGTAATGAGAAGAATGAAGTTCTAAGGTATAAGGCTCGCCTTGTAGCGCAAGGTTTCTCACAACGCCCTGGAATTGACTACGAGGAAACATACTCTCCCGTAATGGATGTTATAACATTCCGCTACTTAGTTAGCTTGGTAGTTTCCGAAGGACTAGAAATGCATCTCATGGATGTGGTTACTGCATATCTCTATGGGGATCTTGATTCAGAGATATATATGAAAGTGCCTAATGGCCTTACATTACCCAAGTCAAGTGACTCTAAACCACAAAGTGCATTTGCAATTAGGTTGAAACGCTCACTTTACGGATTAAAACAATTTGGACGGATGCGGTATACCCGTCTAAGTGACTACTTGACTGGGAAGGGATATAAGAACGACGAATTATGCCCATGCGTATTCATAAAGAAAACAAGTTCCGGATTCACAATTGTAGCCGTATATGTTGATGACATGAACATAATAGGTACTCTTGATGAAATAAGAGAAACCACTAGTTACCTGAAATTCGAATTTGAGATGAAGGATCTTGGGAAAACTCGATTATGTCTAGGTCTTGAACTAGAACATCGAGCTTATGGAATATTAATCCACCAGTCTGCGTATGCCCAAAAGATGCTCAGGCGATTCAACATCGACAAAACGCATCCTGCTAGCACTCCCATGATCGGTCAAAGTTTGGATCCAAGAAAAGATCTATTCCGTCCAAAGGAAGATGACGAAGAGGTGTTGGGAGCTGAAATTCCTTATTTAAGTGCAATAGGCGCATTATTGTACTTGGCTCAATGCACTCGACCAAACATAGCATTCTCAGTGAACTTGTTAGCTAGATTTAGTTCCGCGCCAACGCAGCGTCACTGGAACGGTATGAAGAATATTTTTCGATATCTAAAAGGAATCATTGACTTGGGACTGTTCTTTCCCTATGACGCGCCGAAAATACTTCCGTGCTTAGGTACCCAAGTGCAGGTTGTCAAGTTATAATACTTGGTAAGTCCAAGTGTCGAACCACAAGGATAGTCGGAAAGACGATGTGGTGATTACGAGTCCAAGGTTTTGTTAAGAGAATTTAATTGGTTGATTTTAGTTGTTGATTTTAAAGTCTTGCAATAAAAATTAAAATGATGTAATAATAGATGAGAAAAGGCTAAGGCATTATAGAATTCATTTATTTTGCAAAGTTAAGTAAAATCAATCTCATTCAAAGTTCTCAATGCAATTCCTAAGTGTTGAATATTTTACCCATTTCTAAGCAAAAGGGTGTGGAGCAAAAGCAACCCATTCCCATATAAATGCCATATAAAGAAAGGGTGTAAGCAAATATCAACACAAGTGTATCTCTCATTTTTATCTTGTGACAAAGGATGTGAAGCAAGTGCAACCCATTCCCATATAATATCAACCAAGATTCAAATTTAAAATACACAAAAAGAAAAGGCATAAATTTAAACTAGGTATTTAAGAACTCATTGTTAGTTTCCCCTAGGCAAATGACTTGATTATGAAAATGGCCAACTACAAGGAGTTTAGCTCGATAAATCATAACATTTCATTTGTCTAAGATTGGGAGGTCTAGGTGGAGGTCAAACCGTCCTATATAGACTTATTTGATAAATACAAATTGAATCCTTAAAATGATTAATGAAGTTGTTTATGACATAAATTTAAAAGATCCTCTTTGGCAATACATTAACTAAGAAGATGATGAGTCTTAAAATCACATAAAGTGTAGAAAGCACTCAACATATCATTAAAGTATTAAAAGATTAAAATCTCAAATTTATGGTGTTTCTATGAATATTCAAAGACTAATCATGCTTGGCAATGAAAAGTATCTCATTCAAAGAAAGAATGAACATAGGCTAGTAAGAAAAACACAATTGTATCATTTTCTCATTAATGCTTGAGATCTATGTATACAAAGCATACAAAGCCAAATGATCATATGAAAATTATCTTACTAGCTTATGAATGGTTGAAAAAATGGAGAAGATGAAGGATTCAAAAAGTATTTAACAATACTAACAATGGAATGAGAATTGAACTTACATAATTAATGCATTGCAAACTTTATCTTTTAGCCTTAGCAAAGAAATTTACTCCATAATAAATGTAGAGACAAGAATTATAAAAGTGAACTCCATTTCTCTCTCTAGAAAATAAAACTATTACAAGCTCTCTATAAATTGAGAAATGAGAAGTAATAAAAGTCTACTCTCCAACACAACAATGAAGACTATAAATAGGAGAGTTGTGTTGGATGCTAAAATAATAAACAATGCTTTTTATTTTTATTTTTTTATTTTTATTTTTATTGTTTATTTTTGGTGGAGAATTCCACTTTCTTGGATGCTCTTTAATCACATGGAGAATTCCACTTTCTTTCTTTAATCACATGGACATGGAGACTTTCTTTCTTGGATGCTCTTTAATCACATGGACATGGAGACTTTCTTTCTTGGATGCTCTTTAATCACATGGAGATTTCCACTTTCTTGAATTCTTTTTGTCCATGGAAAATTCCACTATCTTGAATTCTTTTTGTCCATGGAAAATTCCAATATTGTATTAAATACAATATTTCTTGAAATCTAAAGACACCAAAATAAACACAAAAATATGCCTTTCCAAGCATTGTTAAATACAAAAGTGTTACGAGACTAATCGCGAAATAAGTTGGCAAACCGAGTAGTTTTAGAGAAATAAACGCGTCAAACAACTCCGAAAATGAGCAAATGAATGACAATATTAAGCGTTTATCAACTCCCCCCGACTTATCTGTTGCTAGTCCCTTAGCAAGCAAAATAAAAATAGCTATATATAATATCCGAAAATGCATTTAGCACATGCATTAAGCCTTTGAACTCCTAAGTTCTCCTAGAAGACGAGTTGTGTCTCGTGAGGGTTTACAGTGATGATACCCACAAACATCCGAAATTTGAAATCTAAGTAGTAGAATTGAAGCATTTTCATGAATTGATTCAAGTGCTTGGCATTACTATTACAATTTCCGAAATGTTGGCATTTGAATAACGATCTCCATTGCTTACAATCTCCTTTAGAAACTAGTTCCACATTCCCATTTGAACACACTATGTATATGGATCTTTGACACAATCATTCTTAATCACAAATAGTTCTATTCATCAATAGTGGAAGAGAGAAATCTTTCAAAAACAAAAGCTCAAGAACTTTGTCAATTTTAAGCACTTTTTTTTTTATCTTTTACTTGGACTTTTTGCTAAATTAGCTCAAGGTGGTTTGCATCTCTATGGAGGGCAGCGGTCTCACTTTGTAATTTTGCATTCATAACTTCTTGTTTTTTTCTTATTTTTTTTTTAAATGCACAAAGGAAGCTATTCACCCCTTTTCCATATGGTAACCTTTGCCTATCCTTAATATTAGACAAAATGACTTATGAATTTAGTCAAGTAAAGTTTAAAGTCAATATTAAGTTTAAAAGTCATCCAAGTTTTTATAATTTTTTTTTTTAAGTGCCATGCATGTGTCCCCTCTAAGGAGGATCTTTTCGAAAGAGCTTTTATTGCATTTGAATATTATTTCTCTCTACACAAGATGAAAATCACTCTATGTGATACTAAAGACTAAATCAAACCACAACATTATGCATATTCATACGAAACTACAAGGCTCAAGAATCTAAATGAAGCAATGCCATGGAGATTATCACTCAACTACCTATCCGAATTAAGAATTTCATGTCAAAAACCATCAATTCAAAGACAATTCTTAAAAAAATGATCATCATATTTCAAACTTTCAAATTTTTTTTAAGCTCTACACGCATGAAAAATTTAAGAAATTGAAAAGCCATTAAAGTTTAAGTACATTACCCCCCAACTTGAAGAACGCATTGTCCTCAATGTGAAGAGAACGAGAAATTGGCATTCTCCCATTTGGCCTTTTGATTTTCATGAAGAAAAGAGAGCTATTTTTAAAAGCAAAATTACTATATGTACACACTAACAAAAACAAACGGGTTAGAATTAGATAAAACATAACATGCATGCATTACAACCACATTTCAATCCTCATATCATGTTTATCAAACCAAACCCAAAAAGGAAGGAAAGAAAATAAAGCAAAATTTTTTTTTTTTTTCTTTCTTTTTTTTTTTTTTTTTTTTTTTTTTTTAGCAAAAGTATATACAACATCACCTATACTTGTTAGGTATAGGTCGGATCTTCAAGAGTGGTGGACTCCTCTTGAGGTGGGAATTCCAAAAATGGCTTAAGGCGTTGTCCATTCACTTTGAACACAAAGCCGGTTTTGGGATCCTCAACATTCACGGCCCCAAAAGGGAATACATGTCGAACAATGTATGGGCCGGTCCAACGTGATTTCAGCTTTCCCGGGAAGAGATGCAAACGCGTGTCATAAACTAGAACTTTGTGCCCGAGTTTAAATTCTTTTCTTAAAATAGATTTATCATGGAAAAGTTTTGCACGTTCTTTGCTTATCTTAGCATTTTGGTATGCATCCCTCCTTAATTCCTCCAACTCCTCAAGTTGTAACTTTCGGTTGCTTCCGACATTTTCAATATCAAAATTCATCATTTTAATTGCCCAAAATGATTTATGTTCTAACTCAACGGGAAGATGGCAAAGCTTGCCATATACTATCCGATAGGGAGACATTCCTAAAATTGTTTTAAAAGCCGTACGGTAAGCCCAAAGTTCATCGTTAAGACGCAATGACCAATCCTTGCGATTTGGATTTACCGTCTTTTCAAGAATTTGCTTTATCTCCCTATTGGCAAGTTCGGCTTGGCCATTGGTTTGCGGATGATAAGCGAGTGATACTTTGTGATTTACGCCATATTTTTGCATTAAAGATTCAAAAGGTTTGTTGCAAAAATGAGTACCACCATCGCTTATAATCGCTTTGGGAGTGCCAAACCTTGCAAGAATATTTTCTTTTAAAAATCGGATCGCCACTTTGTGATCATTTTTCTTGCAAGCTTGGGCCTCTACCCACTTGGAAACATAATCAACCGCCACTAAAATATAAAGGTTACCGAAAGAGGATGGGAATGGTCCCATGAAATCGATTCCCCAACAATCGAACACTTAAATTACCAAGATTGGATTAAGCGGCATCATGCTTTTTCTTGTAATCCCTCCTAACATTTGGCATCTCGGGCAAGTTTTGCAATGTTGGTAGGCATCTTTGAACAATGTTGGCCAATAAAGGCCACTTTGCAAGATCTTGGCGGCCGTCTTCTTGGCCGAGAAATGTCCACCACAAGCTTCAGTATGGCAAAAGCTTTGAACTCTTTCGAACTCGTCATTGGGAATACATCGTCGAATAATTTGATCCGCCCCATACTTGAACAAGTATGGGTCATCCCAATAGAAACGGTTGACCTCGGATAAGAATTTTCTTCGGTCTTGGGCATTCCAATGGCTTGGCATCTTTCCGGTGACAAGATAGTTCACGATATCGGCATACCATGGTGAAGAAGAGATTGTGAATAGTTGCTCATCCGGAAAAGAGTCTTTAATAGCATTCTCTTCAATGTGGTCGGTGAATGAAAGGCGAGATAAATGATCCGCCACCACATTTTCGACACCCTTCTTATCCTTTATGAAAAGATTGAATTCTTGTAGGAGAAGAATCCATCTTAGAAGCCTTGGCTTTGCATCTTTCTTTGTGAAAAGATACTTGAGGGCCGCATGATCGGTGAAAATGACAATAGGTGACCCAATGAGGTAGGACCGAAATTTTTCGAGAGCAAAGACAATAGCCAAGAGTTCTTTCTCGGTGGTGGTGTAGTTCATTTGAGCCTCATTGAGAGTTCGGCTCGCATAGTAAATGACCCCGGGCTTTTTGTCCTTTCTTTGGCCGAGGACCGCTCCCACGGTGTAATCGCTTGCATCGCACATGAGTTCGAATGGTAAACTCCAATCGGGGGTTTGCATGATGGGTGCGGTAGTGAGCATGTGCTTGAGTTTTACAAAGGCTTCTTCACATTCCTTGGTCCATTCGAATGGGGCATTTTTCAAGAGCAACTTGCACATGGGTTTAGCAATGGTGCTAAAATTTTGAATGAACCTTCGGTAGAATCCGGCATGCCCCAAGAATGAGCGAACATCCTTGATTGACTTGGGGGTGGGGAGCTTTGAGATAAGCTCGATCTTCGCCTTGTCTACTTCAATGCCTTTCCCCGATATAACATGGCCCAATACAATGCCCTTTGTCACCATGAAGTGGCATTTCTCCCAATTTAGGATGAGTTGCTTCTCGATACACCTTGCTAACACATGTTCAACATTGAGCAAACAATTATCGAACGACTTACCGTAAACGGTAAAATCGTCCATAAAAACCTCTAGAGTTTTCTCTACCATATCGCTAAAAATGCTCAACATACATCTTTGAAAAGTGGCCGGTGCATTGCACAAACCAAAAGGCATTTTTCGATATGCAAAAGTACCAAATGGACATGTGAAGGTTGTTTTTTCTTGGTCCTCAAGATCAATTTCGATTTGATTATACCCAGAAAATCCATCTAAAAACGAATAGAACTCATGACCCGCCACTCTTTCAAGTGTTTGATCTAAGAATGGAAGAGGAAAATGGTCCTTTCTAGTGACTTCATTTAACTTACGGTAGTCTATGCACATTCGCCACCCGGTGGTGACTCTTTGGGGTATTAACTCATCATTTTCATTTTTTACTACCGTAAGCCCAGATTTTTTAGGTACAACTTGGGTCGGACTCACCCATTTGCTATCCGAAATTGGATAGATGATCTTGGCATCAAGCAATTTCAACACCTCGGTTCTTACTACTTCTTGCATGTGAGGATTTAACCGGCGTTGAAATTGTCTTGATGGCTTTGCACCTTCCTCCAAGTGAATTTTGTGAGTGCAAATCAATGGACTAATTCCTTGGAGTTCGGCCAACTTCCACCCAAAAGCTTTTTGATACTTACTTAGCATACTTACCAACCGTTCTTCTTGATCCTTTGAGAGTTCGGAAGAAATTACCACGGGGTAAGTTTCAAAAGCACCAAGGAAAGCGTACTTCAAATTGCTAGGAAGAGGCTTGAGCTCCATCTTTCCTTCAAGAATTGGTGGTTCCACTTGTGCATTTTCTTCATTCTTCAAGAGTTCTTCCTTGTTCCTATCATCCAAAGAAAACACATGCACACATTCCTCGGGATCATTGGGAGTGGTTAGCAAATCTTCCAATGATTCCGATTCATAAGTGAAAGAAAAATGGTCTTGTACTAGTGACTCTATCATGTTTACATGTTCAATTTCATCATCAAAATCATCTTGTTTGTTACTTATTGAAAACACGTTGAGCTCAAGAGTCATATTTCCAAAGGCCAATTTTACAATCCCATTCTTGCAATTGATGATAGCATTTGATGTTGCAAGAAAGGGTCTTCCCAAAATTACGGGAATCTCATTTCCAGGATTGGATACCGGTTGCATGTCAAGAACTATGAAATCCACAGGAAAATAGAATTTATCAATTTGAATTAGCACATCCTCTACAATTCCCCTTGGAATCTTGACCGATCGATCCACCAATTGGATCGTGACTTTCGTGGGTTTCAACTCTCCTAAACCCAATTGTTGGTAGACAAAATATGGCAAAACATTAACACTCGCCCCCAGATCAAGCAATGCATTTTTTATTCTAAAGTTGCCAATCAAACAAGAAATGGTGGGGCAACCGGGATCTTTGAATTTTGGAATTCGAGTGCCTTGCATTATTGAACTCACTTGTTCCGCCATAAATGCCTTATTTTTAACATTCAATCGCCTCTTAGTGGTGCACAAATCTTTTAAAAATTTTGCATAAGAAGGAATTTGTTTCACCGCATCAAGCAATGGAATGTTAATTTTAACTTGTTTGAACACATCAAGAACTTCGGCATTTTGGGTCTCTTTCAAAGGTTGAGATAACCTTTCCGGAAAAGGGATTTTGACACTACTCTTGATTTTTTCCAAATCCTCTTTTCCGACTCTCTCTTCTTCCCTCATTCTCTCTTAAATGGTGACCTTCTCAACTTGGCTTGACTCACCTATGTCCACCGGCTTTTTGGCCTTAGGAACTATAGTTTTATCAATCTCTTTCCCACTCCTAAGGATGGTGATGGATTTCAACTCCTCAACATTGCCACTAAATTCACCCTCATTAATCACTAAAGCTTGGCCTCGGGGATTAGCTAAGGGTTGGGATGGAAACTTTCCTTTTTCTTGGGTGGACAACGCGGTTGTGAGTTTGGACATTTGGGTTTTTAAATCACTAACCTCTCTATTGGTCTTATCTATAAATTGCCGCAAAAGAGACTCCAAATTTGAATTTGGGTTTGGGTTAGTTTGGCCAAAAAAGTTGTTTTGGGGTGGAGGTGGTCTTGGTTGGAAAGAATTTGAATTTGCATTGGAATTTTGATGAGAATTTTGATTTCCTCCCCAACTAAAGTTAGGATGATTTCTCCACCCTTCATTGTACCTTTGAGAAAATGGATCATTGTGTGGCCTAGAATATGAGTTCATAGCATTGACTTGTGAGGGACTTTGAAGGACCTCTTTGAAGGCCGGAATTGTGTGACACTCCTCCGTGGAATGTCCCACCTTCTCACAAATAAAACAAACGGTGCTAGTACCTACACTACTTTCCCTCATTTTACTAGACTCCATGGCTTCAACTTTCTTTGACAATTGAAGAAATTTTAACTCAATGTCATCACTTTTGGACAATTGGTACAAACCCCCTCTCTCGGAAACTTTACCCTTAACCTCGTCTGTGTAGGTGTTCCAATTTTGGGCACCTTCGGCTATTTCATCAAAGTACAACAAAGCTTCCTCCGGACTTTTGCTCAAAAAATTTCCATTACACATCGTTTCCACAAACGTGCGCATGGCGGGAGTGAGTGATTCATAAAAATAGCTAACAATACTCCATGTCTCATGTCCATGATGAGGGAAAGAATTCAAAAGCTCTTTGTATCTTTCCCAACATTTGTAAAAACTTTCATTTTCTTTAGGAGAAAAATTTGAAATTTGCCTTCTTAAAGCATTTGTTCGATGAACGGGAAAAAATTTCTTTAAAAATTCAGTTTGTAATTCTTGCCAAGTTCGAATGGAATTGGGACGTAAAGAATTTAGCCATATTTTTCCTTTATCTTTTAAAGAGAATGGAAAAAGTTTTAACCTCATTACTTCCTCATTTGTGTTAGCTTCTTTAAAAGTAGAACAAACTTCCTCAAAATCTTTTAAATGCAAGTAAGGGTTTTCAGAATCCATACTATGAAATGACGGTATATGTTGCAACATGCCCGGTTTGAGAGTAAACGTTCCGGCTTGACCCGCGGGAATGGCAATGCAAGAATTTGAAGTGCCTCGAGGAGGTTGAAGATAATCTCGCATTGTGCGGACCGGTTCAAGATGATTATTGTTCTCTCCGGTATTTGACTCATTGTCATCGTTATCCATTTCGGAAGGAGTAGGTGAAGGAGTAGGATGCCTTGGTAGTGGTTGGCCTCTTGGTGGACTTATGCGAAGATCAATGTACAAATTTCCGGGCATGAACCCGGAAGGGTGATCTCGAATAAAATTTTCCACCTAAAAAAAATAATAAGTAGGAAAAATAATTTACAAAGGGAGAGAATACTTACAAAGTGATTTTTTTTTACAAAATTCGTAATCCGTCTTTCGCCGTATCCCCGGCAACGGCGCCAAAAACTTGACGCGCCGAAAATACTTCCGTGCTTAGGTACCCAAGTGCAGGTTGTCAAGTTATAATACTTGGTAAGTCCAAGTGTCGAACCACAAGGATAGTCGGAAAGACGATGTGGTGATTACGAGTCCAAGGTTTTGTTAAGAGAATTTAATTGGTTGATTTTAGTTGTTGATTTTAAAGTCTTGCAATAAAAATTAAAATGATGTAATAATAGATGAGAAAAGGCTAAGGCATTATATAATTCATTTGTTTTGCAAAGTTAAGTAAAATCAATCTCATTCAAAGTTCTCAATGCAATTCCTAAGTGTTGAATATTTTACCCATTTCTAAGCAAAAGGGTGTGGAGCAAAAGCAACCCATTCCATATAAATGCCATATAAAGAAAGGGTGTAAGCAAATATCAACACAAGTGTATCTCTCATTTTTATCTTGTGACAAAGGATGTGAAGCAAGTGCAACCCATTCCCATATAATATCAACCAAGATTCAAACTTAAAATACACAAAAAGAAAAGGCATAAATTTAAACTAGGCATTTAAGAACTCATTGTTAGTTTCCCCTAGGCAAATGACTTGATTATGAAAATGGACAACTACAAGGAGTTTAGCTCGATAAATCATAACATTTCATTTGTCTAAGATTGGGAGGTCTAGGTGGAGGTCAAACCGTCCTATATAGACTTATTTGATAAATACAAATTGAATCCTTAAAATGATTAATGAAGTTGTTTATGACATAAATTTAAAAGATCCTCTTTGGCAATACTTTAACTAAGAAGATGATGAGTCTTAAAATCACATAAAGTGTAGAAAGCACTCAACATATCATTAAAGTATTAAAAGATTAAAATCTCAAATTTATGGTGTTTCTATGAATATTCAAAGACTAATCATGCTTGGCAATGAAAAGTATCTCATTCAAAGAAAGAATGAACATAGGCTAGTAAGAAATACACAATTGTATCATTTTCTCATTAATGCTTGAGATCTATGTATACAAGGCATACAAAGCCAAATCATCATATGAAAATTATCTTACTAGCTTATGAATGGTTGAAAAAATGGAGAAGATGAAGGATTCAAAAAGTATTTAACAATACTAACAATGGAATGAGAATTGAACTTACATAATTAATGCATTGCAAACTTCATCTTTTAGCCTTAGCAAAGAAATTTACTCCATAATAAATGTAGAGACAAGAATTATAAAAGTGAACTCCATTTCTCTCTCTAGAAAATAAAACTATTACAAGCTCTCTATAAATTGAGAAATGAGAAGTAATAAAAGTCTACTCTCCAACACAACAATGAAGACTATAAATAGGAGAGTTGTGTTGGATGCTAAAATAATAAACGATGCTTTTTATTTTTATTTTTTTATTTTTATTTTTATTGTTTATTTTTGGTGGAGAATTCCACTTTCTTGGATGCTCTTTAATCACATGGAGAATTCCACTTTCTTTCTTTAATCACATGTACATGGAGACTTTCTTTCTTGGATGCTCTTTAATCACATGGACATGGAGACTTTCTTTCTTGGATGCTCTTTAATCACATGGAGATTTCCACTTTCTTGAATTCTTTTTGTCCATGGAAAATTCCACTATCTTGAATTCTTTTTGTCCATGGAAAATTCCAATATTGTATTAAATACAATATTTCTTGAAATCTAAAGACACCAAAATAAACACAAAAATATGCCTTTCCAAGCATTGTTAAATACAAAAGTGTTACGAGACTAATCGCGAAATAAGTTGGCAAACCGAGTAGTTTTAGAGAAATAAACGCATCAAACAACTCCGAAAATGAGCAAATGAATGACAATATTAAGTGTTTATCACCCTACAGAGAGGCAAAAGGAATTGCAGATGATACGACAATTTATAAAGAAAATATTGATGTCGAAAAGGCTAGCCCTTATATTAAAACCCCAAATGATATTTTGGTGGGTTTTGCTGATGCAGGGTACCTCTC
Source organism: Lonicera japonica (assembly GCA_021464415.1). Taxonomy (NCBI): domain Eukaryota; kingdom Viridiplantae; phylum Streptophyta; class Magnoliopsida; order Dipsacales; family Caprifoliaceae; genus Lonicera; species Lonicera japonica. The sequence continues at coordinate 21,510,531 of CM038469.1, forward strand.
TGACCCACATAAAGGTCGTTCCCAAACTGGTTATGTATTCACTATTGGGAACACAGCAATATCTTGGAGATCAACGAAACAAACTCTTGTGGCTACCTCCTCGAACCATTCTGAGATTATCGCCCTACATGAAGCGGTTCATGAATGTATATGGTTAAGGGCAATCATTACACATATTCGAGGAACTAGTGGTTTAAGTTCTACCACTGAAGAACGTACTTGCAACTATGAAGACAATGCAGCTTGCATTGAACAGATGAAACTAGGTTATATCAAGGGTGATAATACGAAACATATATCTCCAAAGTTTTTCTATAATCAGCAATAACAGGCTCTCCTCAAGATTCAAGTGAATCAAGTAAGATCTGAGGATAATGTGGCAGATTTGTTTACCAAATCTTTGCCTAAGGCTATATTTGAAAAACATGTGAAAAGCATAGGAATGCGTAGACTTTCCAAACTCCCTTGATCGATGTAAGGATCGGGGGGAGTGTAGACTTAAGAAGAAGTCTAACACACGTTGTACTCTTTTCCTTTGACCAAAGTTATTTTTCCCATAGGGTTTTGTTACTTGACAAGGTTTTTAACGAGGCAACACTTCATGCATAAGTTTTTTAAATTCCTTGATTAATGCAAACATCAGGGTGAGGTGTAGACTTGAGGGGGAGCCTATCATCAATATGACAGTATGTTATACTCTTTTCCTTAGACCAAGGTTCATTTTTCCCACAGGGTTTTTTTACTTGGCAAGGTTTTTAACGAGGTAACGATGCGTGAAAACTCTATTGATCGAAGTAATGATCAAATAGAAATATAGACTCAACGAATGAAGCCTAACATAATTATTTGAATCTTGTACTCTTTTTCCTTTGATCAAGGTTATTTTTCCCACATGATTTTTACTTGACAAGGTTTTAATGAGGCAACAAGGCATGTACCATTATATCTCCGACTCAGCACAAGGGGGAGTGTTGAAGGAAATTACACGTACTGTGCTATCGTATAGATAGAATATGTATTATGGATTTTATTGTGTAAATTATACATTATGGGCCATATTGGGCTTTGTTGTTAATCCTATTTACTATTGTATTTATACCCTATTCAAAGGGTTCATTTAATGAAGGGTTGAGCAGAATTATTCCTATAACATTTTAGCAATTGTTAGTATAAAAACCCTAAGTTATATATATATATACACACACATATGCATATTTTGGGTATATGGTGAAAGTGTGATGAAATGTTGGAATTGATGAACCAAGTGGGCTACATATTGTTAAAATAACTTGGTTCAACGAGGTATTTGCGACGGATCGATTGTTTTACACAAAATCTACTTGAACCCCCAAATTTATGAGATGTAAATATTGATATAAAGTTATCACTTTTTCTTAATAGTTTGGATAGCCTATACATATATATATATAGAGATATATTATAACATATGTTTTCAACAAGATACTAAGGCTATTTGTTTGGTTTGCTTGAAAACCCACTTTATTGTTGATAAACTTTCTTATAAAGCCAAGCGTCTACTTTTAAGAGTTCAAGTGGTTGGTTCTTTTTTACAAAACCTATGCTTATGAGTTCTTAAACCCGATAGAATGATTAATATGATATTTCCCCGTCGGTTAATAGTTGATTAATGAAAATCATTAATATGGCACAATTACTTCTCATATAAGCCGAGTGATGATTTACTGAGACTATTATTAGTGCTAGTCCATGAATAGTCCCAGGTATGGTCACAGACCTTAAGTTGGGACAGAGCGCCCCTGGGAGAAAGACCCGAAACCGTGCACAGAAAATAACGGGAGGCCCTTCTGCTGCGTGGTTGAAAGGCCACAAAATGCAGACCTGGTTGTACGCTTGGATAGTTGTGGGATTTGCGAGATTACGGCTCGAGGTTCATGAGATGAACATACGATTAACTATGCCATAATTTTTGCCTGGTATCAATTATACATTATCCATGATTTTACGTTTACTTAAATGAGATAAGAAAAGGTTTTTATTCAAATTACTATATGTATGTAAAGGACTTGGTTCGTGACATTAAACCAGAGGATTTCTAAATATGGTTTTATTTTAAAACTATATTATATGATTCCCACTGAGTCCGTTTGACTCACCCCACCTATTTTCTACTTAGGTCTTTTTCCAGGTTCATCGAAAAATGGGAGAGCGAGGACGAGACTCTGTAGAAGGCCTCTATACCTCAAACTAGTTATAGGTCCTTCACGATAGAAGGGCTTTTGTCTATTGAGTTTCATTAACAATTCATATATTACATTTGTATTAGAACATACGTATATAAATTGTGGAAATCATATACTTGTATTTGGGACCTTGTTGGAGGCTAGCGGTTGAGTTGTAGTGTTACTTTTTCTTTAATGGGTAGATTTTGCAAAACGAAAAAATGTTCTTATTGTGTTGTTTGTGGATTTCTATGTTTTACACAGAGATTGTGTCTAGTTAACCCGCCGTTGGCGTACGGTACCCGTGACGAACCAGGTTCTGGACGGTAATGCCTTTGAACGGGATTTGGGGCGTCACAGTATGCACTCCAAATAACTTAGTCAATCGGGGCACCTTGATTAACCAAAGTTGACTTTCTAAGCCATTTTGCAATTTTCCAAAAGTTTGGGGGCAATAAAGCAATTTTTTTAAAAAAATTGCAATCTCATAATGTTATCTTATAAACTTCTTTTTCATCAACCTAAGTTAACAATACATCAATTGCATAAGCTGACAATTTGAGGAGCTAAAATGTATGTTTTGAAAGTGTAGGGGCTAAATTGGAAATTTGGCGAACTTGAGGGAGTAAAAGGTAAAATTTCCAAACATTCTATATTTTCACATTAATTCACAAATAATATCACATGTAAAATGACCAAAATATCCCTTCGCATGCATACTTAGATGAAATAAGCCACCTTGCTTGAGAACTCGTATATGTTCATTCGAACTACTCTACAAAATGTTCATATAACTTGTTCAATATATTCACGAAAATGGATGCTGAGAAAAAACAAAAAAAAAAAAAAATTAATTAGTTGAGGTGGACTAAATAACGTACCGAACAAAATATTTCTCGCCTCCGAGATAATACGGTACCCCAGTGTAAATGGCTATGCATCTGTATTCTGTAAGGGTACACTCCCATGTACAAATTCCCTATCAAAATTTTATATGTTTACGTAGCTTTAACTAAATTGCTGATTCATAACTTTGTTTCACTAAGTAAGCTCCAAACCTAACAACACACGTCAACTTTTATATATGAATTTGAAATATATTCAATAAAAAGAAGTAAATATGGAAAGAACTAAATACAAGAAATATTGGGATTGGACGAAAGAAGTGAGTGTACACAGCCTTTAATTTTCTTTAATTTTATATGTAGTAAATATGGAAAGCTTCCTTTTCTGAAGCAAAGAATTCAGTTTAACTATTTATATATGCATTATTTAAGTTTCTATACCGAACATTAACTCTCTTGCATAAATAAAATGAAATAATGGTTAAGATGGATCATAATTTTGGGAATGAAAAATTAAAATGATTGAATAAGGACCATTGGCTTCCAAAATTTAAAGTTTTAATTTGACTTCTGTACTTTTAATGTCACACATAATTAATACTGTAAATAATAATTTGTTTTTATATTGTGAGATTAATTTGTAGCATTGATTATGTGTAAGAAAAGAAATAATTAATGATCTCACTTTAGACGGCCGGAAAGAAAAATGAGAACGCATTTTTTCTCTTTTCTTTTTAAGATGGTGCAGCAATAAACTTAGAATTAATTAGACTTTTACTTTAAAATGAGAATAATTGTATGGCTTATATGCCATATACATATGGGTTTGTGTGATGCAATCATATCATGGGTGCATGGATAATTTTATCAAATTTTACATTGCTCATCATTCAAAGTTCAAAATAAGTTCCCATAAAAAAAGCCAACAGCAGATAATTAAGTTTGAAATTACATTCGATTATAGGCTTTTGAGTACAAAAGAGACGCAAAATACTACAAAGTTATCCGAGAACTAATGCTAGATACAGTTATTGTTAGGACTGTTGGGGCTTTCATCTTTCACGCACACACAAACGTGGCGATTTATGTTGATCAACCAGGTGCACCACACGTCTGTCGTAGAACCAATCCCCAACGGCCTTTGAAATTGTCTGTCGAGCAAAACACGCATGTACGTATATTAGATTTATTGTTAGTAGAAATAGCATAATATTCTGTGGAAAAGAAACATCACATTGTCTTACGTACCTTGTGATTCAATGTCACATGAGGTCCATGCCAACTTTCCCCAGATAAAGATTGGCAATGAGTGTAACAAGAATCAATAAACCAGCCTTTAGAAGAAGGGTTACCCAACCTAGTCAAAATTGTGTTCAAGAATTCTGACCGTAAACCTGATTATAAACCCACCAGTGACATAAATAAATCAAAATTTCAAGAATTACTTTTACTTAGGCTGTTTTTAGCATAATCCGAATTAAAAAAATTAATTAAAATAAAATAAAAGAAGCAAGTTAAGCTAAAGATGCAATTATTACAACAACTGATGATAGCTCATCTTATTTTAAGTGCATAGATATTTACGCGTGTTTGTTTTGGCTCTTAATTAGTATATTAAAGAGTCTTTCCAAATATAGAAATGAAGTATATCATACTCTATCATAATTAGATGTTCTTATTTACTTTGTAAGTTATATACACAGAGAACATATTAAAAAATCAAAACTTCACAACTATTTTAATTATATGCATGAAGAAAATGTTTTATTTAGTCTCTGTTTCCTACAACAACAACAAAAAAAAAAATGTCTTCCATCCCTTTTAGTGCCCGAATTTGGGCTATTTTGAAATGAAATTTAAATTTATAAAAGAATTTATATTACAAAAGCAGTAAAAGTACATTAGTGCGAAAATGTAAAGAGTCTAGGGAGGTGACCTTCCAATCTCTTGAGCTGGCTAAATGAGCAGTCGGCCGTGTTATTTTGGCATTTGACCCAGGCACGGCCTACTATAGGCAGGAACGTTAGGGCGAAAACGTACTCGAGCTGAATAAAAAATATTAAAGAAAGCAAGAAAGCGTACATCATTAGTACTCTTGTTAAAAGTGAAAATGAGAAAAGATACAACTCATTCTTATGGGAACTGATGGTATCTAACCTGCCATTTATCAAAGACTGAGTTTAATATAAATAATGGAGTGCGGATATGTTGAATGACGTTTTGTGGGTAGAAGCACTGAAATGAAATAAAGTGTTATTCTCCCAAAGTAGTACGTTTCACATATAACGGAAAGTAACATAACAGAAAAATTGTTCTAACCAAACTTGGTTTGATCTTTGAAGTACAAGTCTGTGGCAAATTCTTTGCAGACCCCTACACCGAAAAAAAACAAAACAAAAAAGAATTATAATTAATCAAATAGAACATTCAATTTATTCAATTTAGACAAAAATAAATAAATTGTAAATTTAGAATTTTAGAGAGAGAGAGAGAGAGTACGTACATGTACGCCAACAACTTGATCAAATGTCGCATACTCAAAGTGATAGCCTCCATACACATCTTTCCTGTTAGGGAGTTTTAATTAGTCAGAAGTTTGAAATTAGAACTTGGGAATTTCTTACAAAAACTATGAAAGAAGGTTATTGATAGTGTGCAAGGAAGGTCCTATTGAAAGCATACCCGTGGAGGAAATAACCACCATCGGAAAGGCATTTAACTCGAGCTGTGGTGGCTATTAAAGCTCGGAATTTATCACAGTGCATGATAGATGCCAAACCACCAGCTGAGCATCCAGAGAGAAGAGCCTAAATAAATATTTAAAACAATTATTATTAGCAGTGTATATAAATATATATATATACACAGACATTATGAGCAAGAAGGAAAAGAGGCCTAGGGTGCTAGAGAGAAGAGATCGGCAGGAGGCTATACATTTGATGCATCCTTCATTCCTCTTTCCAAGAGATCTTCCATGATTGCATCAAATACCCTTGCTCCTCTCAGATAAACTTTGGACCCCTATAAAATAAATCATATCATATTTATTAAAATCATATCCCAAAACATATATATCAGAAATGGATCAAGCTACCCTAGATTTTATCAATTTGTTGATAGTTATTTTTATGCAATGAATGTAAACAACTTACACTAAAAACTTTCTCGGCATCCCCAGTAAATGAAGATCCATCACAATATCTCACCAAAATTCTATTCCACTTATAGAAGTCTGAAATTTCAAATAATTTGTTATTAATTAAACAGACTTTATATAATAAGAGAAAATACAAACTACTAATCATATTTGTTGAAACCCTACTTGGATTGTCTTTCTTTGAGCTGCTCAGAATCCCATAGAAACCTCTTGGTACCATTTTATTAGATGAACCCAAACCAGTTGAGTCATTTGAACGGCCTGAGCACGATCTTACTGAATTACACCATCCACCGCCCTGAAAAATATTCAATCTGTCAATTTATTTGTAAAAATAAAATTATATTGAGCTAGTCATGTTTAAATGTAAATATTTTTTATATACCTCTAAGTGAACCAACCAATTGTTGGTTCCTTCTCCTTTCCCCTCGTCAAACTGGTACGCTGGTGGACTTCCGTCAAGACAGACTAACAACATGTATATAACAAAAAATGTTAATATAAGTTGAACATTAATCGAGTTAATTTTTTATTTTTTTTAAATAAGGTTGAAATTAGATTTAACCTGCTCCTTTGGCAACAGCCGAGTACACACGTGTGAGATCCACAGAAGAAGGTGAAGCATTAGCTTTGATCAACACAATTACTACAACAACAAGAAAAAAGTTGGAGAATGTTGCATTCGCCATTTTTTGTATGATGGACAGCAGCAAAAGGAAAGCCTTTGACTAATAAAAGAACAACTGAAGTTGATGAAGTTAGAGAGAGAGAGAGAGAGAGAGAGAGTAGTTCTAAAAGAGAATTGAAGAGATGGATGTGTGAGAAAAAAAGGGTTTCATGCTAGGGTTTATATGGAACAATAGAATTTAATGGCAGGCAAATAAAATAGTATTCAACCCCCAAGTACAACAAAAGAGAATATAAAAATTTAACACCCAACTACTTTTGATTGGTTGAACTAAGTTACACGTCATATCATTATTTATATATATATAACAACTTTTAGGGAAGTCATTGCGTGCATAGCATTATTGAGTTATACACATATAGAAAATTGTTAATTTGTACCCTTAGGTCTCGTTTGATTCGGGCATTAAAAAGTGGGATGTGATTGTTAATCCCCTTTTTTTTATAATACCTTGTTTGATTCGCACAAATCTACTCGGATTACTAATACCAGTACTAACTTAATACCACTCTTTGTGGTATAATTTAATTCCAGGAGGAGGTGGTATTGTTTATTTAGGATTAAGAAAAATGAACCATATATTTTCAAAAATGCCATTACTACTATAATATTTTCAAAAATGCTACTACTACTACTATATTATTATTATTATTATTTTTGAAAAAAAAATTTGAAATATTTTTTTTAAATTTTTTTTTTCTAATTTTTTTTGTACAATTTTTTTTTTGTTAGTCCAAAATATAATCCCGTATACGAGTTACAAAATCAAACATGGTATTAACATCAGCATGAGATATCCCAATATTAATACTGCATGAATCAAACAAGATATTGGTATTAAATTAACACCAGGATTAATAATCCAGTACCATTAATACTGGTATTATTAATCCCATTGACTCTAATACCTGAATCAAACGAGGCTTTAGAGTACATGATAATTGATAAGTATATGTAGAGTAAATAGAAATAATATATATATACCCTCCAAATGACACTTTTCAGCACTCCAACTCACTACACCAAAATTCGCTAGCTGGCACGGTTCTAGTCTGTGCCTGACCAGATTTAGCACGGTGACGAGCCGTGCCAAATACCGCAGTACCAAATTGTTTGGCACGGTACCACACCGTTCCAAAGGTGTACTATATTTTGGTCAAAGGATAGAAGTTGTAAGGATTCAACACAATATTAGCACGGCAACCAACCGTGCCAAATTCTTGACACGTGGCACTCTCATTATCAAACATGCGTCGACTGTATTGTTCAATTTATTCAGATTGGTGCACTCTTCTAGCACGGCTACATGCTGTGGCTAATAATTTAAATTAAATAAAAAAAATATTTGCTCATACCCATTTCTTTTTTGTGGGTGGAGCAGATTTCATTGTATATGAAACACGACAAAACAAATCCAAACACCAAACTTAATTCAAACATTCCCTGTATTCCATATCCAAACCCAAATCAAAGTACATGTTTGAAATAAGAATATATTCCAACATAAAACATTCTTTGTTAAGGAACTCATAAAATGAAGATTTAATTACACAACTCAAAGATACAATTGAATACTCCAGTCTTTGGTCCTCTTCAAATGTCTTCTATCCTATGAAGTTGTAAGCACCGAATACTTGAATTCTTCTTTTGCAACCTGGGTATTCGTAAAAGGAAAAGTTGTCAAAAAAATAATTGGAAACAGTTAAATACTAAATAATAACTTCAATATCATGAGGCAATTGGCAATAATTCATATGCAGCAAATAATTTAAATTCTACAACACATGGTACCAAAGTAAACATATAACTATCAATGCTAGGTAGATGAAAGTAAACTGCTGGCACAAGAAAGTAACCACTTCTATGTCAGTATATATACATATATATATATATATATTTATCATGGAGTGGAAAGAAAAACAAGTTTAGCATGCACCATGCGTTGAAAGTCTTATTTAAAAAACTATAAGCAACATGTAGAATGTACAAGAATGATGCAATACCTAATAACATAAATTAACTTGATGACCCTTTAAAGAAATAAAATACCTTAAATTTTTGAAATTACTTTTGTCCAGGTTAATCCATATCCTAATTAACACAAATAGTAATAATGAGAACGCACATATATTAATATTTACACAATGAGAAGTGTCACTTACCTAGGACAAAGAAGAAGCGCCTCAAAATCCAAGCATCGATAAAATCCTACAATACAGTAGAGATATAATTATACATATAACTGAGATGCTCAAACACGCACGTTAGCATCAGGATGTCCACATGGCAATATAAAAGCAAATATAAATTGAAAATGCATGGAATACATATAGTGTGTGCCAAAAGGGTGTGTTAAGCCTATAGTAATAATACTCCCTCCATCTCAAATTAAAATTCCTACTTTGACTTAAACCCCTTTTTGAGAGAACCACTTGTATCAATGTGTAAAATCAATATATATATAGAGAGAACATTTCTCATACATACCAAGTATAAGCTCCAAGTTTACGGACCAACGGACTTTTGATGAAATTTGATGAAGATTATCTCAGCTAAATTTAGCCTTTCATAAACTTTGATTGAGATCATCTTCACCAAATTTTATTAAAAAAAAAAATTCAACCCGAAAGTGAGTTAGCTAAACATCTAAATTTAAAGTTTAAGAAATCAACCAAGCCAGTTTACATATTAAATTCCACAACAAAGGCTCACCCTTACCATACTTGGCCTTAACACAAAAAAAATGGAAAAAAGAAACATCTCAGAGCATGGATTACTCAACTGTAGCACAAAAATATGTGCAATTGTTTAACAATATGTGTGTGAGTAAAGAGATAGAACTTGCCCATTCCCTAAATTAAATAAACTTTTGTAAAATTTGGATGTGCATTTATAAAGAGATAGAATTTACCTGCTCACTTAGACAAATCAACAAACACATGTTGTGCATCTAACAAGCTACCATGAAGAAAGAAAGAAAAAAGTGTGGATGTTAGATTAGATTCAAATATAAATAAAGGTTATGGGACATAAAACTTACTCTTTCACCAATTAATGTTTTGCTAGAAAGTTTCCTTAGATCTCTATATCTGGACACCTACAATACAAAACTAAAAATCCATAAAAACAATATAATGGTTGATTTATGTGCGAGAAAGAATAATAAACTCCATAAATAAAGATAAAATCATGTTCAGAACCAGAAATAAATAAACAAACACAAATAAATTTAAGGACAATACATAACAAACCCCAAGAATCACTGTGAAAGGAACATTGGTGCTCATAATAAACGAACACTGATAGAAAAAATCGAAAAACAAGATCAAATTAAGAGGATGAATCTTAACTTAAAGTTGGGGATAAATCTTATAAGAACTCATTCCAACCCTGCAATGGATTAAAAGAAGGTGGAAGAAGGCCCTGCTTGTGTTAAAAACAAGCGATCTGTTCACCACAAGCCCTAGATCTGTTCACAAGGGGGTAGATCTCGTGAAAGAGAAAGAGGTAGATTTGTATATATACATGTTTTTTTTAATAAATCTGTATGTAGATATATAAATATAAAACAACTAAAAAAGAAGTTATGATGAAGATGTTTACACAGTTAGATTTGGTGACCACAAGCCCTAGATCTAAGAGTTAGTGTTATGGCAGGAAAAGCTACCTGGAATTGCAGCAGTGAGAACCGGAGAGAAAGAGGTGAAACCCACGAATTGAGATAGATGTGATTCCGGCGACAGAGGAGAGATGCAAGGGGAGGCGAGAGAGTGAGAGGTGAGAGTTTTGTGCGGCATGCTTGAACCTGGTCGAGTATTGAGTGTTAAGGACTTGGTGAAAATTTTGAAATTGAAGTTAAAAGTAAGATGGAAAAAAAAATGCCAAGCTACATTTTTCATTTAAATTCATGTTAAGTTTTTAGATTTCTAAATTTGTGTTTGCAAAAATTAATTTTATAAAAAATATTTACACAATTCAAACTCGCTCTTAGTGAAAGTAATAAGAAACAAAAATTTAGTTTAAAATTTTAGACTAGACTTATAATCCAGCAACAATGAAACTATTGCAAAAACAATAAACTTTAAAATGAAGGCAAGCACGAGTTCGAGCTCATGTCTCTAAATGAAAATAAGTAAATATATATAAAATAATAATTAATTTAGATATTAGTTCAATAGTAGACAATAATTTTAAAATACAATCTTTGCTTTATAGGGGTAAGATAACACAATAATACAAGACAAAGTTATAAGTTAATGAGTAAAGGCTTAATTGCTTGGGTCATATTAATTGGTGTTAAACCAATGAAACGTGATAAGTTAATGAATTGGGTTGATTAATATTTGTTAGTTTAATAATAATCATTAGAAACTGTTAATAATATGCATAAGTATAATATTATATATGTACATATGTATATGTATTCTCAATATATATGTATATACTTTGTATATATATAGAATGCAAATATGTATAATACAAGACAAAGTTATAAGTTAATGAGTAAAGGCTTAATTGCTTGGGTCATATTAATTGGTGTTAAACCAATGAAACGTGATACGAATTGGGTTGATTAATATTTGTTAGTGTAATAATAATCATTAGAAACTGTTAATAATATGCATAAGTATAATATTATATATGTACATATGTATATGTATTCTCAATATATATGTATATACTTTGTATATATATAGTATACAAATATGTATTTGTTAATTCAAAATGAGAGTATAGTATATATCTATTTAACTATATATCTATTCTCAGTATATATGTATATACTTTGTATATATAGTATACAGCCCTTACTTTTATAGAGGTAAGATAACATGATAATACAAGACAAAGTTACAAGTTAATGGGTGAAGGCTTAATTGGTTTGGGTCATATTGATTGGTGCCAATCCGATGAAATATGATAAGTTAACGAATTAGGTTGATTAATATTTGTTAGAATAATAATAATCATTAGAAACTGTTAATAATATGCATAAGTATAATATTATATATGTACATCTATATATGTATTTTCAGTATATATGTATATACTTTGTATTTATAGTATACATATATGTATTTGTTAATTCAAGATGAGCGTATAATATATATATTAATAAAACCCAAAAAACATAAGTGATGGCTAGGATATGTCCTTAAATGTTTATCTTTTGATCTAACGACCTATAAATGTTGTGACACGTTGGTAATTTAAAATATAATTATAGGTGCATGTTGAGGTGGGTAAAGGCCATGTGTTGAGTAGGACAAATTCGGGCTTATGAATATTGAAACGGTGGTGGTTTAAATTTAAAATCAACAATGGTTGGCTTAGGTTCTTTTTAATTGATTTATTACTTATATTGAATTTTGCTTATCCAACAGTTTAAATTCTCTTTTATGAGTTAGGTTTGGGATGGATTTTTGGATAGGGTTCCACAATAAAAACTCGATATAAGTTTGGTCAGTAGTGCCGTAAGTACGGGCACGTCTAGTATTTATATATAATATAAAAATACAGATTTTTTAATTATTATATTTGTACTTAACGGGGTAATAATAGATCATGTTGGTTAATTTGATAAGATAACGAATCGGATTTGAATATGATTTTTTTACCTAATAAAAAAAGTACTTATTTAATGCCAAACCAATAACAAGAAACACGATAAAAACTAATACAAACACTAGTCGAATCGACACATTGCTAAGTCTAATGACTCGAACCTTTAACCCGGCCCCTTACCTTCTAATTCTTTTGCTAATATGTATTAGTATTGTGCTATAAAGTTATGGGAGCCATAAAATTTCTATAATTATTTTTTTCAACTGTATAAGGCTAAAAGTTATCATATTTTGGAATAACTATTTTTAAATTTAGTTATAGTGCAATAATTAGCATTTTCAAAGATTTATTTTGAAAATTAAAATCATAAACTTTTAAAAATATTCTTTATGAACTTTCTTTTTGTAAAACTTATTTAATGTTAAAATCATTAAGTTGCTAAATATTAATTATCAGTAATTTAAATGTACCATAAGTAGGTTTTCAAATGGAAAGTAAATATGAAAACATAAATAATTTACAATAACTATACATTTAAAATTATATTTTAAAAGAGTCAATATGGTGTTATTTTGAGAAAGCCTGGGCATTTAGAAATATTTTTTATTATATTAAAATCTCACAAAAAGTCAAAAATAACATAATTAATATAAAAAAACAGAGTGATATTTTAATTGTTTTCCTAAAAGTTTGGGAATTATAAGTGGGGGCTAAAAAAGTTCCAAAATCCAATTTCTAAAGAGGGCGGGAGATAATAAAAAAGGAAAATTATTGGGGGGAGATCTGGTCAAAGGAGGGAAAAACGAAATGAAGACTCACAGAGTATTAGCACGGCAAATTGCCGTACTGAATCAGGTAGGGCTCTACACCGTGCTAAATATGTGGCAAGACTTACTAAAATTTTGCATGGTAAAAATCCATGCTAAACGGGCATCCCAGTTAGCGAGTTTTGGTGTAGTGACTGAATATTTTTTTAGCACTTCTATTTGATTTTTACTGACACTTTTTTGTATTTTTAGCAGCACTTTATTAATATTAGTGATGAATTTAGATGTACTAAAAGATTTATTTATATATATGTATGTGCGCATGCTCGCGCAATACCTTGTTGCACAATATTATGTATACTTTGCATAGTACGTAACAAAAGTTCATATTATAAAGCGCATGTCAAGACATTACAAAATGAAACAAGAGAACTATTCAAACAATCACGGTCCAAGCTAGATTATCCCCACATTTCTCTCACGTATTATGTTTTAATTTTTCTTCTTTTTACTATTTCTTTTCCCCACATTTCCCATTTCTATCATTTTTTAATTCCTCATAATCTGATATTTCTTATCTATTTCTCTCATTTTACCAGGGTGCCATCTCTCTCTCTCACATACACACGCACAGAGAGAGACAGAGAAACACAATCCCTCCAACCCCCTGGTTTCATCCTTTCTCCATTAATTTCAAATGGATTATTATTGAAACATTCATAAATTATAACCTCACCACCATATACATGCATTGTACGTGGTAGTTAGGGGTAGAGTCACAGCGAAATAAAAGAGGGCAATTGTTCCCCCTTATGTTTTAAAAAATTGTAGGTTTACCTCTATAATTACTATTAAAAATTTTAACTTTACCTTTATAGTTAGAAGCTTCCCCCCTCTTTAAAAATTCTCCTAACTCCGCATTTAGTGGTAGTTGTGCACCGCGATTAAATTATAATACATGGGGTAATAAAGCTACACATTAATGTTGCTTTTCTCATCACCCGTTTCAAATTACTTTTTATCTTCCCCACATTTTTCTTATTTCTAACTTCTTTTGCATTCCAAATATTCTGATCCATCTTAAACATGCAGTGTTTCATCTATATGTGCAGGGGAATTAATGCTAGGTATGAAGGTTTGAATTATACACATAAAAATAGTTAAACATAATTCTTTTCTTTAGAAAATAAACTTTCCATATTGATGCTAGCTAGGTAAGAGACTTCATGTCTATTGTACATTGCTTCCATCACTCTCTCTCTCTCTCTCTCTCTCTCTGAGACCACCTGTCAATCCTTTCTGTCTTGCATTCAATTTTATTTCGTCCTTTCAAGAATATATTTGATTATTTTCTCTCTATAAATCCTTATGATCTCACAAGCCAAAATAACTCATTTCCTTTCTTGCTTTATTTACATTACCTACGTAAGTATTTTGTATATGGACTGAGAGTGGATAATTAAGATATGTAAGAATAATATAAGAAATTCTTGTATTTAGTTTTTCAATCAAATTGGAGACTAAAATATTGTAAACGAGAATAGACGAGGTGTGAGAAAAAAAGGGTTTCATGTTAGGGTTTATATAAATATTATTTTATATAATTTAGTGTTATATAGGTAGAGAAAATATTATTTAAACACACGTACAGCATGCATTTAGTTATTATAAAATAAGGGTGTAGTTCGACCGTAAAATAACTAACTTTTATGTATTCTATATATATATATAGTATTATTATATAACATTTTAACATATTATTTCTGTGTACTAACTTTTTATATATTATTTACGTATATATATCATTATTGATTATACAATAAGTGTATAGGTGGATTAGTATACCAAGTTGATATTTAGTGACACTTTTTTTTTGAAGAAAACTTGGTTATTAGGCCATCCATTTAAAAAGATATTTCTAATCTCAGTTATTTAATATTTTACCCCCTTGTATATTTTTAAAATTCAAGAAACCATGACCCTTTATTATATAGATATGCATGTGCGCTACTTTAATGGTCGTAATTTTATAAGATTTAAAAAAAAAAAATCTGCACACAAACATATGCTACTTTAGTGGTATTTCTTCGGCAATATTGGATATACTTATTGTACTACATATATAGCAAAAGTTCATATTGCACAGTACAACTAACGGTAAAATTCTAACTCTTCTCCAATGCTTTGTTAATGAGGATGTCTGCGATTGATTGAGATTTAAATAAGAGAAAAAGGCATTCTCCATTGAATTATTTATCCCATTTGTAAATGTTACATGACAAAGTAATTTAAGAGACTTTTTTGTAAGGTATGGTTATTTGTAGGGGTGGCTCTAGTAAGAGGCAGGGGGAAGCAGTTGACCACCCCCCTTGATTTTCTAATTTTTTAAATTTCATATGTGGTTTTTTCAGAAAATAATATAGTGGTGTATTTGCAAAATTTTATACATCAGGGCAGGAGTGATTCTAGTAAGGGACAGGAGGAGGGGGCAATTGACCACCCTTGATTTTCAATTTTTTAATAACATGTGGGGTATTTCTTAAAAATATATATAGGGACCTATGTGTATAATCTTTACTTCAGGGGTCATTTGAAAATTGAAAATTCACTTAAATCCTCTCCGCACCCATTCTAAGATCTATTTACTCTTCCCCTTGTCGTTTTTCTTCTTCTAATTTCTTTTATCTTCTTCTCCGACTCCCGCCTCGAGTGTGAAATAGCTATATTTCTTGATCATTCTTAGTACTTGGTGTATTTATTAATATTAGGTCTATATTTTGATTAATTGTATAATATTAGGTATGTTTTAAATTAATTGAAGCATTGCTAGTGATTGCTCAATATGAGGTCTATTTCTTGATTAATTGCACAATGTTAGGTTCATTTCTTGAATAATTGCATAATATTAGATCTATTTCTTGAATAATTGATTAATATTAGGTGATATAAGTCTAAAATCCTAATTTTGGAAAGCCCTAAATATCAAAAGACTTAGTTAATTATTTTTTTATATTCCATTGGAGAGAGTGTTAACGGACAAATTAGTCCTACATACGAAGGATGTTATCGTAATTTGCATAACTAATGTTATTACATTTGTATTAAAATTTTATAACTTTAAATATATATTTTTGTGTGATTTGAATAGTTTAGATAAAAGTAGTTAAATGGACTATTTGCTTTGTAAGGGAAGCTTTCCTTATTATTGTATGAAATTTAAGAGAATTAAATCATGCCTGTGTACCATCACTCCATCACTTCTTTCGTCCTTCTTCCATTAATTTCATTTTCATTTCAAGCCAAAGATTCCTAATTTTGTGGTCCAAATTATCCAAAATATCTCCATGCTGCCTCTCTCTCATATCATATTTTTCCTTCTTTTGACTTTTTCCTTTTCCCCACATTTACCTATTTCTATCATTTTTTCAGTCCCATTAATATAACCTATTTCTTTCATTTTACCAATGCCCCCATCATCTCTCTCTCACACACACCACCCGTCAATGTGTGATATATATCATATATATCTATATGGGGAAAATTTCAAGTAAGAACCTTAACTTAAAAACCTTATTTACAGACCGGATTATTTGGCACCCTTTCCAATGAATTTTTTTGATAAAATTTGGTGGAGATGTTCTTCATCATGTGTAGAACATTTCTACCAAATTTCATCAAAAAATTCAACTGGGAAGTGGATTAACTACAGTATTGAAAAAATATTGTATTTTATATATCTATTTCTGGACCAATATTTTTTCAATACTGTAGTTAACCCACTTCCAGGATAAAAGTTTTTATGAAATTTGGTTGAGATGTTCTACACATGATAAAAAAATATTTCCACCAAATTTTGTCAAAAATTCCATCGGGTAAGCATGCCAAATGATCCGGTCCGTAAATAAGGTCCTTATTAGCTTTTTATTTGTAATGCATCCTATCTATATGATCACACGAGGCAAGAAAACCCATTTCCTTTCTAGCTTTTTATTTGTCCACGTAAGAATTTTATTGTCACAAGAAAAACAAGTAAGCAGTTTTTTTTGCATATGGATTGAGAGTTGATATTAAATTTAAGAAAAAAAAAATTTGTATTCTTTGTAAACATAACATTATTGGGAAAAAAATAAGAAAAGAAAAAATAACGGTATAGTGATCATTAGCAGTCCAATTTGACTTTTAGTGACATTCTTTTTGTATTTTTATGAAGACTTTATTTGCATTTAAAATTAATTTGGGAGTACTAGTCCACTGAATTGAGTGTTATTAAATATAATCTACGAAACCGTTGAAAGAATAGATCATAAATGGGATAGTTGTATGCATGTGATAATCGCCTTATGTATGTTATACAAACATTAGGTGGCCGTGCTTGTATGACAGTTTGAACAGTACCTATATATATCACATTATACACCCAGGATCTCATGAGGACTGGACCGGCTTTTATCGATGGTTTTTTCTCTCTAAAAACATTCCTTCAATATTTTAGGAAAATTTCCGTCCGTACAAACTGGTTCGAATGAAAAATGTACTACATATATATACAAGTACTTTTTTAGCAATATTAGATATGCTTGGACTACATAGCAGAAAATAAAAATTAAAACATTAAACCAATAATTCTTAAATTTGCGTTTTAAGTAGCTAAAAGGAAAAAAAATAAAAAGGAAATATATGTATAGGAGTGAAAGTTGTTGATAGCCTAGTGAAATATTTTGAGTTTGCACCTTCATATTTTAGGCCATATTTTAAGTGAGATGATCGTCAAGAATATCAAGTTTCAACAATAAAAAATGCACTTATATATATCAATTCTTCAATTAAGTCACTTCTAGGTTGAATTTCTTCTTTTTTATTAAAGTGAAGAAAGTGAAGAAAATCTCTCTTTATAAATTTTTTTAACAACTTTATAACCTAATTAATATATTCAATTAATATCTCTGTGTCTCTTATTACCATGACTCCATGCATCTTTTGTCCTTCCTCCATTTTAAACTCATTACCATCATATATTATTATATTCTCCCTAATTAACATCTATATAAAATAATATAGTTTTTTTTTCAAAACACATAAGGTGTAAAAAGGTATGTGGTTGATATTAATTGCAAAATACATTTTTAATGAATAGTGTTTTTAACACGGATTACAAACTAGCTACAAAATATGTGCGCTCGATCTTATTCCAAACTATATTAGTTCTTGACTTCAAGAAAGGAAAAAAAATCATACCTGCTGTTTAACTCAATTTCAAATTTTTTGAATTAGCATATGCAAGTAAGTAGACAACAAACTAGATGAATTCTTAGGACAGCCTGTAACTTTCCACCTCATAAATATAAGGAATAACATCCCATACATGCATTGTTTCATCTCATCAATTACTGCAAGGGAATTAATGCTAGATGTGAAGACGTCAATTGTACAAACAAAAATAGTTAAATATTTAAGTTGAATATTTAAGATCCATTTGATAATAAGGTGAAAAAAAATAGCAAAAGCTATTGATTTTGGTGAGAATGTGGAAAATAAATTGAAGGATGTAGAGAGATGTTCTCTTACTTTGGTTTTTTATGCGATTTTTTTTTAGATGGCGAGGAAGAAAAAACTTAAAAACAAAATTAAAGATACCACTTAACTTATTTTTCACCTTATTATTAAAATTAATTGATTTTATTATCATTTTTCGTCTTATTATCAAACGGACCCAACCTTAAAATTCATTTCCATGCTTCCATCACACTCTTTATGTGACACCGCCCGTCAATCCCCTTGTGTCTTGCATTAATTTTTATTTCCTTTCACCATCATATATTCACTCTATCTCTATATCTCAATCTCACAAACCAAGAAAATCCATTTCCTTTCCTTCCTTTTATTGTTATAAGAAAAATATGTAAACATTTTTTGTAAAGGGATTGAGAGTGGATAATACATAAGAAATTATTGTATTTATTTTCTCAATCAAATTGGACATTATTGATGCAACTAATGATCAGGACTAGAGAACAAAGAAAGTAAATCGGGGAATTAGTAATACACTCCTAGTTTCAATAGTTATTAGGGATTAGGACTACCAACTTATTGAAATTAGTGGTAAGTCCCTCTTACTTTAATTATTCATAATCTATCAATTAATGCTAAAGATTTATGACAATAATACCCTCGACCTATTAATTAAGGCAATTAATATGATTGATTAATATATTTGTTGAAAGTTGACTTTGAATAATTACCATTTCAAACAGATTTTATTTTAATTATATTTTTTAATGCAATAGTATTTTTAAAAGCAAAAAATAATACAGCTAATAATAACATAGAAATTAAAATTTAAGTATGTATATATATTCTTGTATATAATCATTAATAGTTAAATGCATTTTTGTTGATTATAAGAAAAAATAATCACTTAATAACAAGACAAAAAAAACTAAAATATATATATATATATATATATATATATATGTTTGTTCGTATATTCATTAAGACAAATATATATTACCATATTAGAAAAATCAAAGATATTCAAACATTTGTATAACTGTTTGATTGTAGAACATAATATTGAAGATGAAATTTGTTAAATATACATTCATATTATATATATAAAATATTTTTTCAATAGATATAAAAAGTGAATTTATCGGATTAAAGTAAGATCTTAATATATATAATATATACAAAGAATACATAAAGAATATTTTCGAAATAGATATAAAAAGTAGATTTATTGGATTAAAGTGCGTGATGATTACTAAAAAAACACGATTTGTCATAAATAGATCCATACCTGTATAATTTTTTGTGCAAACAGTTACGCTCTGCAATTGTATCATTTGCAACTCACTGAGAAATTCAACAGGCGTGACACTTCGATTACTCCAAACATTCATACATGGAATTTCCATCCATTAATATGCATTTACATCAAAAGTAATAAGCCACTACATAAAAATGCTTAAAGATCCATATAGAAATAAATAATCATATGAAATAAAAGTTAATAAAAATCCCACCCACTCAACCGGGTTATCTTCATCTTAAACCCAAAACTTGAGAAAATCCATATTATCAACAAAACGATAACAAAGTACCTTATGATGGTTATTGAGATGCATATGTAAAGGATAATATTAAGGATGATAACATCTAGATGATGGTGATGAAGATGAGATTCAACAATATGAGGAATTGAGGATGTAAGTAATGATGTTGAAAGAAATGATGGAGCTTGAGATGGAGGATAAGTGACGCAACTAGAATATCGCGCTTTGATAGAGCCCAAGTGCAGGCACGTCAAGTTGTAATATAGTCTCGGAAGTCCGAGTGTCGAACCACAGGGAGAAGTGAAAAGGGATGGAATGGATTACGGATTAAATGGTTTTCTGATTCTTGTAAGTTGAAAAGGTTGTAGAACAACGAAAATGTAAAACAGTTGTGAAAATTAATAAGAAAGCACTAAGGTAGACGGAGGTTAGTTACGATATAAGAGAGACGGTGGTCACTAGCTCATACAAAGATTACAACACTAGGTTTCTCAAGATATGGGGAATGTTGGTGTTTCTCTCAATAGCAAAGGGTGCGACGCTAGGCGACTCATTCCCGGGTTGAAGCTATATCAAGAGAGAGACAAACAACATTCCACCATAGACGAGGTTATCATTCCTACTTCTTAGCTACGGGTGTGAAGCAAGGCAACCCATTCCCAATAAAGCTAATCCGAGATAGATATGACAAACTTATCATTAACAGATTTGATATAAAGCAAGTGTAGTAATCCCATGATTTAAAGAATGAAAATTATAAAGTGAATCCTAACAATGAAACGGAATAAAGTTTATGGGATAAATTAGTCAACTCATCATTTGTCACATATGGTAGAAAATAAAGAGTCTAAGTATCACATAAAGTGTAAGAAGCACTCAATATATCAATAAATGAATCAAAGATAAGCTAAACAAGTTTAAAATCCATCTATGGAGTTTTAAGAACTATTCATAATTTCTATGAAGAGGGAAAAACTCCATGGATGGGGGAAAGAGACTACAAGCTTTTTAGAACCATATAAATATGTTGTATGTTCATTAACAACCAAGAACTAAATATACAAGGCATATAAAGTCTTAACTTAATATGAAAATACCTAGAAAGCTTGAAATAATGGAAGATATGATGAAGAAGAAGAAGATTCACAAATATTTATCAAACTTTATATATGGAATGAGCCATTAATCACCAAAAATCATATCACCATCAACCTCCGTAACCTTAGTAATAGACTACTCTATAATAGATGCAAGAACAAATATCATAGAAGAAGAAATCATTCTTACAAATTAAGCACTTACAATGGAGAAATGAAGAACAATCAACAATGAGCTCTCACCTCTCTCTAGAACTCTAAGTGTGTAAAAAACTAGATATCTTAGCCTAGAAGCTAAGAATTAAATATATATTACAAGGTTGCAAAATATCTAACTAAATATCTAAAATAACTTGAACCACTAAAATAGCCCATTTTGGGTGTGAAATGGCCAAGTTG
This sequence comes from Lonicera japonica, assembly GCA_021464415.1. Taxonomy (NCBI): domain Eukaryota; kingdom Viridiplantae; phylum Streptophyta; class Magnoliopsida; order Dipsacales; family Caprifoliaceae; genus Lonicera; species Lonicera japonica. The sequence goes on from CM038469.1 coordinate 21,532,302, forward strand.
CCAGGGCCATGATCGATCATGGTTATGCCCATGATCGATCATGGTTATGCCCATGATCGATCATGGTTATACCCATGATCAATCATGGTTCTGGAATTTCTTCACTCAGCACTTTGCAAGCCTCCAAGCTTACTCTTGATCAATCTATCCAATGCCATTGTATTCCAATCCTACAAACACATGGAATACTACAAAGTACACACCAACTTGGGCCATGTTAGATACAAAACTCGCTAAGGCACTAATCTCGAGATAAGTGGATAATTAGGCAGAATTAAAGCAACAAACGCGTCAAGCGACTCCGGGAAGGAGCTTAGACATGACAATATTATGCGTTTATCAATAAGGAGTTGAAGAATTGTTTCTATAGGTTTAATTTCACCTTTTTTTTTCTTCTTTTTGATTTTTGATATTAACATATTTGCTAAGTTTTATGGGTTTTTGAAATATTTCCTATTTTAATTTGAACATTAATTAATACTTTTTATAATTATGGTATGTAATTATATGTTCTTGTTGAAAGTTTTTATTTTTGTTATGTTATTCCATATAATATGACATAATCTTAAGTATATATTTTTTATATTGTTCACAATTATTAAAACTTGTATTTTATATATAACTACAACAAAGATGGGAAAAAATAAAGAAGGAAACATGTATGAATAAGTTGTTAGGAAAATTACTATTGAATATAATTTAGTTATTTTTATATGAAAATTACTGGTGTTTAAACAAATTGTATAAATGCCACTTTAATCAGTTAAAAGTGTTAACTTTTTTATTTTCCTATGTTAACTAGGATGTTTTATAACTATATAATTTTTTTACTTGTTTAAATTTAATCTATTATTTTGAATATGGATTAATATTTTTTATAGTTATTTTTAAGAAATCAACAAGATAAGTTGAAACTAATTGTTTGAATTTTAATATATGGTTAAAAATAAATCAATCATATTAATATAAGATTAGCATTCAAAATTTGTTTATAAACGCATATTAACTGTACTAAACTTTTTTTCGATCAAAGAGATATATTGGTAAAACTAACTCCCACCATTTTCCTCACAAACACCGTACCAAATTATACCAAACTAATTTGCCTTGCTTGTAGCATTGATAAATATTCAGTTTGTAGTTCAACTACATGATATATTTCGTTTTTGGGGTACTAGCTAGGATGTAGTTTATAAAACATATATTTGTAAACATACTATAGATTAATTATTAGAGCATATACGTATATATATATACAATTTATCAAATATTAATTTACTAGTCTATTAAAGTATGTTACAATTAACTTAATAAATCTATAATGAACACTTTTATGAAATATATCAGACCGTGTTCATAAATATTAGAGTAAACAGCCCAAATGACCACTAAACTTTTGATCTAATACCATTTTGGCCATCAAACTTTAAAACCAACTAATTTGGCTATTTTAATCTAATGATCAAAGTAATACTCACTCCAAAGTTAGATGACCAAAGCAGTTCATTTTGAAGTTTCATGTTCAAAATAGTACTAGATTGAAAGTTTAGTGGCCATTTGGACTGTTTGTTCTTTGGTATTTATTTACATAAGTGCCGAGAAAGTGCTGGTTTTGACTTTCAGCATTTTTTAAGTTGGATTTGCTTTGGATCACGTTCAAACCTATTCAAATCTTGTAGAAGTATTAGACTATTGATTTTTGAGAAGTTTAATTAACTTGGATTGTTTTTGTCATGCACTAGCAATACTAGGTTTTAAATTACGCTTTTTCAAAGTTAAAAGCTTCACCGCCGAATTATATTGCTCAAAGCTAGTTCATATAGTCTTTGTCACACATGGGCTATCATATACTTGTAGTAGTAATATAATTGGATGGTAGGAGAGTCTAAGAGCTGAATCTTAGAGAAAATTCTTGTTTAAACTTAGATTTGGATTACCCGATTGGATTAGTTTCGTACTCCCTAACTACGAATACCCCTAACATTTGTTCCATATTGATTTAATTCCATTCAATGTTCTATTTTATTTAATTAGCGCGCTGTTTTATTCATTTTATTTATTTTTAGTTTATTTGCATGCTCCCTTAGTGCATTTAGGAAGACTTTTTGGTAGATAACATGCGCATGTAGATTCCCTTTGCTTTTACACCCTAGGATTAAATTTGCCTTTAGTTTTAATTTAGTTAATTAGTAGTTTTAATTTAGTTTCAATTTCCTTTCTTATTCCCTAAGTCTATCGTCTTTTCTTTTCTTTTCCGTTCTTCCCATTGAAAAAGATAGTTGAAGAAATAAATTTATTGTCTTCCTTGTGGTTCAACCTTGGATCTTCTCAAGTACAATTTTCTCTTTTTGGGCGAAGTCAATGAGTAATACTTGAAGTTGTTTTTCTAAAATCATCAATTTTATACAACACCCATGATAAACGCATAATATTGTCCTGTTTAAGCTCTTTCACAGAGCCGCTTGACGCGTTTGTTGCAAAAATTCTGCATAATTATCCGCTTATCTTGAGATTAGTTCCTTAGCAAGTTCTGTATCTAATGTGGTCCAAGTTGGTGTATATTTTATAGTATTCCATGTGTTTGTAGGAATGGGATACAATGACATTGCATAGATTGATCGAGAGTAAGCTTGGAGGCTTGCAAAAGTGCTGAGTGAAGAGTTCCTAGACCCATGATCAATCATGGGACCAATTTCCTGAAGGTAGTGCACTTCCATGATCGATCATGGGCATAACCATGATCGATCATGGCCTGGCGAGGACATAGTTGAATCTACGAGTGTTGAGGAGTCGGAGGTTGAGAAGGTTAATGACGCAGCTAAGATAACTCGCTTCGATTATAGCCCAAGTGCAGGCACTTCAAGTTATAGTATAGTCTCGGAAGTCCGAGTGTCGAACCATAGGGATAAGTGAAAAGGAATGGAATGGATTACAGATTTTACAGTTTTCAGATTTTGTGAGTTGGATTTGTTGTGAAACAACGGAAATGTAAATCGGGTGTGAAAATTAATAAGAAAGCACTAAGGTAGGTGGAGGTTAGTTACGATTTAAGAGACGGTGATCACGAGCTCATTCAAAGATTACAACACAAGATTTCTCAAGATATGGGGAATGTTGGTGTTTCTCTCAATAGCAAAGGGTGCGACGCTAGGCGACTCATTCCCGGGTTGAAGCTATATCAAGAGAGAGACAAATAACATTCCACCAAAGACGAGGTTATCATTCCTACTTCTTAGCTACGGGTGTGAAGCAAGGCAACCCATTCCCAATGAAGCTAATCCGAGATAGATATGACAAACTCATCATTAAAAGATTTAACATAAAGCAAGTGTAGTAATCCCATGATTTAAAGAATGAAAATTATAAAGTGAATCCTAACAATGAAACGGAATAAAGTTTATGGGATAAATTAGTCAACTCATCATTTATCACATATGGTAGAAAATAAAGAGTCTAAGTATCACATAAAGTGTAAGAAGCACTAAATATATCAATAAATGAATCAAAGATAAGCTAAACAAATTTAAAATCCATCTATGGAGTTTTAAGAACTATTCATAATTTCTATGAAGAGGGAAAAACTCCATGGATGGGGGAAAGAGACTACAAGCTTTTTAGAACCATATAAATATGTTGTATGTTCATTAACAACCAAGAACTAAATATACAAGGCATATAAAGTCTTAACTTAATATGAAAATACCTAGAAAGCTTGAAATAATGGAAGATATGATGAAGAAGAAGAAGATTCACAAATATTTATCAAACTTTAAATATGGATTGAGCCATTAATCACCAAAAATCATATCACAATCAACCTCCGTAACCTTAGTAATAGACTACTCCATAATAGATGCAAGAACAAATATCATGGAAGAAGAAATCATTCTTACAAATTAAGCACTTACAATGGAGAAATGAAGAACAATCAACAATGAGCTCTCACCTCTCTCTAGAACTCTAAGTGTGTAAAAACTAGATAATCCCCTCACCTAGAAGCTAAGAATTCTATTATATATTAAAAAGGGGTAAAATATCTAAACAAATATCTAAAATAGCTTGAACCACAAAATAGCCCATTTTGGGTGTGAAATGAGTAAGTTGCCCGAAGCCATGATCGATCATGGGTCTGGAACTTGTCACTCAGCACATTTGCAAGTTACTAGGCTTGCTCTTGATCACCACATGCCATGCCATTGTATCCCAAACCTACGAAAACATGGAATACTACAAAATATACACCAACTTGGGCCACGTTAGATACAACAATCGCTAAGGCATTAATCTCGAGATAAGTGGATAATTAGCCAGAATTAAAGCAACAAACGCGTCAAGCGACTCCGGGAAGGAGCTTAGATATGACAATATTATGCGTTTATCAGTTAAAAGAAGAGAGAAGAATAGAGAGGAAGAGAAACAAGGAAAGTAAGATCTTGAGAAAATCAAGAACGAAATCAAGGTCCTTTTTCCCGAGAGATTGAACCAACCATCAAAATCAAATACCGAGATTTTGGATGTCTTTGGGCATGTCAAAATCAACATTCCTTTACTTGACGCGGTCAAGCAAATACCTTCGTATGCTAAGTTCCTTAAGGACTTATGTTTGACGAAACGAAGGTTGAATGTTAAGAAGGCCTTCATGGCAGAGCAGGTGAGCTCTATCATGCAAGGCACAAGAGCCCCTAAGTTCAAGGACCCCAGTTGTCCCACAATTTTGTGTGTAATAGGAAATTATAGGATAAAAAATGCTTTTCTAAATTTGGGAGCATGTGTGAACGTGCTCCCATATTCTATCTACCAACAATTGGGGTTGGGAGAATTGAAACCTACGAAGGTAACAATTTAATTAGCGGACCGATCCATTAAAATCCCAAGAGGGTAGTTGAGGATGTACTTGTCCAAATTGACAAGTTTTATTTTCGGTTAATTTCATCATCCTTGACATGCAACCCATTTCGAATCTTTCTAACGAGATTCCGGTCATTCTTGGACGACCATTTCTTGACACTTCTAATGCCATTATAAATTGCAAGAATGGAATCATTAAGTCAGCTTTTCGTAACATGACTCTAGACCTTAACGTGTTCTCTTTAAATAATCAAAAAGATGATTGTGATGAAGAAAGTGAAAATGTCAACATGATAGAATCTTTGGTCCAAGACGACTTTGTTGCCACTTTTGAATCAGATTCTACGAAAGGTTTTATAACCACTTCCGAGGAACACGAGGAATGCATGCAAGTGTTTTCTTTGTTTGACAAACAGGTTCATTTATCTAATGATAGAAAAGAAAACACGTCCAAGTCCACCAAGGCTCGAGCCGCCGGCCAAATGATAAACCGGCAAAGTTTTTCTGGTGGTAGTTATCAAAGGACAAGCACGAGACCGGTAGACATCCATCCCGACCTGAACATGGATTTGATAAAGATCGGCTTGGCAAGTTTGATGGAGAGGGTCGGTCTAATGGAATTCAAAGTCAATTGAAACCTTTTCACATTTTTCCCGTTCTTTTAACATTGAGGATAATGTTTACTTCAAGTTGGGGGGTATGCATTTCAATTGTGTATTTCCATATGTGTTTTGAGCTTGTGTATAATTTTTTTTTGTGAAGTTTGAAAATTGATGAATGATTTAATTATTTTTTTTCAAATGAAAACTATTGTTACATTAGTTTTTGGCATAAATTCTTTGATCTAGATAAGAATTTGAATGATAATCTAAATTGCCTTACTTCACTTAGATTTATATCCCGTTATATTTCTTGTTCCATATGCTAGATTACTTTGGTTGTTTCTAATTCTGTAATAACACTTAGATTTATTTTTATTGAGAGAAGAGTAAATTTTGTCCAAACATGATAGAAGCTCTTTCGAAAATATCCTCTAATGAGAGGACAAAAGCATAGCACTTTGAAAAACTTGGATGACTTTTATCCTAATATTGACTTAAAGCTTCACTTGACTAAATTTGTAGTCTCTTTGTCTAATATTATGGATGGGTAGAGGTTACCATATGGGAAAGGGTGAATAGTTTCCTTTAAGTTTAATAAATGAGCATATAATGAAAATTTTATATAGTGAGACCGCTGCCCCCCATAGAAATGAAAACCGCCCTGAACTAATTTAGCTAAATTTCCAATTAAAAGCTAAATAAAGTGCTTAGAATCGACAAATTTTGGAGCTTTTGTTTTTGATAAAGTTCTCTTTTCCTTCTCTAAGGATTATAACTCGTTTTGTTAATATTGAATTGGTTGATCCGAAGTCTAGTATATGAGCATTGGGGAATATGGGATTGTGTTCTAAAAGAGATAGGTGAATTATATGATCATTCAAATGTCCATCATTCTAGAGATAATGATAGTAATGCCTTTTGCTTTGCAAATTGAAACTTGAAATCTTCATTCTCAATTGTTCATCATGATCAAACTTCTGATGTTTGTTAGTATCATTTCTAAAAACCTTCAAGAGATGCAACTCGTCTTTTAAGGGAACTTAGAAGTTAACAATTTTTTGTATAGCATAGTGCTTTTGTAATTATTATAATTTTTGTCTTGCTAAGGGACTAGCAAGAGATAAGTTGAAGGGAGTAGATAAACGCATAATATTATCATGTTTAAGCTCTTTCCTGGAGCCGCTTGATGCGTTTGTTGCAATAATTCTACCTAATTATCCGCTTATCTCATGATTAGTGCCTTAGTGAGCTTTGTATCTAATCTGGCCCAAGTTGGTGTATATTTTGTAGTATTCCATGTGTTTGTAGGAATGGGATACAATAGCATTGCATAGATTGATCGAGAGTAAGCTTGGAGGCTTGTAAAGTGATGAGTGAAGAGTTCCCAGATCCATAATCGATCATGGGACCAATTTCCTATAGGCAGTGTCCACTTCCATGATCGATCATGGCCTGGCGAGGACACCAACTACCCACTACTTTTAGCTTGATTTTAGGGATTAATGTTCCTAGATATTTTTCTTGGCTTTATTTTATTATTGTTTAGTTATTGTTTAGATATTATCAAGAGGGAGTTCTAGAGAGAAGTGAGAACTCTTTGAGTGTGTCTTTTTCTTCATTGTTATTGTAAGTTCTTGATTGTAAGAATGATTTCTTCATCTATAATATTTTTTTATACATTTACTATGGAGTGGCCTATTACTAAGGTTATGGAGGTTAATAGCGATATGATTTTCAGTGATTATTAGCTCAATTCATGTTTAAAGTTTGATAAATATTTGTGAATCTTTTTCTTCTTCAATATTTTCATCTTACAAGCATTTTAGGTATTTTCATCTAAAGATTAGACTTTATATGCCTTGTATATTTAGTTCTTATTTGTTAATGATAATACAACATATTTTTATTGTTCTAAAAAGCTTGTAGTCCTTTTCCCCCATCTATGAATTATTTTTCCATTTTGTAGAGATTATGAAGAGTTCTTAAAAATTCAGTAGATGGTTTATAAATTTTCTTAGCTTATCTTTGAATCGTTTAATGATATTTTGAGTGCTTCTTACACTATAAGTGTTATTTAGACTCCTTATTGTCTATCATAAGTGATAATCGATTAGTTGACGATTTTATTCCACAAACTTCGGTTCGTTTCATAGTAAAGATTCACTTTCCAATTTTCATTATTTTAAACCATGAGATATTATACACATGCTTCATGTTAAACCTTTTTACAATGAAAATATCATTTCTATTTATGATTAGCTATACCGGGAATGGATAGTTTTACTACACACCCCTTGGTAAGAAATAAACTCGATAACTTCATATTTGGTGGAACTTGGTTAAGCTTAAGCCAGGGAATGAGTTGCTTTGCTTCGCAACCTTTTGCTATTAAGGAAAAAATCAATCTCCCCACATTTTAGAAAAGTGTACGAATCTCTTTGTATGAGCTAGTAAACGCCGTTTATTGTATCGCAAACAACTTCATAATACCATAGTGCTTTCTTATTAGTTTTCCCAACCGATTTACATTTTCATTATTTCACAACCAATCCTTTACAAAATCCAAGAAAAACCATAAAATATGTATTCCATTCCATTCCATTTCAACTGTCCCTATGGATCGATACTCGAACTTCTTAGACTATATTACAACTTAATGTGCCTACACTTGGGCTACCACAACGCGATAATTTATTGGTGTCAACCCACCATTGTGAGTGATGGATTCGTGATTAACCGGGGGCTATGGGTCCAAACCCCATAATGGGATTCAGCGCGCCATAAGTAGTTTCAAACTTACTGTGAAATATCGAAGAAAATACTAATGGTGCTTAAAGAGAGAGAGTCGACCGGGAAGGGTTCGACCGTGGGATGCGTTATCAGGGAGAGAGTTCATTGGTGAGAGTGGTCGTTGGGGGAGGAGTCACTGAGCAAGGAGGCATCAGCGTTGGTGAAGAATGAGGAAAAGGTCGACGGCCGAGGTAGAGAAATGATTAAGTGGGATAGGAAATTGCGTGATGCGTACTATAACGCCCCTGCCTTAATTACTGAGATAACGGCCGTGATTAAGACCCGGAGTGATACTAACCCATCTTAAATTGACTAAAATGGGTTTAGTAATAACTAAATAATTTTAACAATACACACAACATGTGTCAAGCAAGTATGAAGTTTCTCGTATCTTATGATAGCAATCAACAAAAGAGTAAAGCAAGTTCATGTATTAAACATTATACAAGATCATGTCCGATATACCTCAAAACTTAACAGCATTCTAGGCTAGCTATAGCTTGCCTTGGAAACATATACGCAACAAAACATAACCGTATTAAAGCCTTCTAATCTGTTCTCGATCCTGTCGCCTCTTTTTCTATTAGACTCTCGGGTACCTGAAATGTTTTAACAGGTGAGCTCATAGATCAATAGGAGGAAAACAGGGGCTGATACATTTTTTTTTTCAAAAAATATAATACATTTCAACGGTTCTTTAATATATAAATCATGTTTAACACACTATTTTAATCGAATATTCAATTCAACACCATTATTTTATAAGGCAATGCATGCACATGCTAATGTAGGTTAACTCCTTTGTGTTAACCATTAAGTCGAGTAGTCGAATCATTTATAAAGCCGAACAAATCATAATATGGGCCCATTCGCTCAAGATCATAAACAAGCCTTGCTAAGAGATATAGAAGCCGAGCCAAGTCATAATCAAAACAAGAATACTGGGCCTGGCCGGCCAAAAGAATAATCCGTATATCATCATAACATAGCTTTTCCGTCTTGGAAGAATGTCTACAAATATTAATCAACTGGACCACAGTCTAACGATATCACATCAACAGAATCATTGTCACAACAGCCGAATTGTTAGTGTATTACCATTCTCTAGATTTTCGGACTTCTCACCGCTGTCTCTAGATAGTAGACGATTTACTGCCCCTCCGGAGGTTTAGGGATTTTCAACCCATTTCCATACCCTACCTATTTCCATGTAGGAAATCACTAACCACAACCATTCCCTTCACCGACGGAAAGCCACAACAGGCACAGATGATCTTGTGCAACATCCCACCATATAACACAGCTGGGAGTATATTCTCATACAGCTGAAGAACTTCCGAAGATAGATAATCAACATATTTAAGAATGCCACCAGCATATAATGCTTTCCCACATCATAGATAAAAGATACAACCTTTCTAATAGGTAATCATCATGCTAAAAGCCATAAGAACATTCCAAACGTGCCAAGAGAATCATCAAGAATCCGGTTGACGCGCGATAGATGCTAATATGCATTTTATGCTTTATGTGTAAATTATAAACTCCATTAAACATCCAACCTTGTTCCTAGGTTTAAATAAAAACTGTTTACAAATTTATTTTTATCAATCCAACAACTATACACCCAGGAGACATCCCGTAGAAATCAAACGATACATGATTATCGAGTTTAAATGGCATACGTTACTCATATTCATGTATTCATGGTTCAAATATTCATATATAATTAATAACAAGAGACATGTGCTTTATATTGAACATATATGTATATAGTCATTCATTTCTCAGTAAATAAAATCATATCTTCGAGTTTTGAAAAGATATAAACCTGTACCTTAAGTTTGTAGACCAAGGGATGAAGAAAGATGGAAATTAAAGCTCTATTTGGTAAAATCCTAAAGCCCTTGGATTATGTTGTTCTTAGCATAGTAAAATCCCCAAATCAATTAAGTATAAACTCTACTCCAAGTGGCCCTAGCTCAGACTTGATCTCCTATGGCAGATACCAAAGGTTGACGATTATGAATAGTGAAAGAGGATTAGATTTGAGTGATTTCAAGCTTAAATATTTAGTGGAGGAGGATAGATGTGTAGGAATATCTCTCTCCCTCTAGAGTTCTCTAGAATTCTCTAGGAATGTTTGGGAGTGTTTGGCTTAAAGTTGGGGTAAAAAATGGTGTAAAGAACGCTTTAAAAAGCTCAAAACCGACCTAGGCTGGCTGCCAGATCGGTGTACAAAAAGACCGAACCGGTCCGTAGCCCATAAAATTGCCAAAAATTAAATGTCAAACCAGTCTGGAAAATACCTAGACCGGTCCGCGAGTAAAAAGTTGTGCTCTAGTACACTGTTCGTAATTTGGCCATAACTTTATGCTCGGGACTCCGATTGAGGTGATCTTTATGTCCACAAAAAGATAATTCAAAGATTTACAACTTCCTGGGAGGAAGTTTTCCTAAATTATGGATGGATTATTCTCAAAGATTCTCCGAAGACAGTGTTCTGTAGAAGCGCTACCGAATTAACATAATTTAGTAACCGGCCTATTTCGCACAATGTTTTGACCAATAATGAGTGTGAATTGGACTTCGGACAAAACAGAAAAGTTATAAAATAGAATGCAACCTTAACATAGGTGAAAACAACGACCAAATTAGATAAAAGACGGAGAAGTTACGGAGTTCCAAAGTTAACCAAAAACAGTGAATTATGTAAGACCAAAACTTCCTATTTACCAGCCGAAATTGATTCGGACCACCCGAATCAACAAACGATCACTCACATGAATGTAAAGAAGCTAATACAATTAATATAGAGCGTTAAAACACTACGAGGCTTCATAATATGAGATTTCACCCCTCACTTTTACAAAGTTAGCACTTTAATCCTTTTTCACCTAAACAAAAATAATTAAATTATACTACATCCAACCCCAATTTAAAACAAATTAAAGTACGGGGTATTACAATCTCTCTTCCTAATAAAAATTTTGTCCTCGAAATTTTTCAAAGGCATTTCTTAAGTGAATACCTTGAGATACTTATCGTAAATCTCAGCCTCCAACCATGATAAACGCGTAATTTTGTAGTCGCTAACGCTCTTTTGATTGTGTTTATCGCGTTTATCTTAACCTAGTTTAATTAAATTAATCCACTTCTTGTGCACACACTCAAATATCAAGAATTGCTTTAACATGGCTCAAAGTAGCCTTTTCTAGTGTCTTGAGTGTACCTTCAGGCTATAGAAGCAAGTTGGAGAGCTTTGGGAAGCGTACAAGAGAGATAGAAGCCAAAAGAGAAAAAAAAAGTCTCCCGAAGTGTCCTCTGATCAATCAGAGGAGCCTCTGATTGATCAGAGGCCACCTTTTAGTGCAGAACATGCCCTCTGATCGATCAGAGGGTGCTCTGATCGATCAGAGCCCACCTTTTGAGCCAAAATCTCCCCTCTGATCGATCAGAGAAGCCTCTGATCGATCAGAGACCTCCCAGATCTCAAAGGACAGCACCCAAAAGCAGTTTTTCTCCCCTTTTTATGCATTGAAACTCACCAAAAGTGCTGGACTTTCCATTTCTAGATAGGATGAGGTGCTTACCCATTGGGTTCTTTAGAAAAGTGTACTAGAATACCCATTTTTGGGCATTGCTCTCCCATTATTTATTTGCTCTTTGTCCCTCATGTAATGGATGCAATTTTCTAGATCTAGATTCAAGTTAGATAGATATTTTTTCCTGCACTTTCTCTCTATCTATCACTTGTAAGAAATCTAGAGAGAGAAACTCTTGAGAGAAATGGAAATCCCTTTAATGGTTTTTTTTTATACAACTATCATGGAGTAGTTTCATTGCTAAGGCTAAAGGATGAAGTTTGCATTGCATTAATTATGTAAGTTTGTTTCTCATTCCATTGTTAGTATTGTTTGGAATTACATGATCGATCATGGAAGATGGAGCATTTGGTCAGAAGGCAGCATGATCGATCATGGAAATCCCATGATCGATCATTGTACAAAAGATCAACTGGGCAGAATGACCCATGATCGATCATGGGTATACCATGATCGATCATGGTCCCGTAATAAAACAGGGGCGCCGTTTCTAAAACCCCCATTTTGCACTTCCCCTTCTCCCAAATCTCTTCCAAACCCTAGCCCCCCCCCCTTTTTGATCCCAAACCTTCCCCAAACACCATTACCAACCTCCCCCACCTAGAATCAACCCTCAAATCTTCCAATTTCAAACCCCAATCATCAAACCCATCTCAAAAATCACCTTTTCCCTCTCTCATCACCATTTTCGAGCCCTAGCATCTCAAGGCTTCAAATTCCTCCTATCCACCTCCTCTAAAGCATAGCACTCCTCCATTATGTCTTCCTCAAACCCTCCCACTAAGCCGCTTACCATTGAAGCCGCGAGAGGCGGCTATCGCGGATTTCGGAGCCGTCAAGAATTTGAGTGGTGGAACTACGCCTTCAAAACGAGGACGGTAGTGATAGAGAGGCCGGTATTCATCGGTACGCTGGACGATTTCCCCCAGCGAGCAACGTTTGAGCAATATCCGGGGTGGATTAACTACTTGCGTCAACCAGGTACTCAATGTAATCTCACCATTTGTCGTGAATTTATTGCAAGTTTGATTCAAGTTCCCGATACACCATATACATATGTAGCTCATGTTCGAGGCAGAACGGTTCCGTTTAACCTCGAAGTTTTGACTGAGATTACGGGAATCTCAGCTTTGCCACCTAATGCTCATGACCTCCCCTATTCGGACACTACCAACTATTTAGAGCCGATGCCTAACGATCTAGCCACATTTCTAGCCGGTGAACCCAGAGAATGGATTGGGAACCAATTCGATAGGAGCCACATACGTGAGGGATTTAGAACTCTTTGGCTGGTAATTGCCAACGCTTTGGACCCAACTTCCCATACCCAGCACATTTACCCGTCTCAGGCTTATGTACTATACGCCATAGCAACGAACAAGCGCTGCTGCTTGTTGCGTCATATCATTGGGCGAATAGCGCGAATCATCGATTTGGTCGCCCACAATGAAACAATCAAATTTGGATCGTTGATCACTAAGGTCTGTTTGCGAGCGGGGGTAATTGAGAGAGCCGACGATGAGAAGAAAATGCCTAGGGCACCGCTGAATAGGTCCACCCAAACTCGAGCCGCTGGTCAACTGAGGAACAGGCCGAGTTCTTCCACAGCCGCACCACAACAGGGTGATAGCGAAGAAGAAGGGGCTGAAGAAGCAGGAGCGGATGTTCCGGGTACATCAAGGCGTAGAAGAAGGGCAAGCTCTGGGCCTGTGGATGACAATAGGGAATTCATGAGAGAGCAGTTTGAGCAGATGACTGCTTTGATGCAGACCGGTTTGCTAGCGTCAATGAGAGGGTAGAGATTATGGTATTGCGTCAGGACCGTTTGGAGGCAGATATTGCAGCCCAGGTCGAGGCACGAGTTGCAGCTCAGATGGCGACCCAGCAGGAGTTCATACGCCAGCAGTTCGAGGCGTTGTATGGTCGTTTTCCACCACCCCCACCTCCCGACATGTGATGCGATTTGCCAAATCCTGAAAACTCTTTTATTAGTTATATTTACGCTTAGCTTTATTTTATTTCTTTTTGGGTTGTATTAGAACTTTGACATGATGTTAACTTTAAAACTTGGTTTTAATGATTGAATGTTATGGTTTTTGCTTTTGAATTCTAATTCTAACCCGTTTTGTGAATAGTTTTTGTTTATGTCTTATTTTTGTCTCATGGGAAGCAAAGCCAAAGTAGCCCTTCCGTGCGTTGTTATTTATTCTCTTTACATTGAGGACAATGTGTGTTTCAAGTTGAGGGGGGTACGTTTATTTTGTGTTTATTTTGTTTGGCTTGCTATCAGTCATTCCCATGAGTAGAAGAGATATGTTCAAAATTTTTTTTGAGAAGTTTGAAAATTGATGATTGATTGATATTTTGTTCGATGTAGATTATTATTTCATTAGCTTTTGGCTTGAAATCTTTGATCTAGATAGGAATTTGAATGATAATCTAAATTGCCTTGCTCCACTTAGTCTCATATCCCGTTATATTCTCTTGCTCCACTTAGTCTCATATCCCGTTATATCCCAAGTGCAGGCTCGTCAAGTAGTAATATAGTCTCGGAAGTCCGAGTGTCGAACCACAGGGATAAGTGAAAAGGAATGGAATGGATTACGGATTAAAGTGTTTTCTGATTCTTGTAAGATGAAATGGTTATCGAACAACGTAAATGTAAAATGGTTGTGAAATTTAATAAGAAAGCACTAAGGTAGTTGGAGGTTAGTTATGATTAAAGAGACGGTGATCACTAGCTCATACAAAGATTATAACACAAGATTTCTCAAAATATGGGGAATGTTGGTGTATCTCTCAATAGCAAAGGGTGCGACGCTAGGCGACTCATTCCCGAGTTGAAGCTATATCGAGAAAGAGACAAACGACATTCCACCAAAGACGGGGTTATCATTCCTACCTCTTAGCTACGGGTGTGAAGCAAGGCAACCCATTCCCGATGAGGCTAATCCGAGATAGATATGACAAACTCATCATTAAACGATTTAACATAAAGCAAGTGTAGTAATCTCATGATTTAAAGAATGAAAATTATAAAGTGAATCCTAACAATGAAACGGAATAAAGTTTATGGGATAAATTAGTCAACTCATCGTTTATCCCATATGGTAGAACATAAAGAGTCTAAGTATCACATAAAGTGTAAGAAGCACTCAATATATCAATAAATGAATCAAAGATAAGCTAAACAAATTTAAAATCCATCTATGGAGTTTTAAGAACTATTCATAATTTCTATGAAGAGGGAAAAACTCCATGGATGGGGGAAAGGGACTACAAGCTTTCTAGAACCATAGAAATATGTTGTATGCTCATTAACAACCAAGAACTAAATATACAAGGCATATAAAGTCTTAACTTAATATGAAAATACCTAGAAAGCTTGAAATAATGGAAGATATGATGAAGAAGAAGAAGATTCACAAATATTTATCAAACTTTAGATATGGATTGAGCCATTAATCACCAAAAATCATATCACAATCAACCTCCGTAACCTTAGAAATAGACTACTCCATAATAGATGCAAGAACAAATATCATAGAAGAAGAAATCATTCTTACAAATTAAGCACTTACAATGGAGAAATGAAGAACAATCAACAAGTGAGCTCTCCCCTCTCTCTAGAACTCTAAGTAAAAACTAGATAATATCTTCTCTATGTAAAAGAAATAATATATATATTAAAAGGTAGAAAAATATCTAACTAAATATCTAAAATAGCTTGAACCACTAAAATAGCCCATTTTGGGTGTGAAATGGCCAAGTTGCCAGGGCCATGATCGATCATGGCCAACCCATGATCGATCATGGGGTCTTCTGCCTGAAGATTATTTGCACCATGATCGATCATGGGATTCCATGATCGATCATGCTTCTGGAAATTCTCTAAATCAGCACTTTTGTAGCTTTTGGCTAGTAGTTGATCAATTCCTCGAAGGCCATTGCATCCTATGCCTATAAATACACAGAAACACAACAAAAGCACACCTAGCGGGACAATATTAGATACAAAACTCGCTAAGACACTAATCTCAAGATAAGCGGATAATTAGGCAGAATTAATACAATAAACGCGTCAAGCGACTCTGAGAGAGAGCTTATGCATGACAATATTAGGCGTTTATCAATTGTTAAATACTTGTTGAATCCTTCATCTTCTTCATTCAATCAACCATTCATAAGCTAGTAAGATAATCCTCATAAGGTGATTAGAATTTGTATGCCTTGTATACATAGATCTCAAGCATTAATGAGGAGATGATGCATTTGTGTATTTCTTATTAGCTTATGTCCATTCCTTCTATGATTGAGATACTTTACATTGCCAAGCATGTTTAGTCTTTGAATATTCATAGAAATACCATAAATTTGAGATTCCAATCCTTGAATGCTTTAATGATATGTTGAGTGCTTTCTACACTTCATGTGATTTTGAGACTCAATATTTTCTTAGTTAGAGTGTTGCCAAGGAGGATCTCTTAAGTTTATGCCATAATCAACTACACTAATCACCTTAAGGATTCAATTTGTATTTATCAAATGTGTCTAAATCGGATGATTTAATCTCCACCTAGACCTCCCAATCTTAGACAAATGAAATGTTATGATTTATTGAGCTAAACTTTTTAGTTGGCCATTTTCATAATCAAGTCAATTGCCTAGGGAAAACTAACAATGAATTCTCAATGCCTAGTTTAATTTTATGCCTTTTCTTTTGGTGTATCTCAAGTTTACATCTTGGTTGGACATTATATGGGAATGAGTTGCACTTGCTTCACACCCTTTGTTACAAGATAAAAATGAGAGATACATTTGTGTTGAGTTTACTTACACCTTTTCTTTATATGGCATTTATATGGGAATGGGTTGCTCTTGCTTCACACCCTTTTGCTTAGAAAAGTGTAAGATACTCAACACTTAGGAATTGCATTGAGAATTTTGAATGAGATTAATTTTACATAACATTGCAAAGCAAATGAATTCTATAATGCCTTAGCCTTTTCTTATCAATTGATACATCACTTTAATTTTTATTGCAAGACTTTAAAATCAACAACTAAAATCAACCAATCAAATTCTCTTGAACAAAGCCTTGGACTCGTAATCACCACATCGTCTTTTTCGACTATCCTTGTGGTTCGACACTTGGACTTACCAAGTATTATAACTTGACGACCTACACTTGGGTTCCTAAGCGCGGAAGTATTTTCGGGCGCGTCAAGTTTTTGGCGCCGTTGCCGGGGATACGGCGAAAGACGGATTACGGGTTTTGTACAAAAATTCGCTTTGTAAGTATTTCTTCTCCCTTTAAAAGATTTTGAGGAAGTTTGCTCTACTTTTAGAGAAGCTAACACAAATGAGGAAGTAATGAGGTTAAAACTTTTTCCGTTCTCTTTAAAGGACAAAGGCAAAATATGGCTAAATTCTCTACGTCCCAATTTCATTCGAAGTTGGCAAGAATTACAAACCGAATTTTTAAAGAAATTCTTTCCCGTTCATCGAACCAATGCTTTGAGACGGCAAATTTCAAATTTTTCTCCTAAAGAAAATGAAAGTTTTTACAAGTGTTGGGAAAGATACAAAGAACTTTTGAATTCTTGCCCCCATCATGGACATGAGACATGGAGTATTGTGAGCTATTTTTACGAATCACTCACTCCCGCCATGCGCACGTTTGTGGAAATGATGTGTAATGGAAATTTTTTGAGCAAAAGTCCGGAGGAAGCTTTGTTGTACTTTGATGAAATAGCTGAAGGTGCCCAAAATTGGAACACCTACACGGATGAGGGTAAGGGTAAAGTTTCCGAGAAAGGGGGTTTGTACCAATTGTCAAAAGGTGATGACATTGAGTTTAAATTTATTCAATTGTCAAAGAAAGTCGAAGCCATGGAGTCTAGTAAAATGAGAGAAGGAAGTGTAGGTACTAGCACCGTTTGTGTCATTTGTGAGAAGCTGGGACATTCCACGGAAGATTGTCACACGATTCCGGCCTTCAAAGAGGTCCTTCAAAGTCCCTCACAAGTCAATGCTATGAACTCATACTCTAGGCCACACAATGACCCATTTTCTCAAAGGTACAATGAATGGTGGAGAAATCATCCTAACTTTAGTTGGGGGGGAAACCAAAATGCTCATGCAAATTCAAATTCCTACCAACAAAGACCACCTCCACCCCAAAACAACTCTTTTGGTCAAACTAACCCAAACCCAAATTCAAATTTGGAGTCTCTTTTGCGGCAATTTATAGACAAGACCAATAGAGAGGTTAGTGATTTGAAAACCCAAATGTCCAAACTCACAACCGCGTTGTCCACCCAAGAAAAAGGAAAATTTCCATCCCAACCCTTAGCCAATCCCCGAGGCCAAGCTTTAGTGATCAATGAGGGTGAATCGAGTGGAAATGTTGAAGAGTTGAAATCCATCACCATCCTTAGGAGTGGGAAAAAAATTGACAAAACTATAGTTCCTAAGGCCAAAAAGCCGGTGGACATAGCCGAGTCAAGTCAAGTTGAGGAGATCACCTTAGAAGAGAGAATGAGGGAAGAAGAGAAAGTTGGAAAAGAGGATTTAGAGAAAATCAAGAATAGTGTCAAAGTCCATTTTCTGGAGAGGTTATCTCAACCTTTCAAGGAGACCCGAAATGCCGAAATTCTTGATGTGTTCAAACAAGTGAAAATTAACATTCCATTGCTTGATGCGGTAAAACAAATTCCTTCTTATGCAAAATTTTTAAAAGATTTGTGCACCACTAAGAGGCGATTGAATGTTAAAAAGAAGGCATTTATGGCGGAACAAGTGAGTTCAATAATGCAAGGCACTCGAATTCCAAAATTCAAAGATCCCGGTTGCCCCACCATTTCTTGTTTGATTGGCAACTTTAGAATCAAAAATGCATTGCTTGATTTGGGGGCGAGTGTTAATGTTTTGCCATTTTCGGTCTACCAACAATTGGGTTTAGGAGAGTTGAAACCCACGAAAGTCACGATCCAATTGGCGGATCGATCGGTCAAGATTCCAAGGGGAATTATAGAGGATGTGCTAGTTCAAATTGATAAATTCTATTTTCCCTTGGATTTCATAGTTCTTGACATGCAACCGGTATCCAATCCCGGAAATGAGATTCCCGTAATTTTGGGGAGACCCTTTCTTGCAACATCAAATGCTATCATCAATTGCAAGAATGGGATTGTAAAATTGGCCTTTGGAAATATGACTCTTGAGCTCAACGTGTTTTCAATAAGCAACAAACAAGATGATTTTGATGATGAAATTGAACATGTAAACATGATAGAGTCATTAGTACAAGACCATTTTTCTTTCACTTATGAATCGGAATCATTGGAAGATTTGCTAACCACTCCCAATGATCCCGAGGAATGTGTGCATGTGTTTTCTTTGGATGATAGGAACAAGGAAGAACTCTTGAAGAATGAAGAAAATGCACAAGGAGAACCGCCAAAGCTTGAAGGAAAGATGGAACTCAAGCCCCTTCCTAGCAATTTAAAGTACGATTTCCTAGGTGCTTTTGAAACTTACTCCGTGGTAATTTCTTCCGAACTCTCAAATGATCAAGAAGAACGGTTGGTAAGTATGCTAAGTAAGTATCGAAAAGCTTTTGGATGGAAGTTGGCCAACCTCCAAGGAATTAGTCCATTGATTTGCACTCACAAAATTCACTTGGAGGAAGGTGCAAAGCCATCAAGACAATTTCAACGCCGTTTAAATCCTCACATGCAAGAAGTAGTAAGAACCGAGGTGTTGAAATTGCTTGATGCCAAGATCATCTATCCAATTTCAGATAGCAAATGGGTGAGTCCGACCCAAGTTGTACCTAAAAAATCCGGGCTTACGGTAGTAAAGAATGAAAATAATGAGTTGATACCCCAAAGAGTCACCACCGGGTGGCGAATGTGCATAGACTACCGTAAGTTAAATGAAGTCACTAGAAAGGACCATTTTCCTCTTCCATTTTTAGATCAAACACTTGAAAGAGTGGCGGGTCATGAGTTATATTCTTTTCTAGACGGATTTTCGAGGTATAACCAAATCGAAATTGATCTTGAGGACCAAGAAAAAACAACCTTCACATGTCCGTTTGGTACTTTTGCTTATCGAAAAATGCCTGTTGGCTTGTGCAATGCACCGGCCACTTTTCAAAGATGTATGTTGAGCATTTTTAGTGATATGGTAGAGAAAACTCTATAAGTTTTTATGGACGATTTTACCGTTTACGGTAAGTCGTTCGATAATTGTTTGCTCAATGTTGAACATGTGTTAGCAAGGTGTATCGAGAAGCAACTCGTCCTCAATTGGGAGAAATGCCACTTCATGGTGACAAAGGGCATTGTATTGGGCCATGTTATATCGGGCAAAGGCATTGAAGTAGACAAGGCGAAAATTGAGCTTATCTCAAAGCTCCCCACCCCCAAGTCAATCAAGGATGTTCGTTCATTCTTGGGGCATGCCGGATTCTACCGAAGGTTCATTCAAAATTTTAGCACCATTGCTAAACCCATGTGCAAGTTGCTCTTGAAAGATGCCCCATTTGAATGGACCAAGGAATGTGAAGAAGCCTTTGTAAAACTCAAACGCATGCTCACTACGGCACCCATTATGCAAACCCCCGATTGGAGTTTGCCATTTGAACTCATGTGCGACGCAAGTGACTATGCCGTTGGGGCGGTCCTCGGTCAAAGAAAAGACAAAAAGCCCGGGGTCATTTACTATGCAAGCCGAACTCTCAATGAGGCTCAAATGAACTACACCACCACCGAGAAAGAACTCTTGGCTATTGTCTTTGCCCTCGACAAATTTCGGTCTTACCTCATAGGGTCACCTATTGTCATTTTCACCGATCATGCGGCCCTCAAGTATCTCTTCACAAAGAAAGATGCAAAGCCAAGGCTTCTAAGATGGATTCTTCTCCTACAAGAATTCAATCTTTTCATAAAGGATAAGAAGGGTGTCGAAAATGTGGTGGCGGATCATTTATCTTGCCTTTCATTCACCGACCACATTGAAGAGAGTGCTATTAAAGACTCTTTTCCAGATGAGCAACTATTCACAATCTCTTCTTCACCATGGTATGCCGATATCGTGAATTATCTTGTCACCGAAAAGTTGCCAAGCCATTGGAATGCCCAAGATCGAAGAAAATTCTTGTTCGAGGTCAACCGGTTCTATTGGGATGACCCGTATTTGTTCAAGTATGGGGCGGATCAAATCATTCGCCGATGTATTCCCAATGACGAGTTCGAAAGAGTTCTAAGCTTTTGCCATAATGAAGCTTGTGGTGGACACTTCTCGGCTAAGAAAACGGCCGCCAAGATACTACAATGTGGCCTTTATTGGCCAACGATGTTGAAAGATGCCCACGCCTTTTGCAAAGCTTGCCCGAGATGCCAAATGCTCGGAGGAATCACAAGAAAAAGCATGATGCCTCTTAACCCGATCCTTGTGGTTGAAATCTTTGATTGTTGGGGCATTGATTTCATGGGACCGTTCCCATCTTCCTTTGGTAATCTCTATATCCTTCTTGCGGTTGATTATGTTTCTAAATGGGTGGAGGCCTTAGCTTGCAAAACAAATGATCACAAAGTTGTGATCCGATTTTTAAAAGATAATATTCTTGCAAGATTTGGCACCCCAAAGGCAATAATAAGTGATGGAGGCTCACATTTTTGCAACAAACCTTTTGAATCATTAATGCAAAAATATGGTGTAAACCATAAGGTGTCCCTCGCTTATCATCCTCAAACAAATGGGCAAGCGGAGCTTGCAAACTGAGAGATAAAACAAATTTTAGAAAAAACGGTAAATCCGAATCGCAAAGATTGGTCATTGCGACTAAACGATGCTCTTTGGGCATACCGAACCGCTTTCAAAACAACTCTCGGGATGTCGCCATATCGCATTGTGTATGGCAAGCCTTGTCACTTGCCCGTTGAATTAGAACATAAATCATTTTGGGCAATAAAATTGGTGAATAGTGGTTTTGAGGAATCCGGTAAAAATCGGATGTTGCAAATAGAGGAATTGGAGGAATTGAGGAGGGACGCATATCAAAATTCAAAATTAAGCAAGGAAAGAGCGAAAAAATTTCATGATAAATCGATTTTGAGAAAAGATTTCAAACTTGGTCAAAAAGTCCTTGTTTATGATACGCGTCTCCACCTTTTTCCCGAAAAATTAAAGTCTCGTTGGACCGGCCCCTACATTTTCAAGCATGTATTTCCATTTGGGGCCGTGACGGTGGTTGATCCGAAAACGAATTTCGAATTTAATGTTAACGGGCAAAGATTGAAATTGTTTTTTGAAATTCCAACGCTAGAGGAGTCCACCCCTCTAAGCGACCCGACCTACACCTAACAAGCGTAGGTCATGTTTGTATATAATTTTTGTTTATTTTCTGGAGTTTTAGGACGATCGTCACACGTTGGAAAAAGTTCATGGACTAAAACGCAAAAACAGCAAACTTGGAGGTACTAGAGTGAATGGACCAAAATCCAAAAAATCAAAGTTTCAAAAAAATTTGGAGTCCACTGCCAGAGCTCTGATCGATCAGCCACACCCTCTGATTGATCAGAGGGTAATTTTTCCGCAAAAAAAAAAAAAAATTAAATTTTTTTTTTTGCCCCAAAATGCTCCTTTCTCTCCCACTTCAAGCTCCATCTTCCCCCAACCTCCATTACACCTCTCTTCACCTCCTCAAACACTAAAATACCTCCACCAAACACTCCATTAAAAATCATTCATCCATTAAATCCTTCAAATCTTCCATCAATCTCTCCTTTTTCACCCAAAAATCATCAAACCCATCACTTTCTCTCACTAAAAATCCATACTCTTCACCCCACCTCCACCTTCAAAAATCATCACTAAAATTCAGATTTTTGCCTTTCATTTTACCCATTTATCATCTCAAGCACATAACTTTCACTCTCATCCATTAATTTCCATCCAAATCCACCCAAATCTTGAATTTTGACCCCATAGATCCCCAATTTCGAGCTCTTCATAAACCCACCAAACTTTTCAAAACCCACTTGTCCCAAGCTCCAATGGCATCATCCTCTACCAACCCAAGTCCAAGAAGAAGCATGGTCACTCCTCCTAACTTTGAAAACTCCATTTTTTTATTTTTATTTATTTTATTTTTATTTTTTGCTTTATTTTCTTTTTGGGTTATTGGATTATCTAAACATAACTACTTGTGGTGGCTTAAGTGTTAATTTTGCATGTTATGTTGGACTAATGCTAACCCGTTTTTCTTAGCTTTTTGTATATATAGTAGCTTTGAAATTGATCGTAGCTTCTTTTTGGAGAAATTGGAAAGCTATTTTCCAAGCATTCGCCCATTTTTTCGTCGACCTCAAGAGCATTGAGGACAATGCCAACTTTAAGTTGGGGGGTGAGCACTTTCAAATCTCAAATTTTTAAGCATGCTTTCTTTCATGTTAATTTTTTCCATGCTAGGATCGATTTCACCATCTTATCGAAGTTTGAAAAATGATCAATTTTTTTTTTTAGAATTGTCCATGAATTGATGGTTTTTGGCATGAAATTCTTGATTTGGATAGGTAGTTGAGTGATAATCTCTATGGCATTGCTTCATTTAGATTCTTGAGCCTTGTAGTTTCCTATGAATATGCATAATGTTGTGGCTTGATTTAGTCTTTGGTATCACATAGAGTGATTTTCATCTTGTGTAGAGAGAAGTAATGTTCAAATGCAATAAAAGCTCTTTCGAAAAGATCCTCTTTAGAGGGGACACATGCATGGCACTTACAAAAAAATTGAAAACTTGGATGACTTTTAAACTTAATATTGACTTTAAGCTTCACTTGACTAAATTCATAAGTCACTTTGTCTAATATTAAGGATAGGCAAAGGTTACCATATGGAAAAAGGGTGAATAGCTTCCTTTGTGCATTAAAAAAATAAAATAAAATAAGAAGCTATGAATGCAAAATCACAAAGTGAGACCGCTGCCCTCCATAGAGATGCAAACCACCTTGAACTAATTTAGCAAAAAGTCCAAGTAAAAGATGAAGAAAAGTGCTTAAAATTGACAAAGTTCTTGAGCTTTTGTTTTTGAAAGATTTCTCTCTTCCACTATTGATGAATAGAACTATTTGTGATTAAGAATGATTGTGTCAAAGATCCATATGCATAGTGTGTTCAAATGGGAATGTGGAGCTAGTTTCTAAAGGAGATTGTAAGCAATGGAGATCATCATTCAAATGCCAACATTCCGAAAATTGTAATAGTAATGCCAAACACTTGAATCAATTCATGGAAATGCTTCAATTCTGCTACTTAGAGTTCAAACTTCGGATGTTTGTGGGTATCATCGCTGTAAACCCTCACGAGACACAACTCGTCTTCTAGGGGAACTTAGGAGTTCAAAGGCTTAATGCATGTGCTAAATGCATTTTCGGATATTATACATAGCTATTTTTATTTTGCTTGCTAAGGGACTAGCAAGAGTTTAGTTGGGGGGTGTTGATAAACGCGTAATTTTGTTGTCGCTAACGCTCTTTTGATTGTGTTTATCGCGTTTATCTTAGCCTAGTTTAATTAAATTAATCCACTTCTTGTGCACACACTCAAATATCAAGAATTGCTTTAACATGGCTCAAAGTAGCCTTTTCTAGTGTCTTGAGTGTACCTTCAGGCTATGGAAGCAAGTTGGAGAGCTTTGGGAAGCGTACAAGAGAGATAGAAGCCAAAAGAGAAAAAAAAAAGTCTCCCGAAGTGTCCTCTGATCAATCGGAGGAGCCTCTGATTGATCAGAGGCCACCTTTTAGTGCAGAACATGCCCTCTGATCGATCA
Source organism: Lonicera japonica (assembly GCA_021464415.1). Lineage (NCBI taxonomy): Eukaryota > Viridiplantae > Streptophyta > Magnoliopsida > Dipsacales > Caprifoliaceae > Lonicera > Lonicera japonica. The sequence goes on from CM038469.1 coordinate 21,556,988, forward strand.
GAGGGTGCTCTGATCGATCAGAGCCCACCTTTTGAGCCAAAATCTCCCCTCTGATCGATCAGAGAAGCCTCTGATCGATCAGAGACCTCCCAGATCTCAAAGGACAGCACCCAAAAGCAGTTTTTCTCCCCTTTTTATGCATTGAAACTCACCAAAAGTGCTGGACTTTCCATTTCTAGATAGGATGAGGTGCTTACCCATTGGGTTCTTTAGAAAAGTGTACTAGAATACCCATTTTTGGGCATTGCTCTCCCATTATTTATTTGCTCTTTGTCCCTCATGTAATGGATGTAATTTTCTAGATCTAGATTCAAGTTAGATAGATATTTTTTCCTGCACTTTCTCTCTATCTATCACTTGTAAGAAATCTAGAGAGAGAAACTCTTGAGAGAAATGGAAATCCCTTTAATGGTTTTTGTTTATACAACTATCATGGAGTAGTTTCATTGCTAAGGCTAAAGGATGAAGTTTGCATTGCATTAATTATGTAAGTTTGTTTCTCATTCCATTGTTAGTATTGTTAAATACTTGTTGAATCCTTCATCTTCTTCATTCAATCAACCATTCATAAGCTAGTAAGATAATCCTCATAAGGTGATTAGACTTTGTATGCCTTGTATACATAGATCTCAAGCATTAATGAGGAGATGATGCATTTGTGTATTTCTTATTAGCCTATGTCCATTCCTTCTATGATTGAGATACTTTACATTGCCAAGCATGTTTAGTCTTTGAATATTCATAGAAATACCATAAATTTGAGATTCCAATCCTTGAATGCTTTAATGATATGTTGAGTGCTTTCTACACTTCATGTGATTTTGAGACTCAATATTTTCTTAGTTAGAGTGTTGCCAAGGAGGATCTCTTAAGTTTATGCCATAATCAACTACACTAATCACCTTAAGGATTCAATTTGTATTTATCAAATGTGTCTAAATCGGATTATTTAATCTCCACCTAGACCTCCCAATCTTAGACAAATGAAATGTTATGATTTATTGAGCTAAACTTTTTAGTTGGCCATTTTCATAATCAAGTCAATTGCCTAGGGAAAACTAACAATGAATTCTCAATGCCTAGTTTAATTTTATGCCTTTTCTTTTGGTGTATCTCAAGTTTACATCTTGGTTGGACATTATATGGGAATGGGTTGCACTTGCTTCACACCCTTTGTTACAAGATAAAAATGAGAGATACATTTGTGTTGAGTTTTACTTACACCCTTTCTTTATATGGCATTTATATGGGAATGGGTTGCTCTTGCTTCACACCCTTTTGCTTAGAAAAGTGTAAGATACTCAACACTTAGGAATTGCATTGAGAATTTTGAATGAGATTAATTTTACATAACATTGCAAAGCAAATGAATTCTATAATGCCTTAGCCTTTTCTTATCAATTGATACATCACTTTAATTTTTATTGCAAGACTTTAAAATCAACAACTAAAATCAACCAATCAAATTCTCTTGAACAAAGCCTTGGACTCGTAATCACCACATCGTCTTTCCGACTATCCTTGTGGTTCGACACTTGGACTTACCAAGTATTATAACTTGACGACCTACACTTGGGTTCCTAAGCGCGGAAGTATTTTTGGGCGCGTCAAACCATTATATCTCCTTCTTGATTCCATAATGCATCCACATAAGTTTTTATCCACATCACAACTTTACTTATAAGGATATGATTCCGCTAATTTAAATTGCAAAGGACAGTTATCATGTGTTTAGTTATTCGTCATCATTAGATTCCCCATAAAATAATTTAGGAATGACCACAAACATATTAATGAAGTATCGATACATGGAAACATTGTAAACATAAGACATTTAAAGTGGCAAGACTAGACGATACAAAAAATTCCGATACATTTCGGAATTATCAAATGGTTTGATAAAAAAAAGTTAGTTTTCTTTTACCACCAAAACATATGATGCCATAACGAAATTTGATTCTCGAAGTCGCATGACCACAAATGGCACTATACCTACACTAGCTTGAAGAGTATTATTTTACGCAAATCTTGCTAAAGGTAAATATTCCACCAAATTTTCCCAGAACCCTAAATCACAAGTCCTTAACATATCTTTGAGTATTTGTTGTACATGCTCAAATCATCATAAATGATTTTCCAAAATCTTTACAAACTTTCCCCACAAAAAAAATTAAGAAGTGAAACGCTGATTCTAATCAGACTCAAAGGTAAAAAGTATTCCATAAACCCTTATCAATTATAATGTCCAAATAAGACCCATTTATAATACACCCACTTTCAAATAGAAGACCATACCATAGTTAACTTAAGTCTTTCCAACCCGAGCCTAGAAGTATCACAATAAATGGTATTTCCCAAAATCTCCTGTAGGAGGTGATATACCCACGAACCACAAATATTCAATTAACCACTATGCATAACCTTAAACCATAAAATAGTCCTTCCGCACCATCAAAAGATTCATAGTTGAAACAATACCCATACCACACAGATTCGAATAAATATAAAGAACCATAATCCCGAATTAGGAGTATGTATATCCAATTGATTTAAAACTATTTCTAAAGGCCTCAAGATCTTATAAATCCTATGGTTTAACAATATTAACATCCATAAATATAAGTCAATTGAACTCTAAATATTCACAACACTCAGAGCCGTATTTTCGAATCATGACAATGATTACCCATAAATTTAACTTGAAAATGCCATTACATTAACAAGGGAAATCGTAATAGATTTAATTATACCACAATGCAAGATAACTTTCGGTTACTATAAAAGTTCTCAACCTTAATTAAGTGACCAATTTAATCCCCTAGTCCCTCCATAGGACCGATTTTTTTTAATAGCATATTGTACGAAACCATTCATCGAATCAATAATTACAATATTCCCAAACTCCATCGATTTAAGTATCCCATTCCCTTATGTCCGAAAGATTCAGAACATAATGATAAACCAAGTGAACTAAAGTCATTTCCAAAGGACAATACTTTATATCCACAAAGTACTCCACAATCCATTAATTCAAATCCAAAATAACCAAGATTCATGAGTGTGCATACAAAGTGATATCTTTTTTTCTAAAAAAAAAATTCCAAAATTTCACATTAGGATAGTTTTTCCACAATTGATCATACTTAATCAAAATTGTCATCTCATATCACTACAAACTATGACCATCATTTAACCATAATCTTGATTTATCCACAAATCTTAAACTATATAAGAAAATTTACGAGTAAAATTATAACCTAATTTCGCATACTTATTCATCTACCAGTTCCTTATATTCCAAAAGCAAGAACAACTATAATGTAAATGTCATACTCTCCCAAAAACCGAGAACCTTACTTCGGATGGATCCATAAACAGTTGAGGAGGAACTTATTCCCTACAAATGTCAATCTTTTTCAGAGGAAACATTATTTCTTACAATACTCTAACTGTCCGCACATATAACAAATTTAGATTGCTAATGCCACAGCCCAAAACCCAAAACTCCTTTGTCTTATATCATCGGCTATGACTAATAAGATTCTTTCCGCTCCGTACACTATACTAAAATCATTTAGGAGGATTAATCACTTTGGCCAATTCTCATGCCATTTATCACATTACCTCTAAAATTTCTACCGAAGAAGACTAGATTTTCACCACAAAAATCACATCCGGTCTCCTCTCCTTAGGAGATCAACCACAGTTACACGAGAAATAAATTTAATCCAAAAAATGTAATGAATAGAGAAACCCTAAGGAACAACAAACATACGATACAACAAGGCTAGAACCCACTAGCTTACCATCGAAATAATAATTCTACCCCCCTCACATAGACCACAAGTCAAGACACAAAACAATTCCCACGTAATACACCCACATCATTTGGTACCAAATCCACATGGTTAGGATGCAAATTCCTAACTCGAAACTTTTAATAGGTCTAATCATAAGACACAACCATCATTAACCACCATAATTAGAGTCAATGAAGGAACAACTTACTGCACTTTGTAAACTAACAAGCTTCAGATGAACTGAAAGTTACGAAAGCATCCTCAGACTTCAAGATCTAAAAATTAAACATGACCTCAAGAATACAAAGATAAGAATTATGGACAGACAGACACTAGAATAACTATCGAGAATCACAACATATTTTGCCCCAACAAGCCTAAGTAATCGTCAACCTATGCATTGATACCAATTTGTAAGACCCATGGCTTAATTACTGAGATAACGCCTGTGATTCAAACCTGGAGTACTACTAACCCATCTTAGATTGACTATAGTGGTTTAATAATACATAATAATCTTAACAATAGACACAACATGTGTCAAGCAAATAAGAAGTTTCTCGTATCTCATAATAGCAATCAACAGAAGAGAAAAGCATGTTCATGTATTAAACATTATACAAGAACATGTCCGGTGTACCTCAAAATGTAACAGCATTCTAGGCTAGCCGTGGCTTGCCATGGAAACATATAGACAACAAAAATATAACCGTATCAAAGCCTTCTAATATGTTCTCGATCATGTCGCCTCTCTTTCTATTAGACTCTTGGGTACCTGAAATGTTTTATAAAACAGGGTGAGCTCACAGCTCAGTAGGGAGAAAAATAGGGGATGTTAGGTTTTTTTTTAAATATATAATACATTTCATTGGTTCTTTAATAAATCATGTTTAACAAACTATTTTAATCGAATATTCAATTCAAAACCATTATTTTATAAGGCAATGCATGCACATGCTAATGCAGGTTACCTCATTTGTGTCAACCATTAAGTCGAGTCATCGAATCATTTATAGAGCCGAAAAAATCATAATGTGGGCCTATCCACCCGATATCATAAACAAGTCTTGCTAAGCTATATAGAAGCCGAGTGAAGTCATAATCATAACAAGAATACTGGGCCTAACAGCCCAAAAAAATAATCGGCATATCATCATAACATGACTTTTCTGTCTCCGGAGAATATCTACAAATATTAATCAACTAGACCACAGTCTAACGATATCACATCAACAAAATCATAATCACATAATTGAATTGTTAGTGTATTATCGTTGTCAAAATTTTCGGACTTCTCACCGCTAGTTTTAGACAGCCGACGATTTTCTGACCCTTTGAAGGTTTAGGGATTTTCAACCAAGGGCACCAGGCCCTACCTATTTCCATATCGGCAAGCACTAACCACAACCATTCCCTTCACCGACAGAAAGCCACAACAGATACAGATGATTGTGGGAAATATCCCACCATATAACATAGCTAAGAGTATATTCTCATACAAACGAAGAACTTTCGAAGATAGATAATCAACATATTCAAGAATGCCACGACGAGCATAGAATGCTTTTCCACATCATAGATAAAAGATACAACCCTTCTAACAGATAATCATCATGCCAAAAGCCATAAGAAGATTCCAAACGTGCCAAGAGAATCATCAAGAATCTGGTTGACACGATGATAGATGCAAATCAATGCATAATATGCATTTTATGCTTTATGTGTAAATTAGAAATAACATATGCCATACAAACTCCATTAAACATCGAACCTTGTCCCTAGGTGTAAATAAAAATTGTTTACAAATTTATTTTTATCAATCCAACAACTATACACCTGGGAGACATCCCGTAGAAATCAAACGATACAAGATTATCGAGTTTAAATGGCACTCGTTACTCTTATTCATGTATAATCAATAACAAGAGACATGTGCTTCATATTGAACATATATGTATATAATAATTCATTTTTCAGTAAATAAAATCATATTATTGAGTTTCGAAAAGATATAAAACCCTACCTCAAGTTTGTAGACCAAAGGAGGAAGATTGATGGAAACCGAAGCCCCATTCGGTGAATTCCTAAAGCCTTCGCGTCATCACGTTCCTAGCGTAGTAAAATCCCCAAATCAATGAAATATAAAGTCTACTCCAAGTGGCCCTAGCTCATACTTGAGCTCCCGTGGCGGATACCCAAGGTTGAAGATGATGAATAGTGAAAGAGGATGAAATTTGAGTGATTTCAAGCTTAAATCTTTGGTGGAGGAGGATAGATGTGTAGGAATATCTCTCTCTAGAGTTCTTTAGAACTCTCTAGGAGTATTTGGGAATGTTTGGCTTGAATTTGGGGCAAAAAAGGGTGTAAAAACGCTTTAAAATGCTCAAAATCGACCTAGGCCCGCTGCCAGACCGGTCTACAAAATGACCAGACCGGTCCGTAGCCTAAGAAACCGCCAAAAATTAAAGGCCAAACCGGTTTGAAAAATTCCTAGACTGGACTATGGGTAAAAGTTGTGCTTTGGTGCACTGTTCGTAATTGGGCCACAACTTTTCGCTCGGGACTCCAATTGAGATGATCTCTATGTCCACAAAAAGGTAATTCTAATATTTACAACTTCTTAAGAGGAAGTTTTTCCAAATTCTAAATGGATGATTCTCAAAATTTGCTAAAGACAGCACTCTGCAGAAGCACTACTGAACGAACAAAATTTTGTAATCGGCCTACTTCGCAAGATGGTTTGACCAAGGATGAGTGTGAATTGGACTTCAGTCAAAACATGAAAGTTGTATAATGGCATGGAACCTTGACATAGATGCAAACGGTGACCAAACCAGATAAGAGATGGAGAAGTTACGGAGCTCCAAAGTTAACCAAAAACAATGAATTGTGTAAGACCAAAACTTCCTATTTACCTACCAAAATCGATTCGAACCACCCGAATCACCAAACGATCACTCACACGAGTGTAAGGAAGCTAAGACAACTAATACGAAGCGTTAAAACATTACGAGGCTTCATAATACAATATTTCACCCCTCAATTTTACAAAGTTAGCACTTTAATCCTTCTTCATCTCAACTAATGTAATTAAATTATACTACATCCAACCCCAATTTAAAACAAATTAAAATACAGGGTATTATAGGTACATTTGGGTGTTAGAAGAATTTATTTATTTAAAAAATATCAGGACTATATAAACCTGTTTAGAAGTGGGTTCTCCTTATTCATCCCTCACAGTTAAAATGGAGGAAGTTCACTTACGAGCCACTCCGCATATTTACATTTACAAAAATACAATTTACAATAAAAACCAAGTGTAAAACAAGACAAATTAAATACACAAATAAGCACGTTTATATATGGATTTATCACTAAGAAATGTAGATTGAAATAAGCAAGTTTATATATGCGTTGGGGGAACAATTTGCAATTGTTCCCCCAACGCATTATTTTCTAAAAGTATCTTAGTTGGAGTATCAAATCTATAACATAACATGGATTGTTCCCCCAACGCATTATTTTCTAAAAGTATCTTAGTTGGAGTATCAAATCTATAACATAACATGGATTGTTCCCCCAACGCATTATTTTCTAAAAGTATCTTAGTTGGAGTATCAAATCTATAACATAACATGGATTACGGTCATCTTATTGATTTGCGAAATAAGATCTAAAAAAAAAGTTTAATACTGCAAGATATGTTTCATAGTTTAATCATAGTTATTAATTAAATTGTACAAAATTGTTTTAAAGAAGAAGAAAAATACAAACCCCAATAAATTAACAATTTAGAAAATTGAAACTGTAATAAGATAATTAATAGAACAATTACTATGACAACATTTATTCATGTCATTAAATATTTCTTAACTAACATTCACTAATATCCTCTTTTGTATAAATATGAGGGATGAGACAAGCAACCACCTTGGTGACAATCGGTAAAAAAATTAAAAAATTAATAATATATATATATATATATAAAATTTCAAGTAAGGAATACTATTTAAGCTAGGATCACTATTATGGATCGGGCCATTTGGCATGCTTTATGATGTAATTTTTTGATGAAATTTGATGGGGATGTTCTCCATCATATTTACAACATCTCTAGCAAATTTCATGAAAAAAATTCAACCGAGAAGTTGGTTAGTTGCAAGATTGAAAAATATTGGTCCAGAAATAGATATATAAAATCTAATCTTTTTCAATTCTTTAGTTAACCTACTTCGCGGTTGATTTCTTTCATAAAATTTGGTGGAGATGTTGTAAATATGAGGGAAAACATTCCCACCAAATTTCATCAAACAATTTTATCGGGAAGCATGCCAAATAGCCCGATCCGTGATAGTGGTCCTTACTTGAAATGCATTGACATATGTATATACTGGCCTAAAATATGGCAAAGCTCTTAGTGGGAAACTTATGTTTGTCAATGTTCCTTGTGGCTCTTTTATCAAGTACTTCTTTTAATCATACACCTTCCAAGTAAACATATATACAAGTTTGTCAAACAACATAAAACACTTTATGATTTGAAATTTAATAGTATCCATGTATATGCAAATTGGAAGCCACCATATTCAATTATGACAGTAAATCATAACATATGGTAGTCTTGTTTTGCCCCTCATTATTATTTTGGAAAAAGTTATGTGGTTAGCTATGTTCGAACCCACACCCTCATAGTTAGCAAAAAGTCTTTAACCCATTTTAATAACAATATTATATGGTCAGTTCTATTAGAATATTAGATCTACAATCAATCTACACAAAATTAAAAATAACAACTGTACACAGGCTTGTCAATCGAGCTACATGAATCGGACTCGAGGTTGTTTACGCTCGGCCCTAATTATTTTAAGCATGCTCAAACTTGAGCTCGGCCCAAAGTAAAACTCACATTATTTGGTCAAACTCCGGTCATAATTTAATACGAACTTCAAGCCAACCCATATAAGATTTATATGCATGGTCTAAAAATTTGCAAAACACTAAGTATTTACTAATAAGCATATGTAGACCACTATATCACATGAGAATTGTAAAAAAATCTATATAACATCTAAATTGTAAAATACCATAGCATTAAATTCTTCCAAGAAACTAATACATTGTTAAATGACAAGTAAAAGTGACATGATGTATGAGGATGAGTTTTAAACCCAAAAAAGAGTGTACAAGCATAATACATTAGATACTAACATAACTTAGTAGAAATAGGCCGGGCCTAGTTTGGGCTAAGTACTTGAAGTTTAAGTTGCACGTTGTGTGCGTTCATAGCTAGTCTAACGTTGCACTAAGAGAAGTTACGGATAATATGTTGACACGTGGCCGCATATACTGATCAAATATTTATAATATATAGGTTCCTGTTTTTCTAGTTTTCCTCCCCTTCTATTATTTTCCCCATTTATCCCTCTTTTTAGGTCACTCGATCCCCCTCGATTTTATTATTTTCTCTTCCCTTTCCTATTTCTAACTAAGGAATTTCAGGTCCAAATTTATAATCAGAGAACTTCAAGCCTCTAAATAAAATATGACCTCTATTTTAACCCCAAACATAATGGGTGGTGATGTTGGCACCCCCAAAAACACTTGGTAACACTCCCACTTTAATTCGGTCATTCGCAACCGAGTAAAGTGTTTATTATTCGGTTGTTGAGGACCGAATATAAGTCTATATATTCGGTTCTTGACAACCGAATAAGGCATTTTCAAATTTTTTCAAATTTTATACTCGGTTCTCGACAACCGAGTAAGGCATTTTCAAGTTTTTTCAAATTTTTGCAAGCTTTAATTCGGTCATTCGCAACCGAATAACGTATACGTTATTCGGTTGCGAATGACCGAATTAAAATGGGAGTGTTTTCAAGAAATTTTGGGGGTGCCAACATCACCACCCAACATAATCCTTTAGGCATCTAATTAAATTTTTTGTGTCTCCGTGAATTTTGAATAGTGATTCCCCTTAATGTTGTTGCTCCTGGGATTTGCCGAGATGGTGTTGGCGTAGAAACTTGGCAGGATGATTCATGTCAATACTAAGAATTGCACGACAACTTCCAAAAGAAGGCACAAACATGTCACAGAAGCAAGTTGTGATCTCGAGGGGGGTGGAGATTATTTCGAACCTACTTGCTATTGCTTTTACAAATGTTGATTGCTTGGAAGATTATAAATGTTAAACCTTATATGAGTAATGTCTATTATGTTTATGGTTATAAATTAACAATGAAACAAGTTCACAACTTAACTTTTCTCTCTCTAGCTATAAAATATCCGTAAATATGCATACATAAATACAAAATCAAACACAAATTGAGGCAATTCTAACTGTGAGATTCGAGTTTTTTTGAGTGAGAAAGTCTCCATATTGGGGAGAGTTAATAAATAGAGTGAAACATTAGGTTTGATGAAGATGATTTGTAGCAGACGAGGTAGGCTAGTGAAGCTTGTCGAGATAGAGGAATGAAACAGTTAAGGACACCTGAGGGAAAAAACTTTAGGGGTCTAAATAAAGTTCTTTTGTGTGTTTGATTGGAAAATACCAAAAATACCTCTACACATGCATTATACGTGCTCATTCTATCAAGACTTTAACGGAGTAAACTTTGAAGTTGCGTTTGAGGGGAAAAAAAAGATTAACAACAATCAAGGAACAAAGGACAAACTTTAAGGGTCAAATTTAGTCATGTGTTTCTTCGGGCTCTTTAAAATATTACAAAACATATTTATATTTACAAAAATGCAATTTACAATAAAAATTGAGTCCAACACAAGACAAATTAAATACAAAAATAAGCACTTTTATAAATGGGTTTATCGCAAAGAAATATACATTGAAAATGTGAGACCAATATTAATTTACAATTGTTCCCCCAACGAATAATGTCCTAAAAGTATCTTAGTTGAAGTATCAAATCTATGACAACATGGATTACGATCATCTTATTCATTTGCGAAATATGATTTCATAAAAGTATGATTCACGATATGTTTCATAGTTAATCATAGCTATTACTTAAATTGTACAAAATTGTTTTAAAGAAGAAGAAAAATATAAACCACAATGAATTAACAATTTATAAAATTGAAACTACAGTAGGATAATTAATAGAACAATTAATATGGTATAACTTATATTCGTATCATTAAATATTTCTTAACTAGCATTCAATACCATCCTCACTTGTATAAATTTAATGAAGGAGAGAGGCAACCAACTTGGTGCCAATTGGTAAACAGATTTTATATTATTTTTTTTGGCCTAAAATATGGCAAAGCTCTTAGTGGGAAACGTATGTTTGTCGATGTTTCTTGCGGCTCTCATATCAGGTACTACTTCCAAATAAACATATAAGCTTGTCAAATGTCGTAAAACTCTTAGTGGTTTGGTTGCGTAGATTATCTCATTTATAATTGTTTTATTTCAAAAATAAAAAATTGTAATGTGATTTTTTCCACAAGAACTTGTATGATAATTATAAATTATGTAATTTCAATTGTATCTCTATGTTTTTTTATTTAATGTATTAGGTATTAACTTATGTTTATGACTTTATACACTTGTTCATTTTTACAACTAAGCGCTCAAATTAAATAATTTATGAATTAAGCAATTTTAAATTGTCTAATTTGTAAATTGGAGGACAATCAAATGGGTTTGTAATTCTGGTGGTATAGATACTGAAGCATACATCTCAACTATTTTTCTTATCATTTTTTATATCGTTATCAAATAGAGGCTCTAAGTTTCTATCTTCTGGTTTTTCTCCCCTTCTATTATGTTTCCCATTTATCCCTCTTGTTTTTAATATCCCATCAAGTTATCCTCATTTAATATTTACAATTAATTACATTTATTTGTCCACCTTTTAGTTCAAACACTTTTGCGTTGCGCTATAACACCTCCACTCTAAGACTTTATTTTCAATACCTCCATCATAGCCATCAATTCTTATATTTATGCCCAAAAGAATTTTGCAATTAAGTTTTTTCTTGTTACTTCTTTAATATTTTCTTTAGCACAAACAGCTCAATCTTTTAGTTTAATCGATCTTCCGTTTTTCGATTTATATTTTTGTTAGTTTTTATCTCTTTTAGTTTCCATAAAACATCTTCAAGTCGAACGGTAAGTAACAGTATTTTTTGATTTGGTTTAGAGATATGTTAATTCTACTAACTTTTTCCTATGTTAGCTATCTCCTCATCTAACATAGTTCATAAAAATAGAATCATTTATTTATTTATTTTATGAGGATGTGACATGCGACATGTGACATTATTATTATTATTATTATTATTATTAGGCAAACGTGTGCTTATTTAATTCGATAAACACTCATTCCTTTTCCTTATCACTCTCATTTTCTTCTATAGTACCTCTTCCCATTTACCACCCCTTTTCAATCTTTCTCCTTTGTCGAAGATATATTGCGACAGTATGAAAATTACACCACAAATGTCATGATATTTTATCATTTATTTAACTTATTTAAGAAATATAATAAATCTTTTTAAATGTAATTAGATTTTAAAGTAAGAACCAATAGAAAATGTGCAAATTAGAATTTTATGATTTTGTTTACCTACGAAGCACTCCAGAGTGTAAAAGTATTGCTTAGAATTCTTGAAATCAAGTTTTGTCTAGATATTGGTGATTTCACTTTAATTGTCAGCTGAATATTAAAAATTCATTTTAAAAAAATTATCTTGGAATGAACTAATTTTCTAAAATATTAACATAATATTTGTAAAAAAATATTAAAACTATCTTATTTTTCAAAATTCATTAGGGTATATTCTTTTGGTGTCATTTTGAAATAGGATTTGGTAAATCACATGATTTATATAATTTAGTTCTATTCTTTTGGAATAAGTCTCGATATTTTAAAATTTTGTGACCAGCTTCTCACTTTGCATGCTTCCAATCTTTGCCATTTTATCGGTGCACCTGTTTGCTTCACAGAGAACATGTTGTGTGGTGGGTTCTAGTTCTCTTTAGATGTTCTGTAGTCTTCTATGAGAGTGCGACATAGGTGGTTATCCTCCTTGTCTTCCTTGTTGATCAAGTTAATGACTTCTTAGCAGTTAGTCTAGTTGTTCTCTTTTTCTAGTCGCAACGCCTGCCTTAGACCCCGCAGTTCCACTTAAAGTGACGAGGAGGCACCAATTACTCCATAAAACCCTTCAATCCATTTGCCCTGGTCGCTTCTCACTTGTAACAACCCGGGCCCCGATCCTAGCAAGATATTGTCCGCTTTGGCACTCGGGCAAAACCTCCGCACCTCACGGTTTTGTTCTTGGTAGGGTTACATGGTCCAACTCACCCCCCGAAAAGCCTCTCATGAGTGGGAACTCCTTGGGTGTACATATATAGCACTTCAAGTTCCCACATCATAAAACAAGAATAAAACTGTGAACTGTGGAGTTTTTGCCCGAGTGCCAAAACGGATAATATCTTGCTAGGGTCGAGGCCCAAGTTGTTACAAATGGTATCAGAGTAGACCCCACAGAGTACGTTTTGCCTACAAGGGCGTCGGCCCCCATGGGGGGAGGATGTAATGTCCCACATCGGAAAGTGAGAGAAACTTAAAGTGCTATATATATACACTCAAGGGGTTCCCATTAGTGAGAGACCTTTTGGGAGGTGAGTTGGACCATCTAGCCCTACGAAGAACAAAACCGTGAGGTGTGGAGGGTTTGCCCATGTGCCAAAGTGGACAATATCTTCATATAACTTGCAGTTGGAAAATTCCAATGTATGAATTGTTGGTTTTGGGTTTTGACAGCCAAGTTTGGTGTCTTAAAAGCATCAGTAAGCACTTCGCAAACTGGACACTTTTGATAGCCACTAGGTTGGCATCGTCCTTCTACCCTCAAATTGGAGCTTGTTTTTTATTTTCCAAATATGCCCATGGTAAAAGCAAAAACCGTGCTCCAAGGAATTTGATCGAAATTCATTAAATAAAAGAAAAAACATCACTAAGCATTTGAGAACTCATTGTTAGTATTCCTTTTAGGCAATTGAATTGTCTGAGATAATGTGTGAGAATCTGCAAATGCGACACAGGGTCTCAATCCCTGGTTTGAGGGTCTAAAACGTCAGAAAGAATTCAGTTGCTTTCTTTGCTTCGATATGAGGGTAAATCATATTTTCTATCTCTATAGGCAAATGGTTTCGTCCAGAGTGGCCAGCACGTTTTACGAAAAAACGTACAAAATGTTTTTTTAAGGGTAAATGCCCAAAGCAAGCCTTATCCCCCCCCCCACGTTTTGTCAACAAAACCGGGATTCTATAATGCTCGAAAACTCTATTACAGTTTGGGAAGGTGTTAAGCACCCATTCCGCCTTTTCAGTCTCTAGTGGCTTTATATGTTTATTCTATGTTGATAAACTTGGATGCCTTTACTAAGAAGTCAACTATTTTCCTAAGATAACTTTATAAATAAACCTGATTTTTAGGAAAATGGAGAAAGTGATAAAAAAACCTTGTATTCCGTGATCCGATGTTTTTAGTTTCACAAGAAATGAAGTACAAATGACAATACTAATAGTTTTTTTAAATTTGGAGAAGAAATCGTAGTAGTACTTAATTCCTTAAATGGTAATACTAGTTTTATCCTTTGTCTTGATTATTTTGAGAAAGGAAAATTGAATTCTTAATCGGAATTGATTTAATATGGATTTGACTCTTAAGGAAAGTGTACCAAATATATAACAATCTATATAAGACAAGATGTACCGAATTTTTAATCCTTAAGTAAATTTCATCGTTCCGGGTTTTAAAAATCTAGTTTTGTCTGGATGATAATATATTTACTTATTTTTGGTTTTATAGAAATGATTTTATTAGGGTTTTGTTTCGGAAATAGTAGACTATATATAACTTAATAATAAGTTTATCAATTACAAAAAGGATATAACAACATATATAGATAAATGAAAACAAATACACAGATATATAAACTTTAAATACTAGAAAAAACTTTCTTTACCTTCCCAACGAGACAAATAAAATAAGAATAAGAGAAAATATAATTAACAGAATATAATCCGGCAGATATTAGCTTTTCTTCTCTAGAAATTGTCGAGAATTCGACGTCAGATGACAATACGTCAAGTATTGAGAACTCGGAGATTTCTCAAGAATTTGATATTAATAACTTGAACTTGAATGTTTTAAAAAAAATCAAATTTATAGAGAGATAATAGCACTTTCTTTGGGGCGAAGTTGCTGTCTTAAACCCTTGGGGTGTTGGCCTATTTATACTGCTCGGGGAAGTTTGTCACGCGACATTCCCCAAAAAAGTGAAAATGTCGTGCGATACCTGAATGGATGCCGCGCGACAAATGGCTAAAGTGATGCCCCTGATAGACAGATGTGCCAGGGAGTGGATGGTCTAAGTTAGAATCCATTTATCGAGCGACAAACCCTCATGGATAAAGGTTTGTCATACGACAAAGTCTTCTGGAAACAGGTTTGTTAGACTACAAACTTCTTGGCGCAGTTTCTAGTGTTTTGGGTAAGTCTTAGACTCAAAAAGTGCTTTTTCAATGGTTTTAGGGTTTTTGCGGGAGTCACGGATTGGGGTGTCTACATAATGGTCAACTAAAAAGTTAGCTCAAGAACCTCAACAATTCCTTTGTCTAAGCTTGGAAAGTCTATTTGGAGATTAAATCATCCTTACAGACTAGTTTGATAAATACATAATGAATCCTTGATTAGTGGTGTAGTGTTGTTTATGACATAAACTTAAAGATCCTCCTTGGTCATACCTTAAATAAGAAGATGAGGAGTCTAAAACTTCACATAATGTGTGTAAAGCACTCACCATATCATTAAGAATATCAAGGATTGGAATCCCAAATTAATAGCGATTCTATGAAAATTAAGAACTCAATATACTTGATATAAAGAGGCAAATCTTTTATAGATTGAAGAACACAACCTTTCAAAAAAATACATAAATGTATCATCTCCCCATTTATGCTTAAAAACTAGATATACCTGGCATATAAAGTCAAATCATCATATGGGAATATCTTGTAAGATTGTGGAATGATTGATTAAATGAAGAGGAAGAAGGATTCACAAATATTTAATAATACTAACCAAGAAATAAGATCAAACTCACATAATAATCACATTGCAAACTTTATCCTTAGCCTTAGCAAATGATTTTCTCCATAATAAATATAGAGACAAGAATTATAGAAGTGAACTCCACTTCTCTCTCTAAGAACTATTACAAGCTACAAGCAAAATAAAAATTAAATTAAGTCTAAGAAATATCTTCCTTTTCTCATCTCTACTTAAAGTCTAAGGGTAGATAACCCTCTAGCATACTCATAACCACTCTAAATAAAATAATATATTCTATGAGATGAAATTTTTCTTAGAAAAACTATCATCTCAAGCAACCTATGGTAGATGTGAAAAGGAAGGATGTGACATAAAACAACAAGCATGGGTCTAGATCAATATTTTCTTGTCCAATGCATTTCTTGAGATCTAGTGGCACCAAAATAACTAGAAAAATGCCTTTCCAAGCAATGTTAAATACAAAAGTGTTACAAGACTAATCACGAGATAAGTCAGCAAAATGAGAACTTTTAGAGAAATAAACGCATCAATCGACTCTAAAAATGAGCATATGAATGACAATATTATGCGTTTATCACTTAGCAACATCCCACACGCCTATGTCACATCTGAAATTATTAACTTTAAATTCAAGGTAGTCCAAATCACCAATTCCCAACCTGGACAGCAGAGTTGAGTTACCAAATCACTTGTAAAAATAACATAACCTAATATATTTTACAAATTTGCTTGTTAAGGCACTATGTAGCCTCCAAATTTGAAATAGTGTACCATGTTTTTTTCAAATTAAGAAATAAGTTTGAAAGAAGCTCTTATAAAGTGACTATAATCTCCAGAGTGTCTTATACAAAATCTTGCAATAGTCAAGAAGAGACCACATCCTTTAAAATTGAAAAAGTTGGACACATTATATTTCCTTTCGAAATGAGGAACCTAATGCTATTTTTCCTTATAATTGATAAGATGTAAAGACATAAACATCGTTAAACTTGGATTGAATTCACATGTTAAATGGTGTCGTTCTACGTATATACAACACATCTATCTATTTCTCTCTCTTTCTCCACCCCCCCCCCCCCCCCCATTTATATTTTGAAATGGAAACACAATTATACCTTATACATACCGTATATTAAATGTAAGGGCTCATTTCGTTTGCCCTTGAAGTTAAAAAGTACCATTCATTGATTTATCAAATATTTATTACTTATATTGAAATTCAAAGACATGCACTTTAACGATAAGACAATTGTCTTAGTTGTTCAAGATCTACTATGCATAATAATGTAGATACGTAGAATGTGCTCCGGACCCAATTACTAGTGGTGGGCATTCGATCAAATTCGATAGTTTTTAAACCATCCACGTTCAATCCGATCAGATGTCAGTTGTATAATTTGGCTGCCAATCTGATCCGACACACCCTTCCAATCTAATCTAATTAAATGCATGTTAGATTGGATCGGTTTCAATCCAATCCAATCCAATTAAAGAAGAACCAAAAAAAAGAGCTTATATGGCAAATTGGCAATATACCTACTGGAAAATCTTGGCGTCATCATATTGGTGGGAAGAGGAATATAATTGTCATGGTGGTAGTGCACTGGTGGTCAACAATGGCGAAGGAAAAAGTGAACGTTGAAGAGCTGGTGGTCAGTGGGGCGTAAAGTTTTTACATTTTGGCTTTTTACAATTATATTAAGACATCCCAAATTAAAATAAAATAAAAACTCTTCTTTTTCTACAAAGACATGTGGGACATTAAAATATATATATATATATATATATATATGTACTAATTGGATAACTTTTGATAGGTTTACACAACCCCAAAACCGAAACTGATCCTATATTTTTTGGTTTCCTAAAAGTGGATCCAATCCAAAAAATCCAGAACTAAGTCGGATCATACCCACCCTACCAGTTACTATTTAATTGTGTCTTTGTACACAAGCTACAAAACTTGCGACATATTATATTCTAAGAAAAACAAAAACAAAACTTGAAAACTACTGCTATTTTTGAACATTGGCTAAGATAAGTACCTGACTAACGAATTTTTTTTAAAATGAGTAGTTTGAAAATGATTAAAAAAAATTAATTACCATTTATATTTACAATTATACCCTTGTAAAATATTCTTCTTAGTCATTATGGTTGTTATGCCACAGGGCACCGCATAGAGGAGATCGTATAGGCAAATTTAAATTTTCTTGTGAGGAGACTAAAGAGTATTTGCGTTACATATTTGAAAAGAAAATGGAAGAAAATAGTCGAAGACGCATGACACCCTTTACGTGGTCAAAAAACCTAAGTACTTAACTTACAACAATGTGTTTTCTTGTTCTTGTCCTTAATTAATTTGAATTTCTCGTCCTTTTTCATTCTCTATTGTTGAAATATCTAAATTTTGTCATTTTGGATATAAAGCTACTATTGCAATTGACATGGACAAATAAGTAGCACACACTACAACGAATATGCGTGAAAAGCAAAATACACCTCAATGATCCTTTAGGCATCTAATTGAAATTTTTGTGTTTCCATTAATTTTGTATAGTGATTCCCCTTCATGTTGTTGCTTCTGGGAGTTGCAAAGATGGTCATGGCTTAGAACTTTGGTATGATGACTCATGTCAATTCTCGTGGATAGAGGTGACAAAACGTTGTACGAGAACTTGCAAGAGAAGGCACAAACATTTCAAAACAGCAAGTTGTGATCCCGAAGGGAGTGGATATTATTTTGAACCTACTTGCTACTGCTTTTACAAATGTTGATTGCTTGGAAGAGTAAACCGTGAAACCTTATATGAGTAATGTCTATTTATTAAGGAGATATTTTGAACTTGCACCACACATTTTGTGCGGTATTTTGCTGTTGCACTCCAACGTTAAAGAGATCTGTTATATGATGTTAATTTTTGTACAAATAGACGAAAATGCCTGTAATGTATCACGTGAGTTGCACAGTAAAAAAGAGAGAGAGCTCCAATATAATGCTAAATTTATGAAATTAAAATCCCTACTAATTAATGATGAAACAAATAAAAAGAATGAAATGCGCACTTTGGTGAAACAGACATCGGTCGTTCAGCTCTCACTTTCTCCGTGTCGATCGATCGTCATTTGGTTCCTCACCAATTCTATTTTTTCACTCAACTTGTTGCAATCCCTGTCAATCGATCGTCGTTGGGATGTTAATCAGTTCAATTTATCTCCCTCAACTTATTGTTAATCAAATCCTTAGCCACTCTAGCTTCAAATTAAGCTAAATTGCATTATCAATAAGTGCCGCACTTGAACCTATGTCCTACTACTTTTTCAAATGTTGATTGCTTGGAAGATTATAAATGTTAAACCTTATATGAGTAATGTCTATTTATTATGTTTATGGGTATAAATTAAATGATGAACCAAATTCACAACTTAACTTTTTTCTCTCTCAAGCTGTAAAATATCAATAAATATGCATATATAAATACAAAATCAAACACAAATCGAGGTGATTCTAACTATGAGGTTCGAGTTTTTTAGAGAGAGTCTTCAAATTTGGGAGAGCTAATGAATAGAGTGAAATATTAGGGTTTGATGAAGATGATTTGAAGTAGACAAGGTAGGCTAGTGAAGCTTGTAAAGAGAGAATAGCGGAATGAAAAGATTATGGACAACTGTGGGATAAAACTCTAATGGTAAAAAAAGAGAGGTTATATTGTGTGTTTGATTCGAAAATACCATAAATATCCTTGCACATGCATTACATGTTCTCATTCTGTCAAGACTTTAGCGGGATATTCACTTTTGGACGAGTGCAAAGCATAGAGTAAACTTTAGAGTTGCCTCTGAGGGGAAAAAAATTATTAAGGATAATCATGGAACAAAGGACAAACTTTAAGGGTCGAATTTAGTCATGTGTTTTTTTCGAACTCTCTAAAATAGTACAAATCATATTTATATTTACAAAATTGTAATTTTTAATAAAAATAGAGTCTAACACAAGACAATTTGAATACAAAAATAAGCACTTTTATATATGGGTTTATCATAAAGAAACATAGATTAAAAATGTGAGACCAATATTAATTTAAAATTGTTCCCCCAACGCATTATGTCTTAAAAGTATCTTAGTTGGAGTATCAAGTCTATAACATAACATAGATGAAGATCATCATATTCGTTTGTGAAATATGATTTCATAAATGTTTGATATAGGATATGTTTCATAGTTTAATCATTGTTATTACTTAAATTGCACAAAATTGTTTTAAAGAATAAGAAAAATACAAACTGCAATAAATTAACAATCGAGAAAATTGAAACTACGTACAGTAGGATAATTAATAGAACAATTAATATGACATAACATTTATTCATGTCATTAAATATTTCTTGACTAACATTCAATACCATCCTCACTTGTATAAATTTAAGGGAGGAGAGAAGCAACCAACTTGGTGCTAATTGGTAATATATATATATATATATATATATTTTGGCCTAAAACATGGCAAAGCTCTTAGTGGGAAACTTGTGTTTGTCAATGTTCCTTGCGGCTCTCATATCAAGTACTACTTCCAAATAAACATATAAGCTTGTCAAACATCATAAAACTCTTTCTTGTTTGGTTGCATTGGTTATCTCATTTATAATTATTCATTGTAAATTGTTTCATTTCAACAAAAAAAAATTGTAATGGGATATTTTACATATGAACTTGTATCATAATTATAAATTATGTAATTTCAACTATATGTCTACGTTTTTTTTATTTAATGTATTAGGCATTAATTTAAGTTTATGACTTTATATACGTGGTCATTTTTGCAACCTAGAGCTCAAATTAGATAATTTACGAATTAAGAAATTTTAAATTGTTTAATTCGTAAATTGGAGGACAACCAAATGAGATTGTAATTCTGGTGGTATAGATGCTGAAGCATACATATCAAATATATTTTTTTATCATTTATCATATTGTTATCAAATAGAGCCTACAAGTTTATGTTTCTTAGTTTTTCTCCCCTTTTGTTAAAATAATAGAGAGAGAAAGAAGTGAAAAAGAGAAATCTTCTTGTTCAACTGATACATAATATGGGTAGGGGTTATCTTTATTTATATTAAGAGCTAACATCCTTTTTTCTTTACAAAATCAATGTGGGATAACTTACACAATATATACTAATTTTAATGTGGGATAAATTGTATCTTATAATATTACATATGAGCATTCACATATTAATATTTTACAACACTCCCCCTTGGATGGTCATCATACCATAATTTAATGATAGTTGTGTCATTAAAACCTTCTCAAGGAAAAACCTAGTGGAAAAAAACCAAAGTGAAGGAAAAAGAGTGCAACATTCTTTTGGATCACTAAACTAGCATCAAATGCACAATATGCTACCTCGTTACAACCTTTATTAGGAAAACCCAATGGGACAAAACCTAATTAAAGGAAAAAGAGTATAGCGTGCAAATATTATGTAGGATACTTCAGGATGCTCTTCCTAATTATTTACTCCCCCTCATGACAATAATTACATTTAATTTGATAATGAAGTCAAATCATAACAATCTTGTAAACAGATGAGCAAACTCTACTAAGTTGTCATAAAGCGAATTTACTCAACTTCAATCTTTGTGTTTTTCTAATGCTCATGTGAAACATGTCTTATACTTGTTAGTTTGAAACTTTCTTTAAAAATATGCTATACATGATGCATTGTCTTTATAGATAACGCTCGGAACATTTGTAATAGAAGACAACTAGTAAGATTTACGAATATGTTGATATATTTTCGATTAGCTTCATAAAGAGCTAAAATTTCAAACGATAAGAAATTGCCATTAAAATTTGCATATTATATCATTAAGAAATTAAATAACAGCATTACCACTAACAAATATTGAATGCAATTGAGATCATACCTTACGATAATCAAAAAGATATCCTGGATCAGCATAACCTATTAACTTGGAAAAATAAAAGTTAAAATCAGTGGTTCCTCGGGAATATCTGATGATATGTTTGATACATATCTAGTATCGTTTAGTTGGTGCTAAGCTATGGATATTAAGTAAGTTAAGAAAGAAGGAAATGTCTAATCTAATGCGTTGTGATAAGTATCAATTGCACTTAACTATGGTACTTTGGGACCAATACTTCTTCATTTTCTTCTTTAAAATACTATGAATTTTCATTTATGTATAAAAACTAGAAAACTATGCGAATGCTCTTGTCCATAAGAACATCTCTCAATCTACAGGTCGAGATAAAATTTCATTTTTTCAATTCATTCTTCAAATAGTTAGCAATTTCTCGAACTTTTCAGGAGTTTCAATTCATGTATCCACATAAACTGCTACTATTGAAAATCATTTTTGAGGATTCATTTGAAAAGAGACATGGCATGTGGGATTGTTTCTATTTCCTTCCTTAGACAAATCTTTTGCTAAGACAATTGTATCGCATTCTTCTAGAATGGATAAATACATACAATTTGTGCCTTAGTTGTATCGAGTACATACTCTTCAACTTTGTTTCACTCAAAGTTAATCCTTTTGGGATTTTCACGTAAATGTTAGAGTCTAAATCCTCGTATAAATTAGCAATTTTAACATATTTGAGTCTCATAGTATTTCAACAACTGCTAAGCTAATTATCAGATATTTAAAATTTATATATTGGATCTATAATTGGGGGAATATAATGCTCATAATTAATCCCAAGTTTCTGCAGGAAACTTTATGCCACAAGTCGTGCCTTATGTCTCGTGATTTTATTATTCCAATTTATTTTCCTCACAAACATCCATTTGTATCGAAAAGGTTAATACCTTTTGGAGTTTGTACTATAGGTCCAAATATATCATGTTTATTTAGATAATCCAATTCTGCCTTGATGGCAATTTCTCATTTGGCCAATTTTTCTTTGTCGACATTTATTTATTGTACGTAGTTATGTATACTATTATCATTGCCTTTTAATATTTAAGTAGCTACTATATATGCAAATAAGTCATCAATGACATTTTATATTCTATTCCACATCTCTCTTATTAAATATTGAGATATCTTTATTGTTTGGTACCAACACCTCTCCAAGGGCTTTTGTAGTCTCATATTGGTCTGCCACGCTTCTGGCATGGTACAGAATCATTAACTGCCATATTTTGAATTTGTCCCGCGGGGACTTTAATTATGGTATATGCATTTATAGCTGGCACATGTAACATTGTTACATTTTACTGTATCATTAAATCTATCGGTAATGTGTTTGCAATTTCTTGCAAAACACTATTCTCCGTACATTCTCACATCATGATGTACGTGGGTCTAAATGAGACATAGTGGGATTGTTCCACTATAATTCTCGACGTTCTTCTGCAGGAACTTTCTTATCTCCCCTTAACAGCAGGAATACTTTCTTACTAAAGTGATAATATTCAAAACATGCATTAAAAACATCTCCTTTATTTGGTTTTAAATACGGGATAATTGAAAGTAAATCAAAACATATATGAATAACCAACTAACTTTGGGCAAATTAGATTAGTAGTTGTGTTGTCGAATATGCTTTATAAGTTTCTAAGTTTAATTCTAGTTAACTTTCATGTAATGTAATATGTATTCATGCACTAACAGGTAATATATAATGCATGAATAATGCCTTATAATAAGTGAGGGTGTTCAACATCTATCATTATAGAAAAATTTGAATAAAATGATTTAGTAACAAGTTTACCTTTGTAAATACAAGGTAAAAAAATACACATTTAGTATAATAAACTCTTAGTTTGTCAACTGGTACCCTTAAAAATTGTCTATTATTTTTCTTAACATGGTAGTTCTAAGATGCCTACCTATCATGCAAAGAGTTGAGATTTTTGTAATCACTAAATTTTTTTCGGGCTTTTGGTTCGGCTTGAGCTTTTGACTCATGATGGAGTGTGATTCAAAATTAAATGGTGTTGTATAATAAAGACTCAATGAGAAAATAATTAGTTTTCCTGGAGGGAGCTTCTAGCTCCTAACACTAGTAATGATGCACAATGTTGTGCAACATAGAACCTAGGAGAAAGTAATATGGATTCTAGTGTGAGCTTTTAGCTCTTAACACTAGTTAACATTGTATAGTAGTTCTTTGTTACCTTAACCATTTATTTCAATATGATACTCATTAAAGCTAAGCAAATTTATTCGAGAACTGCTTGATAATAATAATCTTTAATGAATATGTTGGTAATATTTGATAACATTATATAGGCTCTTCTGGAACCTTCAATCCTTTGTACGAGTCTAGCTACAGTGGATACTGTGAACACCTCATTTTGCGACCCCTGCAAGAATCCTGATAAACAAGCACGCATGCATGCATGAGAATTTCTAGAAGCACACATACTTTATACACGTGATACATGTCAAAGAAGAAAGCCAAAAGGACACCAGATGAGAAGTTACAGAATTATCGAAATGTTCCGGAACTGAAAACCGTCAAAAATCCTGGAAACTTGTGAAAGGAGAGTTACGCATTTTTTATCGTCCTCAAACTTTGAGGATTGTTAGACATTACCATAAGGAGTAGCATACTCGAAAATCATCTTAATCCGACGGTCGGATCTCCGAAAATTCAGAAAATTATGAGTTTGTTTCGGGTGATCAAATGGTGGCCTTCTCGAAGTTAAAATGATATGAAGTTTTTTCAGTAGATAGGTCTTATCTTAAGGAAGAACATATTCAAAGCTTAGCTTTTTCAGACATGGGATCATCAAGAATCAATTCAACTATCGTGCAATTCTAGTCAAAATGTCCTTCGTAGAAAATTAAAATAAATAGAGGCCTTCCCGAGTTCTGATCGACCTCAAATTTGTATATAATCTAGAAAACATTTGGAGGGAAAAGATATCCAAAATTAAGGAAAATCTAAGGGCTAGAAGTTCAATTGTCGAGGTTGTTGTACGCAAGTATATTTCCTATGCGGGTGATAAGCACCCAAAACTGTTATTTTTAATTCCCCAAATGCCGAAATTTAAGTGTCAAAAATTGCATTATATTATCTAATGTTGACATTTAGTTGTTTTGCAGGTTCTTGTCTCAATTTATGTAATTAAATGCTTAACTTTGTTGAATATGTGAG
Organism: Lonicera japonica; assembly: GCA_021464415.1. NCBI lineage: Eukaryota > Viridiplantae > Streptophyta > Magnoliopsida > Dipsacales > Caprifoliaceae > Lonicera > Lonicera japonica. Next base: position 21,582,040 of record CM038469.1, read on the forward strand.
ACAGGACACCTAAAGTTGCTCGGATAGTTTTTAAAGCATAACTTTTTGCTCGGAACTCCAAATCATGCGTTTCTTGAGCCTAAAATTAAGAGAATTTCGAGAGCTACAACTTTCCAGTTCAACACTTTTCCAAATTCAGCCATCTTCATATCCGAAATTTCATTGCAATATTCCGGCAGCAAAAGAAAAAAAGAGAGAAAAATATCCCAAAAGTGTGTGTGCCCACTCTCATATTTTTTTAATCTCTCAACCCATAACCCAACACTCCACTACCTAGACAATGTCCACATTATTCTCTTACACACCCCACTCTCTAGACAAAGCCTATTATTCTCTTACACCCCCTCACCCCATTGTCTACTTTTCATGATTATGTTCCTCTCCCATTTTCACACATATATTGATTCATATTTGGCCAAGAGAAGGAGACCACCTACGTGAGTTTTGAAAGAGAAGGAGGAGAGCTTGTTCTAGAGAGCTTGTTGTAGAGAGAGAAAATATTTGAGTGCTACATATTTTTCTTCTTCTTGTATTATTGTTTCATTTTGTTGAAGAAGATAATATTGTAGAGTGTTGAGAGAAATTCTTTTACTCACATATTTGGAGATATTTAAGGAGCTATTTTATTATTTATTTTGTTCTTCTATCTTTATGGAAGGCTAATCTCCCTTTCAAGGGGAGAGATGAAGCCTCATTTTTATTTGTGATTTAGAATTTTATAATATTGCATAAATATACTCATTTGTGATTTTTCTTAAATAAGATCTTTGGATCACTCTACATACCATAGGTGATCCCATTTTGGTTTTTATACTTGACTTAAGAGATGAGCTACATACCATAGGATTTTCTTAAGTTCATTTTATTTTTCAAATTTATCTTCTAGTTCTTTAATGTTAATGTAAGTGAGTGACAACCTTGTATTATTATTATTTCTAAAAGAAGAAAATATAGATCTTGAAAGGAAAAATCTCTTATAAACAAATAAATTGTCAAATACTATTTGGTTATCTTTTGGGTTCACTCTACATACCATAGGTGATTCCATTTAATCAAACTAGTATAGAATTTATTTTGGGTATATATGTGCAATAATATATTATTCTAGATCCATTGATAATTTGGTGGTGGATTCTTAACTCTTGAAATCCCTACACTTTATTTCTCCAAGACAACTTTCTCTACTTTCATTACATTTTAGTAGTATTAAAATTATTCCTAAGAAAAGTAAGCATTTCTAAAAGAAAAAAAAAATGGTTTTTATTCTAAATCTATTATTTTCTCAACTTTGTTTTCATTGATTCATAAAACAACTCCCGTGGATTTGATCCCTTACTACTACTATCTACGTTACTAATATATTTTGTAGGTACATAAGGGTCTTTGATCAAGCTATTTTTAGCGACGAAGATAGCTCCCTATCAGCGGGAACAAACTGTTTGTACCAATCCGGGGAGACCGAGTCCTTCCCGAACTCCGATTGTCTCCATTTTTTTAAAGAGTCTAGAAGACTTCTACTGGAATTACATATCCAAAAATTAGCATAATCCAACAGCTAGAAGTTCAGTTTTCGAGGTTGATGTACGCAAGTACGTTTCCTATGCGGGAACAAACTCTTTGTACCAATCCGAGGAGACCGAGTCGTTACCGAATTCAGATCGTCTTAAAAATTTTATAGTGTCTAAAATACTTATATTTTCAATATATATCCAAAATGAAGCATTATCCAACGGTTAGAACTTGACTTTTCATGCAAACAAGTGACCTTGTCTACAACAAGTACCTTTCCTACACGGAAACAAGTTCTTCGTACCAATCAGAGCAAAAGGGAACCTTCCCGAAATCTGATCGACATTAAATTTTGATACAATCTATAATACTTCTATTCCCAACACATAACCAAAAATTAGGATGATCCAACGATGGGAAAATTTAGCGATATGCTCCAAGAGTCCTAGTTGCAATATCTTTTCTTGCTCTCCAAGTATTTTTTCAACTATAAATAGGCCCCCCTCCATTCATATTTTTCATCAACAATCAAGGGGATTTCGTGGTACACACCAAGACACCTTTACTCTCTCCCTCTAAGGAGGCTCTGGTATAATTTTCTCTCTCTTCTTTTATTTATTCGTCAGTATTATAATTCATATTCTTGTCTGCATAATTTCTATCACTTGATAGCTTTTCAAAACCCTTTTTCAAATTGTTTTTCAAAACCAAAGGCGTATAATAAACCCTAATCCAATTCCAAAATAGTATTATTACTGTCTTACTTTCTCAAAAGTCCGGATTAGCAGTATTGTTATACGAATGAATCGATAATCGCTATATATCCAATCTAACTCATGGATTGTGGTGTATATATGATAAATACTTAATTAGAAAGCACTAGTTCCATCTATATCGGTTTAATCAATAGACTTTGGTATACGATCGGTCAACTCGCCTTGACGCCGCTTAAATAACGCGCTTCGATGTTATAGCCCAAGTGCAGGCACGTCAAGTTATAGTATAGTCTCGGAAGTCCGAGTGTCGAACCATAGGGATAAGTGAAAAGGGATGGAATGGATTACGGATTTTACGGTTTTCAGATTTTGTGAGTTGGATTTGTTGTGAAACAACGGAAATGTAAATCGGGTGTGAAAATTAATAAGAAAGCACTAAGGTAGGTGGAGGTTAGTTACGATTTAAGAGACGGTGATCACGAGCTCATACAAAGATTATAACACAAGATTTCTCGATATATGGGGAATGTTGGTGTATCTCTCAAATAGCAAAGGGTGCGACGCTAGGCGACTCATTCCCGAGTTGAAACTATATCGAGAAAGAGACAAACGACATTCCACCAAAGACGGGATTATCATTCCTACCTCTTAGCTACGGGTGTGAAGCAAGGCAACCCATTCCCGATTAAGCTAATCCGAGATAAATATGACAAACTCATTATTAAAAGATTTAACATAAAGCAAGTGTATGTAATCTCATGATTTAAAGAATGAAAATTATAAAGTGAATCCTAACAATGAAACGGAATGAAGTTTATGGGATAAATTTGTCATCTCATCATTTATCACTTATGGTAGAAAATAAAGAGTCTAAGTATCACATATAGTGTAAGAAGCACTCGATATATCAATAAATGAATCAAAGATAAGCTAAACAAATTTATAATCCATCTATGGGGTTTTAAGAACTATTCATAATTTCTACGAAGAGGAAAAAGCTCCATGGATGGGGGAAAAAGACTACAAGCTTTCTAGAACCATATAACTATGTTGTATGTTCATAAACAACTAAGCACTAAATATACAAGGCATATAAAGTCTTAATTTAATATGGGTATACCTAGAAAGCTTGTAACAATGGAGGAAATGAAGAAGAAAAGGATCTACAATTATTTCTCAAACTTTAAACATGGATTAAGCCATAAATCACCAAATATTATATCGCGATTCACCTCCGTAACCTTAGTAAAAGACTACTCCATAATACTCAAAGCAAGAATTATAGAAGAAGTATTCATTTCTTAAAATCAAAGTAAACTTACAAGAAGAAGAAGAAATTACAAGGTGTTAGCTCTCCCTTCTCTCTAAAACTTGTACAAAAAAACTAGATAAATTAGCCTAGAAGCTAAGAATTAAATATATATTACAAGGTTGCAAAATATCTAACTAAATATCTAAAATAGCTTGAACCACTAAAATAGCCCATTTTGGGTGTGAAATGGACAAGTTGCCAGGGCCATGATCGATCATGGAAGTGCTCTGCCAGAAAATTTTGGTTCCATGATCAATCATGGTTATGCCCATGATCGATCATGGACATGCCCATGATCGATCATGGACATGCCTATGATCGATCATGGTTATGCCCATGATCAATCATGGTTCTGGAATTTCTTCACTCAGCACTTAGCAAGCCTCCAAGCCTGCTCTTGATCACTTCATGCAATGCCATTGTATCCCAATCCTACAAACACATGGAATACTACAAAATACACACCACTTTGGCCATGTTAGATACAAAACTCGCTAAGGCACTAATCTCGAGATAAGTGGATAATTAGGCAGAATTAAAGCAACAAACGCGTCAAGCGACTCCGGGAAGGAGCTTAGACATGACAATATTATGCGTTTATCACGCCTCATATAATGTTGAATATAAGATTCCACATTGAATTAGTTTCCGAAAAGCCCAAAGTTTTACAAAATCACTTGTTTCATTACATCTACTATTGTCAAACTCTCTTTTTCAAATTACACACACACTTATTTTCAAAATCATGGGCAGACTAGGAAAGACATCATTTTTACCCCATCCCCAAAATTCCGATTTCTAAGACAAGCACGAAAAGCTGTAAAGTAATAGCAATAGCATGCAAGAACTGAATTATAACACAAGCATATCCTAATCAAGAGACCAAAAGGGCGAATTGGGTTCCTAATTGTTAGAGTGATATACTAAAAGCCATGATTTTATTATTATTGGTTTTGATATATAGACTCGGTTTTGCTATTTTAATGAGAATCTTTATGGGAAATGGTTGCATTATATTATTTATTTAAATATTGTGCATGTGTGTGTCTTTTCACTACACCAGATTTCACTAACTAGAACGTAATTTTGGAACGGTTTTAAGCCGTTCCAGATTTAGATAGGTCAAGGAACGGATTTGGCAGGGCTCAACTCCGTGTCAATTTTGGAACGGTTTTTAGCCGTTCCAAAATAGTTCCTATCATCATTTCCTTTCCCGCCTTTGACCAAAACTCCCGCCAACTTGAAATGCCAAACAGGCGCCAAACAGACACGGTTTCTAGCGGTTCCAAAACTGTTCCTATCTTAATTTCCTTTCCCCCCCTTTGACCAAATCTCCCGCCCACTTGAAAATCCAATTTTTTAAATCACTTTAAGAATTATGCTCATAATTTCATTTTCATATATTCAATTTTATTTTAAAAAATATAATAAAATATATATTTTTTTCACTTTTTCTAATATTATAATGAAAATGAAAATTATGCCTAAAATACCCATATCTCATTTTTTTTCTCGAAATAAGACCATTTTGACTTTTAAAAATTTTTATTTTATATTTTAAAATTAATTAATTTCATTTTGTAAAACCTACATATTGTATAGTTTAACTTTTTTATAATTTATATCCAACAACTTAATGATTATTATATTAAATATTTTTTTAAGGGACAAAGTTTGTAATTAATATTTTTTCTATTAGTACTTTTATTTATGAATCCTTTTGTTTAGTTGTTAAAATATGAAAAATATATTTTTTCTCTTTATAATCTAGTTATTTTATAATCCATAAGTATTATACTAAAATTAAATTTAAAACTAGTCATACTAAAATTAAATATATTGTATGCATTTTAAGTAAACATATAGTTTTTTTGTGATTAAGAAATTAATAATACCTCGAAACGTTATAATGCATTTTATCTAAAAGTAGGATTTCACGGATTATTTTAATAAAACATCATTATTATACTCTATGAAGCACGAATATGGATACAGTTATTGAATATGACACTATACCGATACGGTAATACTGCAAAATTAGAAATTAGAAAATTATAGGATATGATACATCTTGGATACGGATTATCAAAAATAATTATAATATATATATTTAATTATTCAGCTATAAGAATTTTATAAATTTATGAACAATATCATTAATATTCATAAAACTAATGTAAAATATTAGAGATAATATATTTATTTATAGGTAGGGGTGTATACGGATCGAATACCACACTATTATGCTTATCTTTTTTAAATATGATATCCAAATCATTATCTATATTTATTCAGATAGTATACTCAACTATTCTTATCCTACCTGATTCAGATAATATCCTTATCTATTTTTTATATATAACTATAATTATATATACGTTGTCTTATGTTTTGTGTAAACTTTAAACTCAAATAATGAATTCTTTTAGTTATCCTATATAACATAATTCACATTAAATTATAAGATAACCATCACATAAATTCAAATGACAAATCAAAGTTGAAAATCATTAGTATTTAAATTTGATACTAGCAAACCACATATATTGTACATATGACTTACGAACTCTTATTTAATTTATTCCGTTTAACTTTCTATATTTTGCTTAAAAATATGTAATTTCCTAAATTTAGAATATTTACACCTCACTCTCAATCATCCTTCTTTCGGTGATCAAATCCTGAAATGCCCAATATAACACATTAAGGGACTGTTTGTTTTGCACATTTGAAATTTGAATAGAGACCGTTCAGATTTCAAATGTGCTAAAAATATATGTTTATTTGCTTCCGTGTTCATACCTTAATGGTTATATTTTTTTTAATAATTCAAAGGTAAAAATTTCACCTCTTAACCCAAATAAAAGATCTTCTTTTTGTATCAAATAAACATAACTCTTCTTTTTGTTCTTTTTTTTACGTATACAAAACTTCACAGTATCTTTAGTATTTGTTTCACAATATTAGTATAAGATACTATAATAATATTATGATGATAAATTATACTAAGAGTGCCCGTGTATTATAGTAAGAATATGAAATTATATTAGGAGTATATTTTAAATTACACTAAAGTATCTGTTGATTACACTATTGATATTTATAATTACGAATTATGTTAATAGTATCTTTGAATTAGATTAAGAATATTAGTATATATGAATTATATTTAGAATAGTTGTGAATTACACTAACAGTATCCATGAATTACACTTAACATTATATGTGTTGGCTAAAAATATCTTTTAAATTACACAAAGAGAGTATATATGAATTAGGCTTCAAATCTATGTCTGAATAGCATTATTGTGAATTGTAATAACGATATATGTGTACAAGATCATAATCTTTTTTTAAAACATAGAATTATCTCTTATTTATTCTTTAATTTAAACTTTGAAATATTATAAACATAAATTTGAGAATCAATTTTAATAAAATTTATACTTGAAACATACTAGTTAAACTTTACAAAACAAGATCCATTAATCTAGTTAGGTTTCCCAAATTAAATTTTTTCTCAACCCTATCCACAGTTCTTGCCTGCACGCATGAAAAATATAAAGAAATGCATTAACTAGCTAGACGGTAACTGAATAAATTTCTACACGGTAAATATATTAAGAAATTTCATCTTACCCGGTAGAATTATTCAAAATTCGCAAGAATCTCACTAACTCATTACAATTATCATCTATAATGTCTGGCAACCCATAAAAGTGGTGAACGTATTCTATAAAGGTTGCCAAGTCTCAAACAGTTCTTTCATGATTGAGGAAATTAAGCATACATTGTTTAGTACCTCAATCACTTGACCGCTTACTATTGTTTTTGTTTAGCACTACTAAAAAAAATTAAAAAAAAAATATAAGCTTACCCCTTTGTTAAATTTTAGCCCATCCGTTACCCAACTCAAATATTATAAGTTCACTAATTTATATAACTCACTATATGGTTATACTTTATTTTTTTATTAATTTTTTTATCTATTACTATTAGTCCATTCCTCGGAAGAATCCTGAGTCCGCCTTTGGATAGGATTGAAAGACATACGCGTTCTCTCTCTCTCTATATGACCACTTAATTTTTTTAGTTACTAGACAACTTTTTCAATTACTTAAATTTTAAAATTTTAAGTTTTCGAATTTAAGTGACATTTTAAGTGGAAAGTAAACTACGCCTTAGTGTGTATTTTGGAGACTTGTTTTAATTGGATTAAAATATCTCTATTTGCTTCTCCTTTTCTTGTAGCCGTTGGATGAGAGGATGGTATTAATCTAGGCCTTTAATTGTATCATATATATACATCTCTTTCTCTTGCCCTAGACAACCCAACACACACAGCAGCCATACACTATCACCCGAGCCCTAGATTTCTTTCTCTCTCTAGATCTTTGAAGAACAAAAGTTATTTTAGGATTATTTGTTACTAATCTAGAGATTAGAGTTGAATACATGTTGAATATTGATCTTTTGGCTTGTGAGAGTGATCCGATTCTCTAGTTAAATCCTTCTTGTGATTAATTCGAAATTTGGGGATTTTCTGAACTCAAGATCGAAAATATTTTTGTGTATATTTTTCTTCTGCTCTGCTGTGTGAATCTCGGCTGTGCTGTCTATTTCGAATATGTTGTGGAGCTTTTTCCTTCTGTGTATTTTGATTCGGTTGTGCTAGAGTTCTCGGTACTGCTGTGTGGTTCTTGGTATTGCTGTGTTATGTTTGGATCGGTGAGACTCGATTTAACATTGCTGCGTTTTCTTGCTGTTTGGCGCGTTCGTGGTGGCATTATACTCGGATTTTCAGATATGTTTTTGTATCTTTCTCTTCATAAAACCTGGTACTATCCGTCTTAATTAGCTATTGAATAATTTGTTGGTTATTTATCTGTTTTAGCGATCGGAGTATTATTGTTTTTGCGTGCTCAAAATTGTTGTAAATTTTGGACCTGAATATATGTGTAATAATCTGTTTTTATTGCTGCCGTTGCTGTGTATATTTGCTACTATTGCTATTATTTTGGCTGCATAAAAACTGTTTTTAATTGGCTAAAAATCTGGTTTATACTGCTGGAAATTTGTTACTGTTTTTGTTGTTAATTGCTGCAAAAAATCAGTTATTAATAGTGCTGAATTTGTTAGTACTATTGTTATTTCTGCTGCTATTCTGAATCTGTTTTGCCACTGCTGCTTAAATCTGTTCTTGGCAGAAATTTAATGGTTTATTGTGTTGAATTTGCATATAGAGTAAGGAATAGAAGAGGATGAGAGTGAGAAGAGAACTCGAAAAGGTAGATTTTTTCCTTATTCTCCTTATACTCTATGCTTTAGCCTTTACAGTCGAATCTTACTTCAACATTTAAGGTCATCTAAGTTGGGCAGTTTAATATCGTTCCCTTTGAAAATTAACAAGATCAAACGCATGGAAGTATAGAACTTCAATCAATTTTAATGTCATGTGCAGCTGAATGAACTCCTAATTTTTGCACATAATCCCTTTTTCCTTATGAAAATAAAGAGTCCCACTATTTCCTTTTGTTGTTTCAAATTGATCAATTTTACAAGACGGGTATTCGTATCAATTTTATAAAATATTGTCCCACATATTTGCTTAACCAGTTGTCATCTACCATTTGATCGTCAAAATAATCTGTTCTTGTTCTGATATTCTTGTAATATATTCGATATTTTTTTTTACATCTTACTTTAGTTTTATCTTGTGTATGCTAGTTTCTCCTTGTATAATGTTTTATCTAAACAATTCTAGTTTCTCTCCTTGTAAATTTCGGCTCCTAATTTATGTATGTATTTTACCGAGGCTTAAGTTTTTCATTGATTTCTTCACAATTATTTGTCTAGTTGGTAATTTCTATGGTGAAAATAGTCCGTGAATAAATACTTTAATTATCTTCATTGTGTGGGTAATTTTCGAATATTTATTGGATAGTAAAAATTAAATTTTGTTCAATTGTCTTGTAGGTGCTATATGATGGATTGGAGACGGAGGTAATAGGAATTTGAATTTGGTATTGTTCATTTATTCTTCCATCACCGCTCGCAAACTGTAGAATGGTGACATTTATAAAGAACCTTGATTAATCTTTAACTGTATGTTTTCATGAATATTTTACGTTGAAATAGTCATTTGAGATTGTTGTGCAGTCAAAATAAGTAAATTCTAGATGGTTGGAAATTTTTTCAAAATGTTGGATTCCGGAGAACAATTCCCCCAAATTAGCAGCTTATTTTTGTTGTAGTTATGGAGACATCTGTACATTTGTCTTCGAAGGCAAGTTCCTAAATAAAAAGTATTATAATTTCTATTACGAGGCAAATGGAACCCAACTTTTCTTTCGTTTTCCTTTTTTTTGGTCATGTAGAAAAGTATCTTCACGTTGATATGGAGTATTTGCAATGGACTATACTGGATTTGGGCCTTTCAGAAGATCCTCACAGGTATGTTCCAAATTTTGAGAAGCTGTTTGATTGTTTAAGCTATTTTAACAATGTAAGAAATCTTTAGAGAGAGAGAGACTGTACATTTTTAGAGAGAGGACTGTGACTTATGAGTCATCACATATATACAGAGCTTTCTTATACGCTTGTTTGGCAAATGTGAAGGGCTTGGTTTAGGAGTTTTTAAGTATGAATTGAGCTTAAGTGGTGACTTTAGTTCATTTTCCATTATCTAATAGGACCCCTTATTATTCTAACTTCGACATAATCGTGAACTTATGTTAATCACGAGAAATTGAACCCCTAACCCTGCTCCTTTTATCATTTTGCATGAAAAACGCACTTTTTTTCTAACCCCTTGTTTTTCTAACCCCTTGTTTTTCTATTTTTTGATTTGATTTTTAGCATTTGTTTATTTTTCAGTTTTATATTTTATGATGTTTTTTAATGTAGTAGGTAGTTTTAGTAAGTTTAATAATTGTTTAAGTGTTTTTTTTTTGTAAAACATTTTAGGGGTGGTGTAGAAAAGTAGTTTATTTGAATAGTTAGTTATTTTTAATTACTTAGGAGTAAATTTTAGGAAACTTTAGTTTTAGGATTAAAAACTTACAACTTCAAATCATAGGGACTAAAAAGTTATGGCCCCAAGATAAACAAAACCTTGAGCATAATATTAATTTATTCCTAACAAAGTTTATTCATTATAGAATTCTTTTTCAGACCTTGTATATTGATTACTTGTGATTGCATAAATGATACACTCGTAAAGTGGCAGAGTAATCTTTATAGTAAAAAAATTATACTAATTCATTTGTAGCTTTTGTCAATAGTATGTATTAAGTTGTAGTTAATTATTTCATGAATGTTGATTTAATACCAATGCAGAATTTTAGATAAAGCTGAGTAAAATCCGAACTTTTAGAGATCTATCTATTCACACTTCTTATTTGAACTGTTATGACTAACGTTTTTTATTTCTAATTCCTATCAGATCCTACATACAAATATAGGGTCTCAAGGCAAAGAAATTCCCCAACCCAAAGTAAGTGACTAATTTATTTCTTGTCGATACCACAAGGCTTTAATGCTATTGATTGTATATGATTCTATTATACACCCGTCCAACTTTCCAAGTTCCCCCTTATCTTTTGTAATTTTCCATCTTATATTTTGTTAACCTCTAACATTATTTTGTTATCTTGTGAATACCAAGGTTTACAACACAGTCGAAGATTTTGGTAGTTACAACTTCGAAAGGTGGAAAGAATATTTGAAAGATGGTCAAAGTAGTTTATTGTATTTTCAGGATTTGTGATCAAACATTAGTTTTGAATAAGATCTTTGTATGTTGGCAACTTAGTATTCTACTTGTAAAAGTGTACTTTCATTTGAATGTGGAATAATGATCAATTTTTGATTGAATGTTTTTTCTTTTCAATTTGATGGAATTGTTTTGATTTGTTGCATATAAAATTTAGACTGAGTGTGAAAAAGAATAGGTTGAAAAAAGCCAAAAATGCGGCCGGAACAGAATTGGAATAGGTTGTAAAGGCCAAAATTGTGGCTGGAACAAAAAAAGCATAAATTTGACATTTTCAAATTGCCATGGTTTTGGCACGGCTAAAAACCGTTCCAAATCTGTGACAAAAATATATCACAAATTAATTAAAAATGACGTGTACAAAAAAAAAAGGGCACGTGGCAAATGACTTGAAAATTGGGGCAAAAGAAGAACGATTTTAGCACGGTTTTTAACCGTTCCAAAATCGTTCCAATTTTAGTAAAAAAGGGGTACGGTTTGACCAAAATATAGAACCGAATGGGAACGGAAATAACCGTTCCAAAAAAAAACCACGCCACTTTTGGGCACGGCTCGAAGCCGTTCCAGATCAGTTTTGGCACGGTTCAAAACCGTGCCTGTTTGGCATTTCTGGTGTAGTGTTTGTTCCATATAGTAGATGATTTGGTGTGTAGAGTATAGCTTACACACATAGGATCATATCATCGGTTCTTGTGAAATATAAGTTTATTGGTTCATAATCTTAGATGGAATTGGACAACCATCAATAGGATTAGGGCACAAGTTTTAGTAGTTTATTTTGACTATAGAAAACGGTATAGTTTTAACTCGTTGTGCTAGTACGCTTTGTGTGTATTGAACATGACCAATTTGTGTTAATTGTTTTTATACTGACTATATAAAATAATTTAAAATTACATGGTTATTATGATTACTTATGCTCTTAATCTTGAAATAATTAATAGACATATATATTTAGTGTTTGTTGTTTTGACTCATTAAGAGTGAGATTCATTTATGGATCAATAATCTTTGTGAATTGGATGGCGATGCTATATGTATGATGGATATTAATTATTGACGGAATCCATGTCCCGATGTAGGGATTGATGATAACCCCTTGAGAAGCTTATACGTTTTGATCATGTCAAACCCTGTAGGTGGATTAAGTTAATCCGACATGTCAAATAAGTTAAGTGGTACGCTTAAGGATTAAGAAGTCATTTAAATATAATTGTCAGTAATTTAATTTTAAATGACGGTTATCTAAAATCTTAACGTGGGGAGAATAATAAGTATTTAATAACAAGGAGCTCGAAATATAATTTTGAGATAAGGACGGGAGTGCAATTATAATTCTTTAGTGGTGTGAATTATAATTTATGGAAAGATTCAATTCTTAATCAAATTAGGATTCCGGTTTTCCATAGTAAACCTAAACACTTATTTCTCCTTAAGGTCCCTATCGTAACCTTATATATATGCCAGCCTTGCCTCTTCTCTCGACATAATAATTCTCACGAATTTAGGGTTTGTGCCGTAAAGAGTACAGAAGGAGATCTTGGTGATACCGCAGCCCACACTCGATACAGGATTGCATGGCGAAAGGAATACGATAAAAGATCTTGAGGTTCTATTGAGCCCGTGTTCTCGATTCGTCTCCACCAACCCTTGTTCGTGCTGAGAAGAGATCAAACCAGATAGATCTCGAAGGTAAAATTTGATTCTGCACTAGGGTTTTACATAAAAAAAATTTGTTTGGTCTATACGCAATATTAAACGATTCTGGAACTAAGTTTCTGTCACTAACACCTTCTCGATTCGTAACTTAATCCCCGAACCTTCGAATCAACTGGTTTCACATATATCGTGTATAAGATGATATTTATTCTATAAATACGTTTCTTTTACACAAACATTTTGTTTGTTTAGTAAAATAAACTAGCGACTCTTATTTTTTTCAAAATCGATTTTCAAAGCAACAACGGAATCGCTGCCCACGATGACCCCCGGGCGTCGAGAACGCGGGTTCTCACAGATACTTTATGTGTATTAAGCACCAACTCATTGAAAAACTTCTGGTTTTTCAACAATAGCAGGTAATATAACACTATCTGAAAAGTCTATTATGCAATTCATAATCCATACCTTTAAATAAGAGAATCAGAAATAAATGATAATTTAGGTCTTCTGGACCTAGATTGGTTTTGCTCAACTTATCATCTAAAGCCTTTTTATAATGCAATCAGCAACTTCATAAAAACAGTTTTAACTATATGATATCAATTAAAGAAATATTCATCAAGCTCTCCCCCATTCAACATGAGTGTCTCCACATCATTAATAGAGGTCTTGTATTTGTTTACCACATATTTTGGTACGTGGTTATGATTTAGGGTCCAGCGCTTCTTAATAAACCACTTTAGGTGGTTCTTGAATTTTATATTAATTTTTGCCCTTATAACTACTTCTGTTGGGGAAGTTGCTATGTTTACCTCTAGTAAAGGAAAGACTATTATCCACCTTTTTTGGGGCGGATTGTTGCACCTATTTTTTTTAGCTCTATTTTGATAAAAGTTGACACTGTCTTCAGGAATTGCCTTAGAACTAATTATTCTAAAATTATAATTTCATTAATATTTGGTTGTTCTATTCTGATATAAGAAGACATTTAACTTGCCTAGAATAATTAAAAAACAATAATCTTGATAGTGATACTTCAGGAGCATATTTAAAGCATAAAAGATATGGAATAATTGATACTGTTGCTTTAGGAGCAAAATATTGAAAATAAAATAATTATACTCAGCCATCGTCATAGATTCAATATATTCATTACGAGTGTTGACATGATGACCATCTGATGGTGGTTATACCTATCATTCAGGGATTACTAAAGATCTAGTAAATCTTTCTTAAGTATTTATAAATTGATGACGTAGAAAGTTGAGAGGTGATGCTATGTCTTATAAGACGTCAAGCTTATAAGAAATAATGAACTACAAGTTCTTGATTAAAATAAATATGAAACTTCTAGTTCATAAGAAATAATAAAACTTCATATCCAAATTTATAATTAGAGAACTTCAGGTCTCTAAATAAAATAATAACTTTTGGCCCCAAATATAAATCATGAATCTTCAGGTTCAAAATAATGAAAAAGGAACTTTAAGTCCCAAATATAAATTATGGATCTTCGAATCCAGAATAATGAATGTGGAACTTTAGGTCCAAAAAATACAAATCGTGGAGCTTCTTCGAGTTTAAGACAATAATGATTATGAATTTCAAGTCCCAAAATACAAATCATGGAACTTCTAGTCCAGATATAATATTGAAAATATATAACAATAATAGAAGACAAAACAAAATAAATTGTAATATTATAAAAGAAAAGAAAATCATAAATTTGACCTGTATGAAGAAATTAAAAAATTAAAAAATTACGATGCTTGATTTCGAGCTGGCCTCCAAAAATAAAAAGGAGAAATATTAAACTATGGTGGTATGCTTTTGCATGACCGGCCTTCAAGAATAAATAATTTTTTTTACTATGGTGGCATTCTTTCGTAGTAGCCTCTAATTGACTGTAGAATCGTCGTGCTGATAACGTATTAAAATAATAGAGAGAGAGAAAGAAAGAAGAGAATAAGAGAAATCTTCTTATTCAACTGATATATTATATGGGTACAGTTATCTCTATTTATATTAAGAGCTAACATCCTTACTTCTTTACAAAATCAATGTGGGACAAGTTACACTATGTTGAGCATGCATTACCGTCGATCTTGGTCTCTTCTTTGAAGACTTGCGTTTGCTCTGATTCTGTCATTACTCAATCACCATCCTACTGCCCTCGAACTCTCTTATTTGAAGACTTTCTTTCACTCTGGATTCGTCTCGCCATAACTGCATCACCGTCTCAATTAATCAATTATCCCGTTAAACTGCTGCATGCAGACGGGGATAAAACCCGACCCACTCCTATAAAAAGTGGACAGTCACACCATCTTTGCTTGGTTGCCTATGATTAATCACACATTTATGCGTAGTGAACTTGAGACCATTCTAGTACTATATTCATGTGCAACTTAGAATTTAATGAAGTAAATAGTTTTGTCCACACTTTTTACTAATATATTTCCCATTTATGAAATTGGTAATTTTAAAAAGCCTTCCTCAAAATCTGAATCTTTATATTCATGAAACTTGAAGAAGTCTATCTACAAACCAATCATTGCAGATTCCCTGAACCAAGATAACAATTCTCACTTGGTTAATGGAGAATCCACTCCGCTAAATGTAAATTTTGTTTCGTTTTAATTTATTTAGTAGATCAAAAGTTTTTTAAAAAATATTAATTTCACTCCCAAACTTAAATTCCTGGATTTGCTGCTGTCTAGGACTTCTCTCTCCAGCAGTTTTTCGGTTCCTGCCTGCCGTCGCTGTCCCTCATCTCTATCCGTCTCCGTCCCTCTCTCTTCGGCAGTCGTCCGATCGTCAATAGTCACTGAGTCATCCGCTCCATTGGTCCTTCATCTCTTTTGTAAGTTATCTCCTTAACTTTAATAGTACAAAGAATAAGATTTGATGATGTTAGATCTGGAATTTGAAAATTTCTTGAACTTTTGTGTTCCTTTGATTATGTATTTGCTTCTGCCTTGTGCATGAAAAATAATGATCATCAGTTTTGTCAATTAGTTAACCGAACCGACTGACATTTCAGTGAAACCGAATGTTGGTTTACCAACCATACCGGTTCGGTTGCGGTTCCTTTGAGGTTTATACTGACCATGTCAGTTCGTTTTACAAACTGACCAAATCCGTTCGGTAACTGATCCATGACCAGCCCTAAGTAGAAGTGTAAAGAGTTTAGGGCCAGAAGGTGACCTTTCAATCTCTTGAGTTGGCTAGATGAGCAGTAAGCTGTGTTATTATGGCATTTTATCCAAGAGCGGCCAACTTTAGGTAGATACATTACCGCAAAAATGTTCTCCAGCTAAAAAATTGTAATAAATCAAAGAGTTACATAACATAAAGTAGGAAAACATCATTAACCTTTTTTGAAAGTAAAAGTGAAAAAAAAAATAAAAAAAATACAACTCATTCTCTTTTGGAATTGATGGTAATTAACTAACCTGCCACGTATCAACTAGTGAATTTAAAATAAAGAGTAGGGGTTGGATGAGTCTATTTCCGGTACAGACCGGTCCATACGGACCGAACCTTTTTACGTCGTAAAAACATTGGAGAATGTTTTATACGATGAAAAAAAGTTGTAAAAATGCCCAATTCATACATACCGGTCCGCACTTGAAAATTTTTGGGAGTTGGATATGTTGGAAAACGTTTTGTGGGTAGAAACACTGAAATGAAATCAAGTAGTATTCTCACAATTAAGCAGTACATTAATATAAGGTGGACTATAACAAAAAAAATTTGTTCTAACCAAACTCGGTTTAATCTTTAATGTACATCTCTGTGGCAAATTATTTGCTGACCCCTGCATTGGAACAGCACCATGGCTTTCAATCTAAATGGTTTTAATTTCAACCAATTTGTAGTCGTTAATAAAGGCCGTGTAATTAATACTTGGGCTGATATCATTAATCGTGCTAACCTTGGTATGGAAGTTATGCATGAATGTAAGGCTCACAATTTCCACCTACACCTAGCCACTGTTGAAATATATACATGAATGGAAGTTATGCATGAATGGATAAAACCTGGTCATAGTGTATACGAGTTTTTAAAAATAAAAAAAGGAGCAATAATCCCCCTCTCGTTTTATCAAGATCGAGGGTGCCATTGCTTCTTTTTTATTTAACAAAAATATTATAAATAATATATAAAATTTAATAAATAATAAAGAATAAAATGGAAAAGAAAGTTTTGGAGAGAAGAAATTTGCAGGAGGCTATACATTTGATGCACCATTCATTCCTCTTTCTAAGAGGTCTTCCATGATTGCATCAAATACCCGTGCTCCTCTCATATATACTTTGGACCTCTATAAAATAAATCATATTATATTTATTAAAATCCCATAAAATATATACATGATAATTGAATTGGATCAAGCTCTCTAGATGTATAGTCTTCAAAGAAGAGACCAAGATCTACGGTAATGCATGCTCAACCCCTATTAGGGCTAAGAGATAGTCTCAACCCCATGTTATCGATCAATTGATAGTTATTTTCACATGATCAAAGCAAACAACTTACATTATAAACTTTCAATGCATCACCGGTAAATGTCGACCCATCACAATATTTAACCAAAATTCTATTCCAATTATAGAAATCTGAAATTTAAAACAATTTCTTATTAATTAAACAAACTTCAGATAATAAGAGAAAATACAAACTCTTTCATTTTTTATTAATCTAATTCATTGAAGCCCTACTTGGATTTTCTTTCTTTCTCTTGTTTTATATAAACTCAAACATCAAACCCTTCAGTTTTGCACACATTTCTTCCTTCCTTCCTTTTTCTACCATATAATTATATTTTGAATCTCTCGATGTCTCTCCCCTCTTTCTCTCGATCTCTCTCTAATCACGTTTACTTAATGCTTTCCTTCATATACATGGTCCACAGAAAATGGTGAACACAACATTGTCCTACATTCTTCTTCTTCTAATTGTCTTGATCGAAGCAAATGCTTCCTCTTCCGTGGATCTCACACGCGTCCACTCGGCTGTTGCTAAAGGAGCAGGTTCAAATTAATTTCAAACTTATTATACATATATATATATATTCTTTTTAAACATTTTTAATTATTTTTAAAACTTAATTTTCAACACATACACGTGCTGCAATTTGCTTGGATGGAACTCCACCAGCTTACAGTATGGCAGGGGAGTTTGAGTGGTAACCAACAATTGGTTGGTTCACTTAGAGATATTATATAGTGTATGCGTTTATTTCTATAATCAAGTACCAGCCATTTAATATATATTACATTTAAACATTAAGCTAAGAGAAATATTTTTTAGGGTGGCAGATGGTGCGATTCAATCGAAAGTTGCTCATGATGAGTTGATTTTCATTCTCTCCCAAGAAGAGGATAATATGAAAAAGGGGAAAGCCTCATAGTGTGCAATTCACTTCTTATAATAGTAAAGACAAGAAGAAATAAAACGACCTTAATGCACATCCCGTACACACCGAAAGGGTACACAACACAATATTCTCCACCAAGCCGACTCAACAAAACTATACCATACACTAGTAAATTTCTGAGATAACCTTACTAACAAGAATCAAGAAATCACACATAGGCTCAACCAAGAGTCGAAATATATTTCATAAGATCTAGATTTGAAAAGCTTAAAAAGATTTAAAAGATTTTCCACAATCTCACAAATAAATTATCTCAAGAGAACACACAAAATTCTCAGCACAAAGAATAAATCAGAACCATATTTTTGCAGAAAAAATAAAATAAATAATAGTTCAGATACACTTATTCACAGTTATTTTGCAGCAATAATACGCAGCAATGCAGCACTTAATACACAGCAATAAAAGACAGTTTTTGAACAATTTCTTAGCATTAATTAATAGCTTTTCATATATGCAAATATGACACCAATAATTTATTCAATTCATCTTTTCAAGCACAAAAAGACAACAACAATGGCAGCAATTAAAACAGGTTCAATTGCAGCAAAAAAAGCAGCTTTCTGGTCAACAGTGTGGGCAAAATTCTGGAAAACCTAGATCCAAATTCAATGGAAAGTGTAAGTTTTTTGCAACACACTTGGGCATAAGCAAGTTGATTGTTGGAAGTTTAATTAAAAAAAAATTGGCTTAAGAAGAAGAAATGAATTCAGAAGCAAGCAGATGCCAAGTGAGGGAGAAATGATGATCACTGTTGAGAATGGAGCTAGTGTGGCAATTGAGCATTTTGGAGTTGTTTCTTTAAAATTGTCTACTGGAAATGTTTTACTATTTATGTACCTTATATGAGAAAGAATAATGTCTGGGAGCTGGTGGAGTTATCTGTAGCTTGTAGGACTGTTGAATGCAAGTGGGTTTTCAATACCAAATGAGATGTTAAAGGCAAAATAGAAATGTGCAAGGCCAGACTTGTTGCTAAAGGGTACAATCAGAGGGAAAGGCATTGATTATAAGGAGACTTTCTCTCCAGTCTTTACCAAATACTCTTTTCGTGTTGTGATGGCACTAGTGGCTTATTTTGACATAAGGCTACATTAGATGGATGTTAAAATTGCCTTCCTAGATGGTGATTTATATGAGGATGTAATGGATCAGCCTGATGGTTTCAAAATGAAGGGTAAGGAACACTTGGTGTGTAAATTGAAAAGGTCCCGTATACTTCCACTATGCTCAAATTAGTACACGCATTGAATTTCTTTTGTGATTTGTGTACTTGGTAGATATTTGAGCAAGCCTAGTATGGATCATTGGCAAGCTACCGAATGAGTTATGAGGTATCTACAGGGTACTAAGGATCATTTGCTCACTTACATAAGATATGATCACCTTGAGGTGACAGGTTATTCTGACTTTGATTAGGGTGACTGTCCAGATGATTACAAATCCACACCAAGATACGTTTTCATGTTGGCAAGAGGAGTTGTCTTTTGAAAAAGTGTCAAACAGACACTTACAACTACCTTGACTATGGAGGCAGAGTATATAACATCTTATGAAGCTACCTGTCTGGCTATGTGGTTGAGGAACTTTATTTCTAAGTTTCATATTGTGGAGACCCTCTCTAGGTCTCTAACCATATATTGTGATAATTCTGTTGAGGTATGCTTCTCTAAAAACAATAGTAACTCCAAATGTTCAAAGCATTTTAATACTAAGTATATGTTTGTCAGAGAGAAGGTTCAGGAGATTCAGACTCATATTGAGCACATACCTACAGAGCTTATGGTGACAGATCCCCTAACCAAGGGCTTAACTGTTAAAGCCTTTGAAGATCCTGTAATCCGTATGGTTATTGTGAGATCTTTTGATTTATTGGGTTAGTGGGAGTTTATATTGTGATTTGAAGAAACATTATATTTCGAGACTTTTTTTGAATAAATTGTTGCTCCTATTATTATTATTATTATTATTATTATTATTATTATTATTATTATTATTATTATTATTATTATTATTATTATTATTATTATTATTATTATTATTATTGTTATTATTATTGTTATTATTATTGTTATTATTGTTGTTGTTGTTGTTGTTGTTGTTGTTGTTGTTGTTGTTGTTGCCATATAATATTCCCATCCTGTGTAGTTTTATTGATTTATGGCATTTTAATTCGAGACATTTTGGACCTAGTCTCATGTTGTATTATGTTAAGATACTTATTGAGTCTTAGCAAGCATCAGGGGCGGATGCTAGGGCCATTTTGACATTTTGTATACTTTTTTACGTACCACTATTTTGTTGGGTAACAAAGATATATGCCTGGTATATATAATGTTAGTACTCCTATTGGATATGATTTTCTATATTGCCATGGCACTTACTATCTCATTTTGGACGAGTTGTTGAAAATGCTTGCTTTATTTTGACATCTTCTTATGGCCACATATTGTAAAATTAATCTGAGTATTGTTTTAATAACATGACTTATGCAGTCCAAGTGGGAGATTGTTGGATTATTTATTTGGACTAGCATAGTCAGCGTTATTTAATTTATATTGCTTGATACTTATATTAATTTAGATGCCAAATATTATAGTATAGTAATGTGGGTAGGCCTTATATGGGCTCATTATAATGGGTAAGTGTGCACATTTATTTTTAAATATAAGGAGAGGCCCCTATCTCTTTCCATTAAGCAATGTAATTGCCCCATTAAGAATGCACAAACCCTAGAAGCATAGTGGAATAGAGATAGTTTCTCTCTTCAATCGTAAACCAAAGAACATGGCATCCATGGACTCATATATTGTAGGTAATCCTTGATTCTAATGTTTATACGTGACATTGACTGTTTATACATGCTGCAACTTAGGATTATTAATCGATACTAATATCACAATTTAGATCTAACTTTCAGCTCAAACCATTCGAAAGACATAAATGGTTGAAGGACACCCAATAAAATGGTACCAAGAAGTTTATATGGGATTCTGAGTAACTTCCGACTGAGTTGTACCATCCACCACCTGAAAAATATTTCTCTTAGATTAATGATTAAATGTAATTATATTTAAATGGTGGTACTTGATTATAGAAATAAACACATACACTATATATACACACCTCTAAGTGAATCAACCTATTTTTGGTTCCTACTCCAACTCCCTTATCAAACTAGTATGCAGGTGGAGTTCCATCCAAGCAAGCTGCAGCACACGTGTGTTGAACATTAAGTTTTAAAAATAATTAAAAATGTTTAAAAATAAAATATTTATATGTGTTTTTGTATAATAAGTTTGAAATTAATTTGGACCTGCTCCTTTGGCAACAACAAAGTGGATACGTGTGAAATCCATGAAAGAGGAATCACTTGCCGGGAAAAGACAATTAGGCCAGTGTTGTGTTCACCATTTTCTGTAGACTAAATATATGAAGGAAAGCCTTAAGTGAACGCAATTAGAGAGAGAGAGAGAGTCAAAATATAATATGGTAGAAAAGGATGGAAAAGATGTGTGGGAAGCTGGAGGGTTTAATGGTTGGGTTTATATAAAACATGCGAATTTAATGCTGGCCACAAAAAAATATAAATGGTACTAATTACACACACTAAAACACTTGATAATAGTCTAACATTGGCTCGGTCGTATAGGACCAAGTAATGTGCACATACCCGGTCCTATAACACCGAGTATGTGCACATGACCTTGGTTATATAGGACCAAGTCAGTGTATTTTTTTTGTTCCCAACAATAGCTCAGCCCTATTGCACCAAGGTAATGTGCACATACTTCGTGCAATAAGATCGAGTAAATGAGATAGAGTGTTACTGAGTAAAGTGGTATATATAATTGGCGCCATTGTAAAATATTGTTTTAACATATAATATGAATTTCATTGGTGAACCTAATTGACACACCATTATATATAAATAAATTTTCTTTTATTTTTGCATGCATAACATTATGGTAATAAATAAATAATATGCATGACAATAAGTTAGCACTTGAGTTTCTAGTAGTCTAATATATATAATTTGTAGTAACATTTTTTTGTATTTTTAAGATTCGTCAGATAAAAAGATAAAAAATGATAATAAAATAATTATTTTTTTTGTCAGTATGGACATAAGTTGAGGGATGTGATGAGATGATTTCTTACTCTTTGGCCTTATACAAGAAAATAATTCTTTGGATACTGCGAAAGATTTTTTTTTTAACAAAATCTACATGAAGATGGATGACATATACTCATAAAAATAAAAACATGATATTATGGAGAGCTTCTCATAACATCGAATCACTCAATTGAATTTCCATGTTCTCATATAATAGTTTTTGTTATTATTATTTTCCATCTTGATATTAGATGGAGTATTAGGACACTTATTTACATTCGTAATGAATTTAAAAGTTCTAGAAGATTTACTTGAAGCGTCATTGATTATCTAAAACAAGAGAATTTAATGCTAGCCGCATAAAACCAAGTCATCGGGTAGCATTAAATTCTCTTGTTTTAGATTTAATCTCATCCAAATTTTTTCGGTACACTTTGCATTAATAACATCATTGCAAGGAGTCTTTATTATTTTACTTAATTACACCAACATAAATTCATCCTCTAAAATTTGGTTAAATTTAGTTGGATAGAATGAGAAAAACTTATAGTTAATTTTTCTAAAACTTGTTATAAAGAAGTTATTTTTTTCACGTATTTGACTTCAATTTAAAGTCATATACAGTACTTATTATTGAATATAATATCAACATATATATACAATCTACGTTGCAAGATCTTTCCAACCATATGTGGATTGAATCTTTGGATGTGAATTGAGTGAAATGGATATGTTATTGCAAAACATAGCTTCGTTTTTATTTGAGTCTAGTGAAAAGACTAATAGGGATATTTTTGGTACATTCACAACAATTGGTAAAGGGTGTTAAAGGTTTGGCCATTTGAACACATGAAAACAGTCCAAATAAGTGGTAAAAAGGAATTGGTGCAAACTTTGCTGCAAAAGAAGAGTACGGGTAAATATATGGACAATAAAAAGGATATCTATAACTACTCGAGTTTTCCCCTAAAATAGCTAACCTAATTTGTAGATTAGGGTCATTATTCCCACGTACACATTAAGGACCTTACCATTATGCTATTGATGTGAGATATTTTAGATCGTTACAATCTTTCCTCGTTAAATCCCAGACGTCCTTATCAGGTTAGGGTCACACACAAACAATCTCGACTATAGCTAGCTGTATCTAGTGATTCCGGCTCGCCGTCAGCCGTAGAACACAACCTACAATATCCACATATCATGTGGTAGTGGTTATGGGTTTACTCTGATACCATTTGTAACCGCCTGGGGTTTCCCTTCAAATAACTAGCCAATGCTGCAATTTTAGGATCATGGCACTCACATATGTACAAAGGACCTTCCCATGCACTATCAATTTGGGATATTTTGGGTCATTAAAACCTTCTCCTGTTAAACCCCTGACATTCTCATTAGGCTGGGATCACACACAAATTGTGATTCCCCAAATCCCGTTATGAGATTTTCACCTCTGGGACCCGATTAATCAAGGATACCGTGCGCAACAGCGGGTTTAGAATATAAAAATCATAACTTTTAAAACATTCTTCAATTAAAATAAGACCGATATGAATACTTGTTTTAGAAAATTTTGGCATGTGAAGTTCGTTTTATTAACAAACCACGCTGTCACGTTTAAAATCATTACATTACATACCAATAACATCATATCCAACCACATTTTAAATCTACTCCAAATATAAGAAAACCTTTTATACAAGTTTACTAAGAATATCTTTTATACATAAAAACCAATGTTCATTTACAATATAGCAAATAAAATGACTTTACAAAGTTGTCCTTCTCCTAAAGGACTATAAAATGGTCTGTGGCAATCAGAGGCTTCTATACGCAAGTAATACACTCCAATCCCCGAGGCCTATCCTACAAAATTGTTTAAAAATGGGAGTGAACCAAAACCGAGCTCAGTGGGAACTATATAAGTTTTATATAGAAAATACACGTTGCAACCAAACACGCGTGTGAATTGTAATAAAACATAATTTGTACTTGCAACAGTGAAAGTAGTGCAATGCAAATGACCCACAGCATGCAAAACCTCATCACTAGGATACCCATCCTAGCAACCAGAAGCCACTTAATCCCTTATATGGATTATACTTAATGAACTTATAGCGTAGCAGGTAATCTAACCAACGGGCTTTACTTAACTGATATCATTTGCTTCCTATGGTTCGTTATGCCATGGTGTTCATTGCTTTCCACTTTAATTATAATTTGACAACTCGTTCATGTCTACAAAACTTCTCATTAAGTATTGCAACTTAGATTTTGGCATGTCGTCAAGTCACCTTCTAGAATACTAATTCACATTGACAAGGCTCCTTATTTAGTATTTCAATATGAATATTAGTACATTATGCAATTGAGCCACTATTCCAACTCATTAATAATCTACTCAAGTTATCTTGTATAGCATAGCCACTTTAATAGTCAATTATGTGTGCATACAATGCACCCCGGCCCTGTACCTCAAAAGGCCACACAAGTCAACCATAATCACGTAAGTCAACAACAATGTCATATAAAGCGTTTGGATTAGCAACTAGAGATATTATAGCAACAATAATAAGAAAGTAAGGGTCAACATCTTCATATCTCTAGTATAAAGTCTCAAGCTTACACCCTGCAGTCACTACGCTTAGAGCATCGGTTACCGAAGGACACGAAGCTCTAAACTAATCGGGTCTCCTCTAGGTGAGCAAACTGCCCTGGGACTTGGTCTTAACTTATAATTCATTTGGAGTTAAACCCACGTAAGACATTTTTTTCAAGGACTACACTCCAATTAGTTAACAAGGAGAACACCCGTACAAGCAAGTTCCTCAAAGGATGGAACTGCCTTAGGTTCTTTTGCCCATAACACAGATGTACTGGATACAAGGGTCACTAAATGGGTTCTCATTCCCAATTGAACTTACTCAGCTATCAAAATGAGAATTCGATTCCAAAATAAGCATATTATATACTTTACCCTAGACAGGAACACCTTCAACCGCCATTCATGAAAGAAAATATATAAAGTATGTCTTACCACGGTCATATGCCTCTTACTGTAAAGAATAGCACAGTTACAAGCACATACGAGGTATCGACATCCATAAGAAAATCGAAGCATTCATTCACATCGAATCTAGATTCATGAGATAGAATATATGCATATGCATGACTAAACTTGGTCATTCTCATTTATTCCACATCAATTTTCAAGAAAAAATTTCTCATTATCCCATTGTAAAGTAGTCACCCTACAAAGGAGGTCTCTCAGACAAGATGATTTCTGGAACAATATAAAAGTTTACTTGTATCAGAGTAGCCAATTTAGAAATAATCCTCATATTCCCTTTCTCGTAACTAGACTTACAAGCTCAAACGCGGTCGTAAGGTTATAGAGGAATGGTCATCCACGTACTAGGTTCACCCCTCAAGAAAAACGAGGAATAAGCAATGGGGTAAACATAAGGAATGGGACTTTAGCAGCCACTCTCCTACAAGTATGCCACGTTCTAACCTTGGTCAGCAATAGTGGACTGGTGATTTATAAGATAGTTAACCATTGGCCGGCGGCTGACTATAACATAATCCAACAGTCGCCATTTGCTCACTTAGTGGCAGAACTAATCCCGAACACAAATCGTATATGTGAAACAGGCAATATAGGAGCCAATGACTGAAATAATTTACGAAAGAGGTTAAAAGAATTAAGCTAGAAATTTGTGAATGGATGTAGCCAAGAGAAGCCACATCTCATTTCACAATTCTCCCATTTTTCAAAAATCCTAACGGTAGAATCCTATTGCACGAGAGCGTATCGACTTCTTTGAGGGACATCACAACTGTTCACCTTATTAATCTAGGATCTACCCATGAATCCCGCGAGGAAAACACCAAACCTATACCTCTAATACCAACTTGTGACGCCTCGAAATCTCGTTTAGAAGAATTAACCTCCGAGACTCGGTTAATCACAGTGTCGTATGCGATGACGGGTGTTATAGCATTGAATTTAGAACTTACATAAATGAAAACGTCAAAATAAAGCCATGATTTCTGAAAATTTTGGCATGTGGAGTTTGTACTATCAATATAACCAAAACCTGTCAAATCGTACACAAGTTTAACTAAAATCATATCTCCACATATTAAGATTATTTGTCAAATTACATACAATATCCCAATACAAGGTAATTCCTCTAGCGAGGTTTCAATCTCATAAACTTTACATACATGGCTTAAGAATATACACAAAATAGTATAATTGTTCTAAGGAACAAGGTACAAGTCGTTTTCCAAACGACTGTGGTAATCCGACCATCAGAGCTATCTAGACCTCGTAGGCACACCGTCCCCCGATAGATACCTGCAAAACCTGGTTTGAAAAATGGGAGTGAGCCAAACGGGCTCAGTGGGATCTATATGGGTTTTTGTATAAATATAGGTTAGAAAAACTATACATGCCATGCTATGCGTTAATATGAAAATAATTACTTTTAAGTAGTGCGCTTCGGTGTAAAGTCCACTTCTTATAATATAAGATACTCTAGAAAATATAAATGTGTATATATATAAGCAAAGATATTCCACGATTAACCGAACTGTTGAAAATCTTTTGTGCCATGTATATATATAATGTCCCCTTCCCCAAAGTATCAGAAAGGCAATATATATATCATCATACTCTATATATGCCACAATACCGCGACCAGATCTATCACATCGATCATATATATATGTCACGTCTAGGATTTTCATAATGTGTGCACATGGATCGCGATCAAACTCAGTTTCTTCTACCCCTAAGCCAGGGACCAGCTACCGGGTCCACCTAGCCAGAAAATGCCCCCAAGGCAATAATATAAACTCACGTAGCCACCAAGGTTATACGCTACAGGGTGATAACCAATCTCTACTTGGTACGAACAGCGTGGCCATCCGATAATCAATCTTAACAATATCTAAAGAATAATAACTCATCAAATCAATGAAATCATAAGAACATAGAATTCAACATATGTAGATATGTATTTACGTATATTCCAGATGTATTTGAATAACTCGTATATATATCTACTCCAATTATGTATACATATGCATATTATAAATATCATGAATTTGGGAGGTACTATAAGATTTTTGGCACCAAAGCCAAATATAATCTAGTTTTCATAGTGTATAAGTTCTATATAGACCTCCCCTTAAGACCATAATACTTTGTTTATACATTAGAGCCTTATAATCATGCCCAGCATAGTTACGGACTGGCCAAATAATTAATAAAACACATAAATTATAAACTAGCAGCCGAAGCACAACAACAATATCACATATTTCAGTAATCAAGGCCAAATCATACTTTTAAAACCATGTATAGCATCGTAAGTACGCGTACGATAGCGTACACTTCACAATCATACCTGTATATATGGGTTTTATACCAATCTTTAGGAAATTAAAGTAGAAATTGGGGTTTCTTGTATAATCCATTATTTAAACTCATATTAAATCCAAATTAAGCAAAAAAAATTAGAAAAATCAACCCGAACCCCATAAATATGCAATTTTCTTAGAAAAAACCTAGGTTTGGTTTGATTTGGAACAAATATATTATAAGAACTTAAAACTAAGATTTAATACTATTGTTCCCACCTATTGAGCGTTAATCCCTCGAAGAATCATAGCGGAATCGAGCCGGAGAAGCTCCAAGTCTAAAACCCCCAAAATTTTCTTTAAAGCCCTAGCTATGGTGGATGGAGGTGGAGAAGAAGAGGAAGATGGTGATGATAATGGTGTGGGTTAGGTGTGGAATAGCGAACCTTGAGTGATCCCTCATAACCTCTAAGATGGCCCCCCACTTCTCTCTTTAGAGCTTTCAAGGGTTTGTGTAACAAATAATCTTATCAAATGATAAAGAAGAAAGACCACATAACTAAAGTTATCTAACTCATTCTCTCTCATAAGCCACAAACTCTTTAAGAGTTTCCATGGAAGGAGATACTGACCAAACACGAGCGCTTTCCACCAACTGATATACATAAATGAAGTAGTGAAAGATAGAACTTTCCTTTTACATCATGTCTCTTTCATCCATCTTATCGAGCAATGCAACCATCTTATCTTCACCAATCCGGTTTCTAACCACTACGTTCTTCGACTCAATATAGGCACTATGCTCAAGATCCACCTCTTAATGGCTTTAGAAGTTTCTAACTCAAGAAACTTGGGATGATCATATTAAAATACGGGGTGATTTCAATTCCATATCAAGAGATTAAGTTAATAATTCTAAAAAATGATTCTTAGGTGACACTAAGTTTGGAATATAGAAGGGCTTTCAGTGTCTCACTACTCACGAAGAGGTACCATCTTCAAGGAATCAAAGAATGAATGAAAGGTCCAAAATGAAGTGTCAGGCCTATTTTACGGTATCTAGGTAGCCTTTCTCTCCTAATCGGATTACGATGGTAATGGTGTTACATAACCTGTAAATGGAAAGCTCTACTAAAAATTTTGGAACACTGAACCAAATCATTAGCGTTTGAATGCGGACAATATACTTAGTACTCTAATTTGAAAGCTGGCCTGAGTTCTATTTCCATATAATCGGAAGGAAGGAATATAAGTCAATCTCCCAAAATCTAAATAAAAGCAATTCTCAATTTGGTTCAGATAACTATGGTGTTATCTAGCCAGTAGATAGATAGCTCCACTAGAGGTTAGAGGCACCGGACCAAAATCATTAACGTTTGAGTATGGAAATCAAATTTCGTACCCTGCTTTGAAATTTTGAACTAGATTCCAATTCCACCTAATCAGAACAAGCAGATGAGTAAAAATGCATAGATCGATTTCCAAAAGCTGAATCAAATAACTCACATAATTTAGATCTAAAATTCTTGGAAGGTCGTTTCAAAATATAAGAGGTAGTTATACTAACGAATGCATTCCTTTCCCCAAATGGCTTTTCTTAGCTTAAACGAATTCCTGAACTAAGAATGAAATTTCTATGGACGTCGCGTAAACTTCAGACTAAGAGGATAGGCTCACCGAGAGTTCATTAAATCATAGAGACTGCTTGAAGTCCTCTTAGCTATATACACTATATACACTATCCCCGATTACTCCACTAGTAACCCAAGATGCGAAGCATCGCAACACACAGGCATGAATCGACTGACATGGTATGAATAATGCTTATTCGAACTGTAAGGATTTCCTAATAATGCATCTGTAATGCATAGTATCTCCAATAAAAGAAATTTATAGGATCTTACCTTGTCTCCCATTAACAGGCAATGGACATACATCTTTGGAAAATCCCTTAGGGAATCCACTATGCATAGAGCGAAAGTGATAGACTTATTGTAGGCTAGCATGATCTTAGGAGAGTTCATACTCCCCCAAGGGTGTAATTCATGCCTGATAGAATGATTCAGACAATTTTCCCCTGAGCTAGAACAAACTTTGACACACATATATTTAAGTGTAAGGCAAAAAGTAAATGGCGGTGGAAATAAGGCTTACTTTCCTTAATCGAGTGTCAACTCCCCTCCTTAAAAGGTTTGCCAGAGATCGGTATCAATAAGGCTTGAATTCGGAGTACTGCTTCAAATCCCAAGCTAGAATTAAGAGGGGAATAGGAAAGTCTCAAGCTTAAAATGCTTACCTCATCATCACCTGAATTCTTGAAATGGAGTAGGAGAAATTCTCACCAAAACACTCATTCAGAACTTAAAATATGACTTTTTACTTCCGACTTCTCCTTTAGTGAAAACTCGTTATACAACTAGTAGACACATCACTCTAGTTAGATGTCTACATAGGAGGGTGGAAATGATTTCTCAAAAGTTCTTATCTTACAGAAGCTAACTCAATAAGGGTCAAGCAATGGTACACTTCGTGTCTCAGAGGTACTGCTCCTTTCTAACACGAAGAAAGTTCAAAAACCTAGTTCATTAAGTCATAATTAATAAGTCATTATGCTATTACTTACCAACTCGAATAAATCTCCTCAATCAAAATGAATGGAATCATTTTCAAGTTGACTGCATACCCAAATCTCCACTTAAGAAAGTAACAGGGGAAATGAAATAGAAAAACATTGAGTTCCACTAAGGGTTATATTCCATTTTGCCATGAGATATAACTGTTAAGCAAATACCCTTCCTCAAGATTTACCAGGGAATTCACTTTTAATCCCTTTACAAACTGAATTCTCAAAGTCCAGATGCAATATACTTAAAAAATGTAAGAAGCTTACAAAAGGACTAGTCATTTTAACCTTGAATCGTCAAGTCATCGAGCTTTCTCCGCATTACTCTGATAGGCCCTGTGAGAATCCAGACCCATACCCCCGAGAGAGGGAATCCTCCATTCTCGGTTTACTTGAAAACGTGTTTTGTAGAGTCGCCAGTTTGTTTTACAAGAAAACAAACAAAATGTCGCACGAAGGACAATTCGAAAATGAACTATCTTTCATACGTTTAAAACCAGAGATTTATATTGAAAATTTACTTTGCTAGGGTTCGGGAACTACGTTACGAATTGGAAAGGTGTTAGGCACCCAATTCGCCCTTTCGGTCTCTTAATGGATCATGTATCTAATTCCTATTTTAGATATCTTGCAAGTAGTTCGAATTGTTTTCAGAATAATCCTTTACGGATAAATTTAGTTTAAAACAATATTTTTGAAATCAGACTCGAGCTTTGCGAGCGCCTACGTATTCATTCGTAGAATGAAATCAGAGTCTCGTAGTTCCTTTCTTTGGAAACTATTTTTGTATTTTTGTTTTGTTTTGAAAACGTGTGAAAACGGATTTTAGATTTCTTGTAAAACTTAGAAAGGATTTATTTGAAATCAATGAACTTCCTTGCAAGTTATCTAATTTTCTGTATTAAAAAATGAATACTTAAATGCGATATTGAAATTAAGAAAGGTTGTAGATAGACGTACCTGATGCGCTTGCCGAAGAAATGAGAGCCTTGCCTTGTTGCCTTGCTTGCTTCCTTCTCTCTCTAGAACTTTCTCTCTCAAGATTTTCTCTTTCTAAAAACTCTCTCTCAGAAATTCTCTCTCGGAAACTTTCTCTCAGAATTTCTCTAAAATGACTCTCTAACAATTTTGACAGAGTTCCTACTTACTAAAAACACTATTGAGTGTTGATGTCTAAAATGAGAGCCCAAAGGTCCTATTTATAGGGAAAAATCCGCCAAAAATGCTCCAAAAGAGGCCAACCGCAGGGGGTAGCCGCATGGCGTGCGACTAGGGCGTGCCAACCGTACGGTTGGTAGGTAGCCGTACGGTTGGGTGTGCGACAGGCGGCGGTTGGGGTAGCCGCATGGCGTGCGACAGGTCGATCCCCGTCCTGGTAAGCGAAGTGGCAACAAGGTTGTGGTTAATTCCTAACGCGCTCGAAAATCAGGGTTTTTCCTAACAGTCTCTTGTATGCATGATGACTCAAGACTTGATGCAGAATGCTTATTAGGTTCACACGAGAGTCGCGGATTGGGGTGTTCACAGGCCCCCCTAACGAAGATGGAATATAATTGTACTTTAGACAAATTAGTGTGGGTTCCTTATTGCGAAAGAAGAATGAGTCTGCAGCTAGTAAGGGTAAGATGCCTTACGGATACCATTGAATGATTATCTCCCATCACTTTAGGGAACAAGGCAGAACACAGATGTACTGGATACAAGGGTCACTAAACGGGTTCTCATTCCCAATTGAACTTACTCGGCTATCAAAATGAGAATTCGATTCTAAAATAAGCATATTCTATGCTTTACCTTAGACAAGAACACCTTAAACCTCCATTCTTGAAAGAAAATATATAAAGTATGTCTTACCACGGTCATATGCCTCTTACTCCAAAGAATAGCATAGCTGCAAGCACTT
Organism: Lonicera japonica; assembly: GCA_021464415.1. Taxonomy (NCBI): domain Eukaryota; kingdom Viridiplantae; phylum Streptophyta; class Magnoliopsida; order Dipsacales; family Caprifoliaceae; genus Lonicera; species Lonicera japonica. The sequence continues at coordinate 21,614,469 of CM038469.1, forward strand.
ACGAGGTATCGACATTCGTAAGAAAGTCAAAGCATTCATTCACATCGAATCTAGATTCATGAGATAGAATATATGCATATGCATGACTAAACTTGGTCATTCTCAATTATTCCACATCGATTTTCAAGAAAAAAAATTCACACTATCCCATTGTAAAGTAGTCATCCTACAACAGAGGTCTCTTAGACAAGATGATTTCTAGAACAATATAAAAGTTTACTCGTATCAGAGTAGCCAATTTAGAAATAATTCTCATATTCCCTTTCTCATAACTAGACTTACAAGCTCGAACGAGGTCATACGGTTACAGAGAAACGATCATCCACGTACTAGGTTCACCCCTCAAGAAAAACGAGGAAGAAGCAATCGGACTTTAGCACCCACTCTCCTACGAGTATGCCACGTTCTAACCTTGGTCAGCAATAGTGGACTGGTGATTTATAAGATAGTTAACCGTTGGCTGGTGGCTGACTATAACATAATCGACAAGTCTCCTTTTGCTCACTTAGTGGCAGAACTAATCCCGAACACAAATCGTATATGTGAAACAGGCAATATAGGAGCCAATGACTGACATAATTTACAAAAGAGGTCAAAAGACTTAAGCTAGAACTTTGTGAATGGATGTAGCCAAGACAAGCCACATCTCCTTTCACAATTCTCCCATTTTCCAAAAATCTTGACGGTAGAATCCTAATGCACAAGAGCGTATCGACTTCTTTGAGGGACACCACAACTGTTCACCTTCTTAATCTAGGATCTACCTATAATCCTGCGAGCAAAAAATAAAACCTATACCTCTGATACCAACTTATGATGTACCAAAATCCCGTTTAGAAGAATTAACCTCCGAAACTCGGTTAATCATGGTGTCGTACGCGGCAACGGGTGTTATAGCATATAATTTAGAACTTACATAAATGAAAACGTTAAATAAAGCCATGATTTATGAAAATTTTGGCATGTGGAGTTTTTACTATCAATATAACCAAAACCTATCAAACCGTACACAAGTTTAACTAAAATCATATCTCCACATATAAGGATTATTTGTTAAATTACATACAATATCCCAATACAAGGTAACTCCTCTAGCGAGGTTTCAATCTCATAAACTTTACATAGATGGCTTAAGAATATACACAAAATAGTATAATTGTTCTAAGGAACATGGTACAAGTCGTTTCCTAAACGACTGTAGTAATCCGACCATCAGAGATATCTAGACCTCGTAGGCAAACCGTCCCCCGATAGATACCTGCAAAACCTGGTTTGAAAAATGGGAGTGAGCCAAACATGCTCAGTGGGATCTATAAGGGTTTTTTTATAAATATAGGTCTGAAAACTATGCATGCCATGCTATGCGTTAATATGAAAATAATTACTTTTAAGTAGTGCGCTTCGGTGTGAAGTCCACTTCTTATAATATATGATACTTTAGTAAATATAGATGTGTATATATATAAGCAAATATATTCCCTGATTAACCGAAGCGTTTAAAATATTTCGTGCCATGTATATATATAACGTCCCCTGCCCCAAAGTATCAAAAAGGCAATATATATATCATCATACTCTATATATGCCAGAACAACACGACAAGATCTATCACATCGATCATATATATATTTCACGTCTAGGATTTCCATTACGTGCGCACACGAATCGCGATCAAAGTCGGTTTCTTTTATCCTTAAGGCAGGGACCACCTACCGGGTCCACGTAGACGGAAAATGCCACCAAGGCAATAATATAAACTCACGTAGCCACCAAGGCTATAAGCTACAAGGTGATAACCAATCTCTACCTGGTACGAATAGTGTGGCCATCCGGTAATAAATCTGAACAATATCTAAAGAATAATAACTCATCAAATCAATGAAATCATAAGAACATAGAATTCAACATATGTAGATATGTATTTACATATATTCCAGATGTATTTGTATAACTCATATTATGTATACATATACATATACATATGCATTTGTATAACACATCAGACACGTCGTAGTCTAAAAAGACAAGATATGTTGATTTTAATTCTTAGATAAGTTTTATAAGTCCGAGTTTTGAAAACAGGATTTTATCCGGATGATGATGTACTTGTTCTTCTGATTTTGCAAACGATTTTATCAGGGTCTTTTTGTTTTGAAAACAGTAGACTACTTTGTAATTTGGCAATAAGTTTATTCAAATAAAACATGGACAGGACAACAGAAGTAAAACAAGTACACAGATATATGATTTAAATACTAGAAGAGGTTTTGTTTACCTTCCCGACGAGAATAATAATAAGAAAGAAAATATAATGCGGCAGAGAGATCTCTGGCGATAATGATCTTTTCCTTCTTTAGATATTTCTGAGAATTCGATTCCAGAAACGGGACACGTCGAGTGTTGTGAATAGATTCAATAATTCCTCAGAAATAAGATTATAACAGAAAATACTTGACGAAAGACTAGAAAATCAGATATAAGCCAATAATTCTCCAATTCCAAGTTGTTGTCTTGAACCCTTGGGGGTGTTGGCCTATTTATAGTACTCGGGGAAGAATGTCGCGTAACATTTCTCCAAAAAAGGCAAGTGTCGCGCGACATGTTGACAAAATGTCGCGCGACATAAGGCTGAAGTGATGTCTCTGACAGACTGATGTGTCAGAGAGTGGATGGTCTGGGTCAAAGGGGTTTGTCGCGTGACACAGAGGAGATTTTCGTATGACATAGCAGTGATTATCGCGTGACACACACTAATATGTCGCGCGACAATCCCACTTAAAAACAGGTTTGTTGGCTAACAAACCCTTTCGGGTTAGTTTCAGGTGCTCGGGTGGGTCCCAGACTCCAAAAATAGTACTTCTTGAAGGTCGTTAGAGTTCTTGCGGGGGTCACAGATCGGGGTGTCTACAGACCCTCTCGACTCAAGTTTCTTGCTTGCAAGGAATTGAGGCGACTGTAAGAGACCGTGATCCATGGCTCTCGCAAGAACTCTAAGGAAGTGTGCGTATGCAAAAAAATTGTTTGTGAGTGCCTCCGGAGAGGGCTTGTGTTACCTCCTTGCCTCTTTCGAGGACTTTCATTTGCTCCACTTGCCTCAGATGGGAGGACTACCACTGCTACACTCGCCTCAGGTGGGAGGACTACCTTTGCTACATTGTGCCTCTCTGGGAGGGCTTTGATCTTCTCGCCTCAGGTGGGAGGACTACCATTGCTACACTATGCCTCTTTGGGAGGGCTTTGTTCTTCTCGCCTCATATGGGAGGACTACCATTGCTACATTGTGCCTCTCTGGGAGGGCTTTGTTCTTCTCGCCTCATGTGGGAGGACTACCATCGCTACACTGTGCCTCTCTGGGAGGGCTTTGCTCTTCTCGTCTCATGTGGGAGGACTACCATTGCTACACTGTGCCTCTCTGGGAGGGCTTTGCTCTTCTCGCCTCATGTGGGAGGACTACCATTGCTACACTGTGCCTCTCTGGGAGGGCTTTGCTCTTCTCGCCTCATGTGGGAGGACTACCATTGCTACACTGTGCCTCTCTGGGAGGGCTTTTGATTTGTAAGAAGAAAGAAAATTGCCTCTGGGAGGGTTTTTCGTGAGTATTTTTGCCTCTGGCGAGGGCTTGTGTTTGTGATTTGTCTCTGGCGAGTGCTTGTGTTGTATTCTGGTAAATTTGATTTGTTGTTTCTCTTAGACTGCTAGAGTGAGAAAGAGGAATTTAGCGAGGGTGAAAAGAGTTTCTCAGGGTTTAATTTCTATCTGGATGTCCGTTTTCCTATATCTTTTTCGAACTTTACTCTCATGTTTTCCTCGAGTGAGGATACTTCTCTCAGAAGGCAGTTTTCGGATTTCTTTTGCTCTCCGCAGAGTGATGATTCGAGGTTTTCCAAACCATCTCTTCTGTATCGTGCTGAAAAGAAAATTTGTTTGAAAGTTCAATCTCTTCTCCGCCTCTGTTCTCTTTTTAGTTTTCTCTTTTGGTGGGCCCACATCGTATTCTGTTTTTCGATGCCCTTATTTCTCCCTCTTTTGGGAAAAGACCTTTCCCGGCCTTCTCTGTTTTTGACCAGGAGTCTTTTTATCCCTTGGTCGTGATCAGGAGCCTTACTCACCCAAAACGAAGCCCTGAACCGGTTTTGGCCTAGCTGTCACTTTTGGTGTGGCTCTCCCTGTCACTCTGCATTTCTGTTTCTCTCGCTCGCTCTGGGCGCTTATACGGGTTCTTTCTCTTTTCTACCCTTTCAATTTTTTCTATTCCCGTCTTATCTTGATATTTTGCTTTTTTTGATTCAAAGATGGCTCTTTTGGAGATCAGATATCACTTTAATCACTGTATTTTGTTCTCGCATTTTTCGGAGAGATGGTTTGGAAGTCCTTTCCTTGAATTTTCATCCTGGGTGTGCAGTATTTAGCAAGTTTTTCGAAAACTGTTTCTCTGAAGTACCCCTGTAGGAGATAAAATGAGACAAAGGTCAAAAAATCAGGGGGAGGGGGACAATATGTCGCGCGACATTTCGGTGCAGGGGTCTTTGTCGAGCGACAATGAGCCCATTTGTCGCGCGACAAACTGGTTCATGATATAAGCCCCTTGCTGAGCTCATTCCACCTCATTCTCTCATTTCTCTTTCTCTCTCCAGCTCTCTTTCTCTCTTCTCTCAAGCGCGGAAGCCCTGCCGCTTTTCTGATTTTTAGACTTTCTCACTACTCTCTATATACACAGATGGACCCTGCTCAGCCTGATAGACTGAGGGTGACCAGGAGGAGGTCACCTTTACCGATGCTCAGGGCGTTCTGCGGTGCAGCCCTCACCATGATGACTGGGAGGACCTTGACTGGTTTGGCGAGGATAGGGTGGACCGCGGTCGGGCGGTAGTCTACCGGGATGTTACCCGGGCTGCTCCAGTCCCGGATGTTCCATGGCTCTTGATGGAGCCTGTTTCTCATGAGATCCGTCGACGGTCTCTGGTATGTTCTCTTGAAATTCCTTTCCTTCGTGTATTTATTCGTTCTTTTATTTCTGTTGTTCCCTGCATGTATTTTTAAACAATGTTAGTATGCATGTTTGCCTAGAAATAACGTCCAATTTAGCGAACACATACTTTTACCTGTGATACCCTTTTAGGATTTGGAAAATTACATAATTTATCCATATAACCCTATAGCTCTCATAATTACACCAAAGTACCCTCAGGTTTAGAAAATTACATAATTTACCCTTATAACCCTATATCTCTCATAATTACACCAAAGTACCCTCAGGTTTGGAAAATTACATATTTTACCCCTATAACCCTATATCTCTCATAATTACACCAAAGTACCCTCAAGTTTGGAAAATTACATAATTTACCCCTATAACCCTATATTCCTCATAATTACACCAAAGTACCCTCAGGTTTGGAAAATTACATAATTTACTCCTGTAGCCCTATATCCCTCATAATTACACCAAAGTACCCTCAAGTTTGGAAAATTACATAATTTACCCCTATAACCCTATATTCCTCATAATTACACAAAAGTACCCTCAGGTTTGGAAAATTACATAATTTACTCCTGTAGCCCTATATCCCTCATAATTACACCAAAGTACCCTCAGGTTTGGAAAATTACATAATTTACCCTTATAACCCTATATTTCTCATAATTACACCAAAGTACCCTCAGGTTTGGAAAATTACATAATTTACCCCTATAACCCTATATTTCTCATAATTACACCAAAGTACCCTCAGGTTTGGAAAATTACATAATTTACCCCTATAACCTTATATTTCTCATAATTACACCAAAGTACTCTCAAGTTTGGAAAATTACATAATTTACCCCTATAACCCTATATCTCTCATAATTAGACCAAAGTAACCTCATGTTTGGAAAATTTCATAATTTATCCCTATAACCCTATATCTCTCATAATTACACCAAAGTACCCCAAGTTTGAAAAATTACATAATTTACCCATATAACCATATATCTCTCATAATTACACCAAAGTACCCTTAGGTTTGGAAAATTACATAATTTACCCCTATAACCTTATATTTCTCATAATTACACCAAAGTACTCTCAAGTTTGGAAAATTACATAATTTACCCCTATAACCCTATATCTCTCATAATTAGACCAAAGTAACCTCATGTTTGGAAAATTTCATAATTTACCCCTATAACCCTATATCTCTCATAATTACACCAAAGTACCCCAAGTTTGAAAAATTACATAATTTACCCATATAAGCTTATATCTCTCATAATTACACCAAAGTACCTTTAGGTTTGGAAAATTACATAATTTACCCCTATAACTCTATATCTCTCTAAATTACACCAAAGTACCCTCAGGTTTGGAAAATTACATAATTTACCCCTATAGCCCTATATGCCTCATAATTACACCAAAGTACCCTTAGGTTTGGAAAATTACATAATTTACCCCTATAGCCCTATATCCCTCATAATTACACCAAAGTACCCTCAGGTTTGGAAAATTACATAATTTACCCCTATAGCCTTATATCCCTCATAGTTACACCAAAGTACCCTCAGGTTTCTTATATCTATATATTCGTTTTGCCTGCAATGGGTTGGTCGAGGTTAGAGTTTTCCCAACACTATTTCCTTAGAGTGGCGACAGGCACCGGCCCCCATCTAGGAGTTGCTCCTTGCGACTCCCTTTGGTTCTATTTTTAATGCCCTCCCGAAGCGGATATCTAGGGCGGCTGTGTTGGTGTCGACTCTGGCCTGTCACTGGTGGGACACCACTCATACCTTCCACTAGAGCTGGGGAGAGATGACGATGACCCCCCTCGATTTTTTTGCTTTGACCGGGATTCCTTCATGGGGAGTCCCCGTATAGATCGATGTCCCTTTGCGTCTGACAGCAAAGGGCATTGTTGGCGGACTTGGATGGTTCCTAGAGCGACGGAGTTCTGGTGATACGATTCCCCGGGCGGTATTGGTTACGCGGCTAGCCACAGAGAGAGCCCGGTTAGTTGCTTCAGGGGTGCCGATGACCCGTCAGGAGGCGCGCTAGTATGCCCGCGTTCTTCTTCTACTGACGCTCCATGATTTGTTTGAGGCATGTGGGGGGGACACAGCCCATCTCTTGTGGTTGCCCTATCTCCGGGATTTCAGTATTATGTTCGACTACGACTGGGGCGGCTTTATTCTTGCCGTTCTTTATGATGCTATGGATCAGGTTTGCCATCATTTGGCCCTGAACCTCAAGGGCTTTTCTTTGCTGTGAGAGGTACATACTTTTGTTCCCTTGTTTTTGCTTCAGTCCCTTACATATTTATCTGTTGGTTGTTGCCGACATTCTTTTGCCTCTCTCTTTTTTTTCCTTTTTTCAAAGCTGGTTTGTAGCTTATACTCGTCTGGGTTGCGCCCAGGTGGATCTCCTCATTGAGAATGAGGACCAGTTTCCCTTTCTCTGCCGATTCATCACGGGGAACTATAGAGCTCCTTATGTGTATCGTACTCGGGAGACTGGAGCTACTGCGGTCCATGACCTGTTGGAGGAGCATGTAAGTATTTTAGTATTCTTTATCTTCAAATAGATGAATAGTAAAATAGAATATAAATAACTGAAATAAAATTTTTGTTTCTCGTTTAGATTGAGTGGGCCCCCTGGGGTGATCTGGGTCTCCACTTCGGATATGGCCGTGCTTTGACTGCCTCGAGGAGCAGGCGGCTCATTAGGGATGAGTATGGCCGCCACTTCTACTTGAGCAAGAGAGTTATTCGCGAGCATACACCGGTCCAGTGGCCTAGAGTTCCTTTATTCCCGCCAGTTCTGATGAGGCGGACGGGTGAGATCGACCCAGTGACGGTGCTGGCGTTGGTTGACGGGCTCGGTTTTCAGACGTTCACCGAGGAAGGAGATTATGCTGTTTTCGCTGCCCGTTACTTGATGAGGGAGCCGAAGGGGACTCGGGGATGGGTCTTCTACGAGAGATACCGGGCGTTGGGCAGTGACCCCAACTATATACGCGCGCAGACTCACTTGTCTAGCACGGTCCCCGGTCATCTGCCGCCTGTCCCTGATCAGAGGAACAATTTTTTGGACTCCGACGATGATGACCCTGAGGGAGAGAGGGATGTCCCTGCTGGTGCTGAGGGAGGCGATGATAGGCCCGAGGGAGGTGATGATAGACCCGAGGGCGGTGAAGGAGGTGGGACAGCGGTTGTTCCAGAGCAGCCTCCTCATACGACACCTATGGAGGAGCAGCGTGCTGAGGGTTTCGAGTTTTCCACCGGTCTGTCAGTATCACCGGGGGTAGTTTTTGATGCTGCGGAGGCTGCTGAGAGAGGGGCAGCAGATTTTTCAGAGCGATCCTGAGAGCCTGCGACTTTCAGGGTCGACTATGAGCAATTTGGGCGGACCCCTCCTGCTGCTGTGACCACTTCTTCCAGCAGGGTCCCTCCTTTGAGAGTGACGGCTGTGAGAATTCGGACCCGCGACCCGAGAGGCGTCCTCGTTCTCGGTTTTCTTTAAAAACATGTCTTATAGAGTCGCCAGTTTGTTTTACAAGAAAATAAACAAAAGATCGTACGAAGGATAATTTGAAATGAATTATCATTCATACGTTTAAAACCAGTGATTCATTTAAAAATTTACTTTGCTAGGGTTCGGGAACTACGTTACGAATTGGGAAGGTGTTAGGCACCCAATTCGCCCTTTCGGTCTCTTTGTGGATCATGTATTTAATTCCTATTTTAGATATCTTGCAAGTAGTTTGGATAGTTTCTATAATAGTCCTTTTCGGATAAATTTAGTTTAAAATAATATTTTGAAATCAGACTCGAGCTTTGCGAGCGCCTACGTATTCATTCGTAGAATGAAATCAGAGTCTCGTAGTTCCTTTCTTTTGGAAACTGTTTTTGTATTTTTGATTGGTTTGAAAACGTGTCAAAACAGGTTTTAGTTTTCTTGTAAAATTTAGAAAGGATTTATTTTGAAAGCAGTGAACTTCTTTGCAAGTTATCTAACTTCCTGTATTAGAAATGAATTTAAATGCAGTATTGAAATTAGTAGAGTGGAAGAAAGACGTACCTGATGCGCCTGAAGAAGAAATAAGAACCTTGTCTTGATTGCCTTGATTCCCTCATTCTCTCTGTAGAACTTTCTCTCACTAACTTTCTCTCACTAGCCTTCTCTCTCACTAACTTTTCTCTCACTAGAAATTCTCTAAAAGAAGACTCTCTAATGATTTTGACAGAACTTCGCCTTACTAAAAACACTAGTGAGTGTTGATGCCTCCAAATTAGAGCCCAAGGGTCCTATTTATAGCAAAAATTCCGCCAAAAACGCTTCAAAAGAGGCCAACCGCAGGGGGTAGCCGCAAAGCGTGCGGCTGGTAGCGTGCGGTTATGGGTAGCCGCAGGGCGTGCGGCTGGGGCGTGCGGCTAGGAGCCAACCGTACGGATGGTAGGTCGATCCCCGTCCTAGTAAGCGAAGAGGCAACAAAGGTTATATCAAACTCCTCATGCGGCCGGAATTGGAGTCTCTCCTAACGGTCTCCTATATGTATGATGACTCAACACTTGATGTAAGATGCTTGTTTTAAGAAAAACAGTGTTCGCACGAGAGTCGTGGATTGAGGTGTTCACAGACCCTCTCGTCCCGGGATTCTTGTTCGCAAGAATTCAGGGACAATAAGAAGACAACAATTCACGACTCTCGAGTGAATCTCAATGCGGTGATAATTGAATCAGAGTGTACCCTTTTCTGGCATATGGATCTCGTTGCGTTCCAGGCGATGCAATCCACACCGCCCCTTTCCTTTCAGCCAGGCTACATGATGCATCAATCTTTTCTTCCGTCTACCCTCAGCGGTACGCTACCCTCAGTGGCATACCACCCTCAGTGTACAGGACTTCGCGTGAGGAGTTTTGGTAAATTCATTGAGTTCAAATGATCGTAACGGAAAAGTGTTTCAAAAGGTTTCTCAATTTTTAGGAAAAAGTGAAAGAGAGAATGCTTTGGGTTTCATGATCTATCCCTTCGTAGGGATCTGGAGTTTAAAAAGAAATCAATATCTTTGAGAAATTTGAAAACTCCCATCGTGGGGAGTGTGGGGATAAAGTTATTCCCTTTGTGGGGAATGTACGGTAAAGGTTATTTTTCTTCGTGGGGAAAGGGGATCGGAAGAAATTCCCATCGTGGGGAATGCGAAGAATTCCTAACTCTGAGGAATCCAGGAAGAAATTCCCTTCTTAGGGAACAGACGGTAAAGGTTATTTCCCTTCGTGGGGAAAGGGGATTGGAAGAAATTCCCATCGTGGGGAATGCGAAGAATTCCTAACTCTGAGGAATTCGAAAAATTTCCTTCGTGGGGAACACGTGGAGTCGTTATTTCCCTTCGTGGGGAAAGTGATTTCGAAAAAATTCCCATCGTGGGGAATGCGAAGAATTCCTAACTCTGAGGAATTCGGAAAAAATTCCCTTCGTGGGGAACACGTGGAGTCGTTATTTCCTTTCGTGGAGAAAGGGGTTTCGGAAAAATTTTCATCGTGGGGAATGCGAAGAATTCCTAACTCTGAGGAATCCAAAAAATTCCCTTCGTGGGGAACACATGGAGTCGTTATTTCCCTTTGTGGGGAAAGTGAATTCGGAAAAATTCCCTTCGTGGGGAACACGAAGAATTCCTAACTCTGAGGAATCCGAAATTTTTTACTAACACTGTCTCATTGCCATGGTTCTGTTACTCAGACACTGCTTTATTGTTTATCAAAAATAATATGCTAGAGAGAACTGCTTCGCAAGTTGAAGTGCCTTTCTTTCTACCCTCAGTCTTGACCTTTGGCATTATTGGGAGTCAGATTTTTGAATCAACTTTTCTTAGAACTTTCGACCTTTGGGATCTGACATTTCTCTACCCTCAGTTTTTCTCTCTTTGGTCATGGGAATATAATTTCGCTTGGATTTCTCAATCATCCTCAAGCTACCCTCTGATTTTTCTACAGGGAAGTTGTTGGTCCTGTATCGTTATCTGTTTTTCGATACCCTTATTGCTCCCTCTTTTGATTATCCGGCCCTCTTATTTTGGGCTTTCGGACTTTACTTGTGCCTTTTTCTTTCTTGGCTTTTTCCAAATAGGAGCCTTACTCACCTAAGATGCAGCCCTCCGCTTTTTGGCACAGCTGTCACTCTTAGTGTGGCTCTCCCTGTCGATTTTCTTCCTTTTTGTTTTTTCCTCATTCATTTTTTTCTCTCTCTTGGACCAACGGGATTTTACCCTTTTCTACTCTTTCAATTTTTTTTGGTACCCGATTCCTCTTTTACACCTTCCCTATTTATCAATCAGATTCGAGCCTTCCGGATAATAGATCCATCCTTTTGAATTTCGGTTCCTCCACAAACTTTGGAGTGTTAAACTTTGGGTTTTGATCTGCCGTCTCGTGCGTGTGTGAGTCTTGGTCCTTTTGTGTTGGAAAAAAAGCTAATTCATAGTCTGTCATGTTCCCATCCTTTTTTTTTTGGTCAAACTGGTCAAAAATGAGGGTAGCCGCAAGGGGTAGCCGCAGGGTTTGACCCCCCAGCCGTACGGCTGGCAGCCAACCGTACAGTTGGGGGCTAGCCGTACGGTTGGCTAGCCTGCGGCTGGCTCCTATTTTCTATAAAATAATGGTATGTTTTTGAAACAGTCTCATCACTTCTCTTTGCAACTTCTCTCTTTAGCATACAAAAACCCAATTTTCAAAAAGCGTTAGCGAGTGTCTTATACAAAGTGAGCGATGGGGTTTGCGAGGCTACTATCGATCTTCGTATTTATGATGATGGGGGGCCCACCGGAGGGCGGGGAGGTGCCGGAGCTACTCCCAGGGGACGAGGTGGAGTCCATTACGGCGATGATGGACGGGCGACTAGTATGCGCGAGACACCATGATGACTGGGAGGGGTGGCCTGGGAGGGGCCACTGGGTGCAGACGGGTCGTTACAGTGAGCGATGTATCGTGACGTTCCCTTGATCTCGCCGAGAGAGGGACGGGAGTGGCTACTGATGGAGCCTGCGGCATACGAGATCCTCCGCCGTACTCGGGTATACTCTGATTTCTATGCTAAATAATTTGTTTTCAAAAATGCAATGCCATGATATGCATGAAATGTGATAAATTTAATAATTACATTTCATGCCGGGTCCTTCCTTTGAGAGTGACGGCCGTCGTGGATCCTTCGGGCGTCCGCACTTATGCTACACTGACTCCACTTCCGTCGGCTGCTATGGGCCCTCCAGCCCGATCTCCAGGTTTTGGGGGTTCTTCTTCTCGGCCTCCCCTGTTCCCGATTCTTGAGGAGGGTGGGTCCACTTCTGCGGCAGTACCGGCAGATCCGTCTGTTCCTCTAGTAGACATCCCACCCCTTCCTCGAGATATCACCTACGTTGGTGCTGGTCTCCGCCGCTATACTGTGCCTGAGTATCCTTTACCCGAGGATACCTTTGATTATCTGGGCAGCTGTGTGGGTGACGAGGTATGTCCCTTCTATTCTGTCATCTGCTGTTCTTTTATATTTGTTTATCTTTTAAAAGTGTGCCAACTCCCTCTCTTATGTCTTTTGCAGCGGGTGAGTGTTCGTGCAGCAGATCTGAGAGATCTCCATGCCCAGTACCTCTACAACTGGAACCTCCTCCAGTTTGTTGGTCGGGACCCCACGGCATACATGCGCGATTACCAGATGGCGATCGACTTATCTCTTCGGGTGGACGACCCCCTGTCCTCCTCTCGCGCTCGGTCAGAGTCTCGGAGGAGTAGTAGTCGGACCTCTAGGCGTTCACAGTCCTCGGTGATTTGCCCCACGGCACCGGTCCAATCGACGGGGCCTTCTCAAGCAGTAATTCCCTCTCATCCGGATGTCCCAGCGGCCGATCCTACTCCGGAGGAGGGTTTTGGTGACAGTGGTAGCGTGTCGAAGCGCGCTAGGATAGATTAGTTTTCTTTTCCTGTATTTAGTTAGTTCAGACAGATATGTAGTTTTTATTTTTAGACATGTAGACAGATTTTTAGTTTTTTGAAAATTGTTCTTTTATTGGATTTATGAAAAATCTTTATTTGTGTCTGATGATATACTTTTATTCTCTATCTGTGAAGAATATATTCATATGAATCAGTGATTTAGGTGCCATACCTTGTAGTGCGGTTGTACTTTAGGGTTCCTGCAAAAGAACAAAGTGAGAACAAGAATACATTCAGAAGTGATTCTTTTGGCAAAAATGACTCCTATATGTGAGGAAGGCAAAAACAGGGATACAAGAAAAAGATTTATTGCGCGATAATCCCTCCTGGATATGGGTTTGTCGCGCGACAAACAGGTACATGACCCTCTTTTTTGCTATAAATACACCCCTCTGTCTTCCTTCATCCCCACACCTTCCCAAAATGTCTTCTTGTCGTACAAATTCTGACTTTTCTTATGTTGAAGCCCAAGATGCTCTGATATCTTCTGAGAATGGCTTGAACTTTGGTGCATTCAGTCCTTTAGCGGGTTGGTGCCATCGTCCTGTAGATTTTTCCTTTTTGCTAGGCGCTTTGTATTTTTAGAGCCCTGCTGATCATCTCTTCCGCTTCGGGCTAGATGAGCTCTGCCCGACTTACGAGGAGTTTTCTTGGCTGTTGCGTTCTGATGTCTGTCTCTCGATGGCTGTTCCCATAGAAGAAATCGGTCCTCGAGATATGCTGATTGCTCTGTTAGCCATTTCTCAAGTGGCCTACGATGGTTTTATTAACGACGGGCTTCTTGACCTCCACAAAATGGTGAGGTTCTTTCATCGTTATGAAGAGAGAGCTTCTTATAGTGTGGGGCGTACTGCGGTGGCCTTGATCTATCTTGTTTCTGATATGCTACTGGTGACGGGCTCTTCTTGTATCAATCCGACTATTCTGAGTTTGATTTACCATGCTAGGAATGGGGAGTCCATAGTGCCTATTGTTCTTGCGGAAACTCTGAATGGCCTAGATGATCTTCAAAGGGGAGCTTCACCCTTCTTCCGAGGAAGCCCGCGTTTGCTATACATGTGGTTGTTGGAGCCTTTTCAATCGGTGGATTTCAACGGGGTTCGGCTTGACAATCCGACGCACTTTTTCCGTCGTCCCCTCTTTGGTGCTTTGACCTTGTCTTCCTCTGATTGGACGGTGGGTTTTCGGAGAACTTTCAGCCTATCCGGTGGAACATTCCTTGGTGGAAGCTGAAGGCGATGGTGCTTAGTACAGGGGGTCAGAACTGTGTTCGGCTCCGCGGGCTCTGATTTACCTCCTTTTATCTCCTAGGACGTCTTCTTCGGCAGTTCAACGTTCCTCAGGGCATTCCCCTTGGTCTGAACAACTTCTCCTCTGAGTCTAAATTTGTGACCCCGCATGTTTCTTTATCGGTGGAGATGATGTGGCGTGCTCGACTGACTCGTCAGTTCAACTATGCCCGTTTCGGTATTACCAGCCCCCTCCGGGCTGACATCATCTGTTCTCGTTGGGGGTCTTTGGAAGGGGAGCTAATTGATGATCCCTTCCAAATGGAGTGGTTCCGGTTCATGGATTCTGAGCCTACAGAGGAGAACATTGTCGTTGCGTACCAGATCCTGGATGAGGCTCGAATTGACTTGGCTACTAAGGACCCTGCTTGGCCAACCTCTAGGGATTAGGTTTTTTTGTATGCTGTATCTTCTTTGTAACTTCCGGTGTTCTAAACCACCTTAATAATATATAAAGGACTGTTTATGGGAAATAAATTTCTTTACAATGTTTAAACCAGGCCTAAAGTCAATTCTCAGGTTGCCTACGTTCCCCTTTTGATTTTTCAAAGAACAAAAGTTTTGAGTTGGGGCTCAGGTTTATGTAGTTCTTATATATACATGTTACATCTATTGGTAATACTTCTTTAATCGATCCATGTTGACTGGTGAATGTAGTAATTGTCCGTCCAAGTCTGTGAGTATGGCAGCACCCCCAGTGTTAATCTCTTTGACCATGTACGGCCCTGTCCACTTCTGCCCAAACTTTCCCCTTGGGTCTCTGGCTGGCTCTCGAATTTCTTTCAACACGATGTCGTTCTTATTAATACCCCGAGTCTTTACTTTCTGGTTAAATGCTCGAGCAATTCTCTTCTGATACCCTTGGTGGTGGTATGTGGCTCTCAATCTCTTCTTATCTAGCAAGGCCAGCTCGTTATAACGTGCATGGACCCACTCCATCTCGTTAACTTGATTCTCTAGTATAACTCTGAGGGAAGGGACCTCCAATTCAACAGGGATGACTGCTTCCATCCCGTATGTAAGAGAAAACGGGGTTGCCCCGGTGGAGACCCTCTCGGTGGTGCGGTATCCCCACAATGCATATGGTAATTTTTTCGGCTAGTCTCAACAGGTGTCGGTTATCTTACTTAGGATATTCTTCAGATTTTTGTTAGCGGCCTTAACTGTCACGTTGGTTTGTGGTCTGTAAGGTGAAGATCTGTGTCGGGTAATACCGTATTCTTCTATGACTGTATTAGCCTCTCCTTCGAAGTGGGTGCCGTTGTCCGAGATGATCTCGTGTGGGACCCCATACCGACAGATGATATTCCGTCTGATGAATCGGGCAACTTTTCTGGCGTCAAGGGTTTGGAAAGACTCGGCTTCTACCCATTTGGTGAAGTAGTTGATGGCCACTAGTATGAATTCATGGCCGTTACTGGATTTGGGAGAAATCTTCCAAATAATGTCGATTCCCCAGCTTGCAAAAGGCCAGGGAGCAGTCATATTGTACAACTCTTTCGGAGGAAGTTTCTGAGACTTAGCGTAAATTTGGCACTTGTGACAACGGCGTACGTGGTTAACGCAGTCATTCGGCAGGGTAGACCAGTAATATCCTTGCCTGATGATTTTGCGGGCAAGTGTATGGCCGCTCATATGAGGTCCACAATCGCCCCATGTATCTCATCCATCATTTTGATAGATTCTTCTTTAGTGAGACATTGGAGATGGGTCCCGTCGTAGTTCCTCTTTTACAGCCTCCCAGCACAAAGTATGAACCTTGATGCTAATCTCCTGAGTGTAACCTGTGTTTTCTTGTCCGTTTATTCGGGATACTGATGGTTTTTCAATAGGTTCCAGATGTCGTAAAACCAAGCGGTTAAGTCCCCGCTCTCTTCATTCTCTACCTCAAGGGTCCTGTAGTGTGCTGGTCCTGATCTTCTTTGCACTGTAAGAGTTATTTCTTCCATCCCCTCCGGGATATCAATCATAGATGCCAGGGTTGCTAGTGCGTCAGCAAAACTGTTTTGTGACCTGGGGACATAGTAAAACTCTGAATGCTCAAATATTCCTGCGACATCCTCCAGTCGGGCGAGGTAAGGGACTAATTTCTCATCTCTGATCTTCCATTCCTTCAGAACTTGGTGGACCACTAATGCTGAATCTCCGTATACCTGTATTCTCTTTATACCCCTTTGGAGCACGATCTCTAATCCGATTATACAGGCTTCATACTCGACCATGTTGTTGGTGCAGAGAAACTAATAGGATGCCTATCCCGTTTTCGTTTTGGTTGGCGGCCCCGTCGAAGTACAATTTCCAGTCTTCATCGATCTTAACATTCATGATAGTTTCGTCTGGGAATTTGGCTTCTTCTAGCATGTCCCCCAATATTGGATTATGGGCCAGGTAATCAGCTATGATCTTGCCTTTGACTGACTTCTGGGTCATGTAGGTGATGTCAAATTCGGAGAGCAAGAATAACCATTTTTCCATACGGTTTGAGAGAGCTGATTTCTCGAAGAGGTATTTCAACGGATCAATTTGTGATGCTAGGATGACCGGGAAAACCAGCATGTAGTGCCGTAATTTTTGTGTTACCCAGACGAGAGCGGTGCATGATTTCTCCAATGGCGTGTAGTTTATCTCAAATGGGGACAATTTCTTGCTGATGTAGTAGATGGCCTGTTCTTTCCGTGTATCGGTCAGATGTTGGGCTAGCATAGCTCCTGCGGCCGAATCAATGACGGTCAAGTATAGAATCAGTGGCAGTCCGGTCTGTGGTGGGGCTAACACTAGGGGTTCGGAGAGGTAGTCTTTTATTCTATTAAAAGCTTCCTAGCACTGATCGTCCCATTCTCCTGATGAAGACTTCCTCAGGAGTTTGAAGATAGGTTCACAAGTCTGAGTAAGCTGAGAGATGAATCTGCTAATGTACTGCAAATTACCCAAAAATCCCCGGATTTCTTTCTCGGTACGAGGCTCGGGCATGTCTCGGATAGCTCGAACTTTGGCAGGGTCTACCTCGATTCCCTTTTTACTGACGACATAGCCCAGGAGCTTTCCTTTGGTTACCCCGAACACACATTTCTGCGGATTGAGTCTCATCTGGTATGGAAGAGGCGATCAAAAAAGGTTCGTAAGGCTGGCACATGGCCTTCCCTCTCCTTTGACTTGATTATCATATCGTCCACATACACTTCTACTTCTTTGTGAATCATGTCGTGGAAGATAGCTGTAGCTGCACTCTGATATGTTGCCCCGGCATTCTTCAGCCCGAATGGCATAACGGTGTAGCAGTATGTCCCCCACGGTGTGATGAATGCTGTTTTCTCTTGGTGATCCGGGTGCATCTTAATCTGATTATACCTGGCGAAACCGTCTACGAATGACTTCAAAGCATGGTTAGCGATATTATCCACTATCAAATCAATATTGGGTAATGGGAAATCGTCTTTCGGGCAGGCTTTATTGAGATCTCGGTAATCTACACATATGCGGACCTTCCCATTTGCCTTTGGGAGGGGCACAATGTTGGCTAACCATGAAGGATACTCGATCACTCGCAAGAACCCCACACTCAGTTGTTTCATCACTTCTTCTTTCACTTTCAGGGACCACTCAGGTGTAAGTTTTCTTAATTTCTACTTGACGGGTCTAAACTCCGGCTTGGTGTGTATTTCGTGCATGACTATCTGGCTATTCAAACCTGTCATATCGGCATAGGACCAGGCAAAGACATCCACGAACTCATTTAGAGTTTGTGTGAATTCCTTTCTTTCTTCTCGTTTAGACTTGCTCCAATACGGACCTCTTTCCTTTCTTCTTCCGTCCCGAGGTTAATCACAAGAGTGTCTCCCTCCTCACTCTGTGTACGCTGTTCTTCCTGCTCAAGGTGTTCGTTTAGTCTTTCCATCTCCATATAAGCAATTACAGAATCAAGACTAAAAGGATAACCCAAAACACAGTTTTCTTCATTGATAATAGTGCTTACAGGTACAAGTTTAAAAAGTAAATCTAGGAGCGACTCCTCCCTAGTCTTACCCTCACTCTTATCTCTCACCCTTACAATTTCACTATTTTCCCCCTTTTTATAGTAATCTGGATCGGCATGTATTAAGTGTATAGGGTCATCTATTGGCTCATCATCCCCTAGAGCCATGACGTCGAAGAGATCTCCGATCATTTCTTCCTTTTTATCTTCCTCGTCTTCATTTTCTTCTCTCAACCCGATCGTCAACTTGGTAGAGAAGCTGTGCAAAATATTTTCCTTGAGATAGAGGTCCTCTTCATAGAAGATTTCCCATCCTAGAAGGTTATCTCCGTCGCTGTTTCTCCAAGGCTCTTGAAAGTCGCAAAAGGGGAAGTCTTCTCCTTCTTTGACGAAAAACCCATTTAGAGAGCTAAAACTCGGATACTGATGCTCTCAACCCTTTTCTCTTGGTTGTCTTCTTCGGTGTGCCGGTACCCCAACCCTTCTCTTTCACGCCTCCTTATTAGTTCTAAGGCCTGAAGTAATCCTGGCTGTCCCATTCCCAGACTGGCTCCAGGTAAGTATTTCATTATTCTTAGCATATTTCTGATCTTGGTGCTGAGACCGGGGATATTATCAGGGGGTAGATACTCGATTCTCTGGGTGGTGAGAGCTTGGACTTAAGGCTCGTAAGAAAAGCCTTCCAGCTGTATGCTCTGGCTCCCGATGCCCAAAACAGGTAATTCCAAATCTGCCAAGGTCCTCTCAGGATCTCATTGGATGGTGATTATATGCCCTTCGAACGGTATCTTGATCTTCTAGTGTAAGGAGGATGGGAGTGCTCCTATGTCATGTAGCCATGCTCTTCCCAACAGAAGGTTGAAACTGGAGGGAATGTCTATGATTTGGAAGTCGACTGGAACGTTTACGGGACCGACCATGAGATCTAGCTTTAGGGAACCCAGAACGGCCCTTCTGGTGTTGTCATAGGCTCTAACGGTCACTGCTGATGGAGAAAGTTCTGAGTCTAAGATACCCAGACATTTGGCGGTCTTCAAAGGGCAGACATTTATGGTTGACCCGTTGTCGATGAGGACCTGTGGCAGGATTTTCCCTCGGGTTCGGACAGTAATATGGAGGGCTAGACTGTGTTTCTTTCCTAATGGAGATAAGTCTTCATCTGAAAATGACAGACTTATTTGGACTGTAAGGGACCCGATCATGTTTGGCAGTTGTTCGGGCGTAGAGTCTGGTGATATGACGGCCTCATCTAGGAGTTTGATGAAGGTGGTCCTGTGAGGTTTGGAGGCAACTAAGAGGCCCCAAATGGTGATGTGTGCCTGAGTTTTCTTCAATTGTTCTAGTACTCGATCGTCTCCTATTTCCTTAGGAGGTGGTGATTTCTCGGTATCCATTGGTGGTGACTGATATACCCTCCCTGAACGGGTAATTTGTTGTATCCAAAGGGAGGCTGGGTCTAATCCCTCTGAGGTTTCTGGTGATTCTGGATCCGTAGACCAACTGAAAGTTTTGGGGGAGGTCTCTGTCATACAGATTGTCTCATTAGGAAGACCTCGGGATTTCCATGGTTGTTTCTTCTTGTCCTGGGTCCATCCTATCCCAGATTTTTCGGGATTGGTTTTGATTGCGAGTGGCTGTGAGATTCCCTGATTGGCCTTTCGTAAACCCTGCCCGGGTAGGAAATTCATCTTAGCCATCCATTGGTCAATTATTGGGTTGAGGCCTGGGGCAACTTAAGCCTTTTTTGGCGGCACAACTGGTGACTTGTAGGCTGGGTCATCTCGAATGAGTCCCACGGGATCAAAACTTTCTTCATCAGTGGTTAAGGTGTTAATTCCCGCAAGAGGAGCATGATTGGGAAGGGGGTTGTTAGTAACATTGGGCCCGCCGGGTGCGAGTATAGTACCAGCCTCAATTAGGTCTTGAATACGATGGCGAAGAGCCAAACAGCGTTCTGTGTCATGGCCTGCTCCTTGATGGTATTCACAGTTCTCATTCATCCTCTAGGAGCTGGGAATAGGGTTTGGCGGGGGGCGTAGGTTGAGTGGAGTGATTAGTCCAGCCTTTCGGAGCAGTTCCAGGTTTTTGACCAGGGTAGTGGGAAGGGTGCAGAAGTTCTTCTTTTTCTTGACCTCGGTGCTCGAAGAGTCTCCTTGTGCGGGCCAGCTCATTGGAGGTGCTTGTTGTGGCTGTTGAAATGGGTTTTGTTGATATGGGTATGAGCTTAGTTGGTTCACGGCTGGAGTGGCCGTCTTTCTCCCAGTGTATGAGGCTTTCTTGATATCGGTTTCTGCTTTCTTGACCAGTTCTTCCTCTACTTGTGACCCCATGCTTAACAGGGCTCTGAAGTGTGGAAATACATGCTTTCCCATACAACTCAATACGGCTGGAGTGAAATTCTTCTGTATGATCTCCAACTGTTCTTCTTCATCGGGCCGTTTGGACATTTGGGAGGCCATTTCTCTCTAGTCGGTGACAAAGTCGCTGAAGCTCTCCTTTTCGCCTTGCTTGGCCATCTCCAGGTGCTTATGGGTAATTTCCAAATCCTTGTTGGACCAGTATTTGGTCATGAACTCCTTGACAATATCTCTCCAAGCCTTTGTATGGTGTCTCTCTAGATCAAAAAACCATCTCAGGGCGGCCCCCGAGAGAGTCATGTGAAAGGCCTGAGCCAACTTCGGCTCTCCACAACCGGACACTTGCATGGATCTGATGTAGGATTGAAGAAGGGTTTTAGGAGGTGTGGTTCCTGTGAATTTGGTGATGGAAGGGAGTTTGAATCCCTGGGGTAATCTTGCTTCCAGGTAGAGGGAGAAGGCATTCATATCTGTAATCTCGTCTGCCCCTTTTATTAGAGAAATTCCCCTTTGCAGAACCTTCATCTGCTCTTTCAGTTTTCTTCATTTCTTCACTCTCTCTTGACACCTCGTCGGGCTGTTCCCGAGCTATAACCGATTTTGCATATACTGCTCGGAGTCGGTTGATGTCTGGGTACTCATTAACAGGGGCTACCGAAGCCGGGGGTGGAATAAGCCTTGGGGGAACTTGTGGCCATGGTTGGTATTGAGGCTCAAAGCCTTGTTGGGGTTGGGGCCAAACGATGGGTGGCTCTTGTTGCTGATAAATGGGGCCTGAATTCGGGGCCCATTGATTCTGATTGTTGGGATCGGTCTGAACGGGACCGGCTATGATGGGGCCCGTTTGGGGTGGATTGCTTCCTTGGACTGGGGGAAGTACCTGTGATGACTGCCCTTGATTCTGATCTCGATTCGGTGGTAGCCATTCAAACCCCGGTGGTGCAGCTCGTTTGGCTGACAACTCTTCTATTCAGACTCGGGTACTCTGTTGCTCGGTTGTGAGGCTCCCTAGATTCTTGCTAACAGTCATTAGTAGACGATGCATCTCGGCTAAGGTTGGCTGGACTGTTGATGCCTCGGCTAGGCTCTGATTCATTTCTTGATTCTCACGTCCGTCAGTCATTACGAATGTGCTTGGTCTCACTAATCTCCCGGTATGATCTCGACCGACCCAACCTTCTAGACTGTCGTTGTTCACGGCTGTAGACGAAACCACGTGGCGAAGATGAAGGAAGACTATGATGCGACTCGATTTTTGCCAAAAGAACTACTAAAAATTGCCGAGAAAAGACTCGGATTTTAAAAAGGTCTTGTAAGTAAGCCGTAAGGTGGTACATCCCTTACGGCTGTTTGACAAGTGTTTTAGCCGACTCAATCTTATATGCAGCACAGGTGTACGAACGGTTAAGGCTTCAGGCTCCCTCCTATTTAGCAAGACCTTGCGATATGCCCCAGGGGCGGGTACGTGCAAGAGCCTTTTGATATACTTCCCGGGTACGTGAGTGTTCTCGTCACTCGATATACCTCGGGGGCGTATTTGGCCAAGGAGAGTGGAAGTAAATGCTTTCGGTTTATGTCGCCCAAGCAAGCCAACTCCCTACTCACTTATAATACTTCCGAAGGTTTGGGGTAAGTTCACACTCGTAGAACCAATGCATGATTTTGTGAAAGTGTGTGCAAAGTTCGAAAGGTTGGTTTCACAAATATCATTATCTTTATTACGTATTTTTTAAAACTTCTATTTTTAGAAAAAGGTTTCTTCTCAATCAATTAACATAAGTAGGGAAAGCAGTAAAAGCAAGTATTCAATAAATAAACAAAAAAGTCCACATATAAGAATCTAGTTTTCTAGTGTCCCCAGCAGAGTCGCCACTGTGAGAATCCGTAAATGCGACCCCCGGGTCTCGATCCCGTTCTTGGGCGTCTGAAGCGTCGGAGAGGATTCCGTCGTTCCATTTGCTTTTATTGGTTGATAATTCATATCAAGTGTCCCTATGTTCTATTTCTGGATGCAAGAGGGTTCATTCAGAGTTGCCAGTACGTTTTACGAGAAAACGGACAAAACAGTTGTGTAAGAGAAAAGGCTACAGATCAGCCTTTCTTTACACGTTCGTCTATGAAACCAGGATTATATAGGGTTCGGGAACTATATTACGGTTTGGGAAGGTGTTAAGCACCCATTCTGCCCTTTCGGTCTCTAGTGGTCTTATATGTTTATTTTATGTTGACAAACTTGGATTCTTTTACTAACAGTCTACTACTTCCCAAATGAAGAAAACCCTAATTTTTGGGAAAGCGGGGAAAGGGATAAAAACCTTTGTGTTCCGAGATTCGATGTTTTTATTATTGAAAGATGTAAATACAAATGATAAAAACCTTTTATTTTGAAAGAGTGTCCCGTATTATTTCCTCAGATAATGACAGTTTTCTCGTTTTGTGATTACTTTTGTAAAAGTTTGGATCTTGTATCGGGACTAATTTAATATGGAATTAGAACTCTTTGAGGGGAGTTTTACGTCGTATTTTAAAAAGACAGGATATGTTGATTTTAATTCCTAGATAAGTTTTATCAGTCCGGGTTTTGAAAACAGGATTTTATCCGGATGATGATGTACTTGTTCTTCTGATTTTGCAAATGATTTTATCAGGGTCTTTTTGTTTTGAAAACAGTAGACTACTTTGTAATTTGGCAATAAGTTTATTCAAATAAAACGTGAACAGAACAACAGAAGTAAAACAAGTACACAGATATATGATTTAAATACTAGAAGAGGTTTTGTTTACCTTCCTGACGAGAATAATAATAAGAAAGAAAATATAATGCGGCAGAGAGATCTCAGGCGATAATGATATTTTCCTTCTTCAGATATTTCCGAGAATTCGATTCCAGAAATGGGACACGTCGAGTGTCGTGAATAGATTCGATAATTCCTCAGAAATAAGATTATAACATAAAATACTTGACGAAAGACTAGAAAATCAGATATAGGCCAATAATTCTCCAATTCCAAGTTGTTGTCTTAAACCCTTGGGGGTGTTGGCCTCTTTATAGTGCTCAGGGAAGAATGTCGCGCGACATTTCTCCAAAAAGGGCAAGTGTCGCGCGACATGTTGACAAAATGTCGTGCGACATACGGCTGAAGTGATGTCTCTGATAGACTGATGTGTCAGAGAGTGGATGGTCTGGGTCAGAGGGGTTTGTCGCACGACACAGAGGAGATTGTCGCGCGAAATAGCAGTGATTGTCGCGCGACACACACTGATATGTCGTGAGACAATCCCACTTAAAAACAGGTTTGTTGGCCAACAAACCCTTTCGGGTCAGTTTCGGGTGCTCGGGTGGGTCCCGGACTCCAAAAGCAGTACTTCTCGAAAGTCGTTAGGGTTCTTGCGGGGGTCACGGATCGGGGTGTCTACAGAGTTCAGTCCACAACAATGATCATAATCAAAGAGGATATCAGCCAAGAAAGACATCAAAACAAATTCGATCAATAATATAGTGGGTCATCAAGTGCCACTCTAATAAGCTACAGTAGACAGATGCTTTATAAAATAATCGACTGTTGCGCATACAACTAATTATAGTTTAATTCATCTGTCACCTATGCCTACTAGTAGTGTTACTATATATTTTCCGACTCGATACGGTCATGCGCTGAAAGAAAAGAGTGATCCTAACTACCCATACCCCGGTCGAAAAGAAAATTGAACCTATACCTCTAATACCAACTGTAACAACCCGCCTAATTAAGTAGGTGTTAACGGATGCTGCATTTAATTAACAGAAGATAAATAAAAGTATACAATCGACGATTTAGTCAAAGATAGAGAAATCCAACGAAAATTCGGCATGAAGTATTCGTAACGCGAGAAAAACCATCCTGTTGACAAACATAGCAATTACATAGAATACTTCTCAACTGAATTTCAATCCAAATACAAAATAGTTTAATACAACAATTCAAGCATAACCTTCCAACAGGCTAAAATCCAAACACAAATCCAAGTCCGACAGTAATACGAATTAATACATCCATAGGTAGCACAAAGTACCCAAACTAAATTCAATATTACAAGTACCACAAATTAAGATAAAATAACAACTAAATCCATAAAGCCATCAGAGAAGACTCTAAGATGAACTCGGACCTGAACCATGACCTCTACCCAAAACACGAGGTGTACCTGAAAGGAAAATGAGAGAATGAGCCACGACTGGCCGAGTGGAAATTATAGGAAAAGGGAAATGCAATGCATGGATATCTCAATATAAAAAAAAATTCGATTTACCTTGAATTCATTAATAAGAATTTTCAAGATTACATTAATTAATAAGGAAAACCCGTTTATTATACCGTAATATATGTCAATCATTATCCGCGTGTAACACACACGGTAATTGCATAAACGTCCATCCACCACCTCGTCCTCGTCCTCGACCTAATACCGGTACTAGACGGAATAATACGCTCATAAACGCACCCCACCTTACTGTGGGCCTGTGCGCTGGTAACCAGATTTTTGCCACCCCATCTTTACCATGGGTCTGTGCAATAACATAACTCAAGCATTTCTATACCAGTGCTCATCCGGTTTTAATAATCTCAATATAATCAACAAACCACTAGGTAATAGTTATACTCAGGGCAATATTTATAAAATTAATAAGTGTATCCCATGTGATCTTTTACCCACTAGATAATATGTTAGCACATGCTTAAATAATTATAAAGTTTACTTATAGTACAATTCCTGGATTATCACACAATTTTCCCCTTTAACACTAAAGTTTAGTAGAATAGTACTTTTCTTTTATAATCATGTCATTATACTGAAAAGGATCAATAATAAAACCATCAATAATAATAAAACATAATCCAAATTTTCATATTTTTCCATGAATTTTACTTGTCTTAGTCAAAATTTCTCAATTTCTACAATTTAGCAAAAACTAGTGAGAGAAGTAATACTAGACCCGCCAATAACCTTATCAAACGCCTCATGCATGTTTAACCTCAAACTTAAATATGATTTTAAGATGATTAACATTCTGAATTTTGATAAATTTAGATGAAAATTCTATTATTAAACATGCAAGCGGCGTTTCTAGCGATTTCGGTACCAAAATTTCAAAATAACCCATAAATACCAACATGCACTACGATCAGCCCTTAATTTCATCATCAACAACTCATATAATAATTATCAACATGCTCAGATTTTATATATCAAGTATAAACCTCATGCATGCAAAGAAAAGTATGATTTTGGTATCGAAAATCTAGTATTACTACTCATACAACAATTTTCAAGCAAAGAATGAATAAATGAAGGGAATTTCCCACCTGAGTAACCTCTGGACAGAAGTAAATAGCTCCTAATAGATGACCTATAGCAACCAAATGAGAAAATCGACCCCAGAATTGGATTCGCCACGCGAAAAGCTAGTGAAATTAGATATTTCGGGTCAAAATCCTTGAATTTGGGCTAAAAAATACCCATGAATAACCATCTCTCTCTAGAAGTATATGAGCTTGTTCTTTGGTTTAAAAGTTCTGGAATGGTTTTTAAAGGAGTGAAGAAGTTGGTCAAAGTTGGTCAATTCGTCAAAAACGATGTGGACCAAAATGTAAAAAAAAAATGTGCTGTCAGCTTGGACCAAATGTAAAAAAAAATTGGCAGTTTGGACCAAAATGTAATTTTCTCAAAAATAAAAAAAAGGCCGAATTAGCTCATTCCACTTCCCGATTACAACGATACTTTTCAAAATTAGTCTAATAAATATAAATAACTTCTCGGAAAAGGCGGAACATACTTTGGAGTTCTAGAAGTAATCGAGGTAAATGTTAGTGCTTAATACAAATTTTAAGGTTTTAAATTAAAATCTTCAAAAGTTTAAAACACGGAGTGTTACACTACACATCTAGGTGGTCCATGGGGGAACTAGTCTTAGGGACTGCATACCCTAGCCTTGGGGGCTTAGATCACTATTGCTGTGCACAGTAAAATAAATCCTAGATGCCCGAGTTAAGACGAGGCTGACAGTCATAAGATTAGTGCCTAAGTTTGTCTTATGATATACTATATCATTATCACGTCTTACTTATATGTAAGTGACGCATATTTTATCGTATTCATGGATATGGGTTAGTAGTTGGAGTGCATTGCATACAACATGGTACTTTTTATATACATATGTAGTATATATACATGAAAGTGGAGTATACGTATAAGCATGATCCATATTACATTCAATACTATACGTTGGGTGTGTTTTTCAATGTGTATTTTTAAATACGAAACTCTATAGTTCCCACTGAGTCCGTGTTTAGCTTACTTCTATTTTCCAAACCAGTTTTGTAGGTACTTACGTGGGATGGTGCGTGTGCAGAGTCTAAAGACCTTTGATATGCCTTAGTCTACTTGTAGTCGTCCGTAATGTATTTAGTAGATATGTATATTTGTATACTTAACTAGTATATTCATTTATTCATAAGGGGTGTAAAGCCTTTTAATTATCTTTGGGACCTCGTTGGAGGGATTGTTTTATATTGATGTATTTAATTTCTAATGATTGAGAACCTTAAAGATATGGAGTTCCATTTTTTTTTTGTTAAACCTTGTTCATCTATTTACAGGTTTAGATTTGTCAACTTTACAAACTCCACATGCCAAAATTTTCTTAAACTAAGGCTTTACATATAAATTTTATATTATATAAGTTTCAAATCATGCACCTTAAACCCGCCGTCGCGTACGGCACCATGATTAATCGGGTCCCAGAGATCTAAATCTCATAATGGGATTTGGGGCGTCACACCTCTCTTTCGATTACTAGAGATTCTTCCTGTGATCCATCTTTTCATACTAATGAGTCCTCTAAATCCCCTATTGATGATGATTTATAGGATTATTATAACTGGGACAAGAAGGAGGATAGAGATGTGAGTGAGTTTGTGGCTAAATCTACGAGTTCTAATGTTACAACCTTAGCTGCCTAAGTTCCTCCCACAAACACGCCATATCCTGTTCAAGTTCCATTTCCATTGGATACCTCTTTGACTTGGGAGGCAATTGTTTCCTGATGATGGATTTACTATAATAGTTTCTAAGAATAAAAAAGACGGGTCACTGAAGACCATAAAATGACCAAGATTAACATGGTTATTCAGGTTACTAAGACATCTCAGATTGTTACAAAGTTGGACGCGAATCCATTGCCAGCAAATCAAGCTATCATTTTTGACTTGCTAGGAAGCATTGTTAGATTTTCCATTAGTTTTTAGTTACTTGTATGTTTTGTTTCAAGGCTAAGCTTCTCCAACTTAGTTTTCAAGCTATTTCTTTCCCAATTTTCCTTTGGACTTATTTTGTTAAACATCGGGTTTGGGATAATCAAATCCAAATTTCTTTTTATCATTTTTCGCTCTAGACTTACTTTCCAAGACCTAAAGTTATCGCTTAAAAAAAATAAATGTTTTTTTTTATAACCAATTTCAAATTACTTTTCATCTTCCCAACATTTTCCTATTTCTTTCATTTTGTTCTTCTCAATACCCCGAGCCATCTTAACCATGCATTGTTTCCTCTCATATGTGCAAAGAAATTAATGCTAGGTATGAAACTTGAATTGTTTGCACATAAATAGTTAAACTGAATTCTTTGCTTTAGAAAATAAACTTTCCATATTGACTATATGAAATTTAATAGAATTCATTTCCATGCTAACACCCGTCAATCCACCCTGCTTCTTTCTTGCATTTATATTTGCTACATCCTTTTTCCATCATATACTCTCTCCATATCCATCTGATCTCACAATCCAAGAGAGCCCATTTCCTTTCCTTGCTTTTGAATAGAGGGATTAAAATTTAGTACATGAGAATGGAAGAGATGTGAGAAATTTTATTTCAGATGTAACATTGCTATTAGATTAACATTTATAAGTTTGATTAATTAGTTGAAAGTTATTTTTGAAATATACTGTCAAGATGTATTTTGGGTCGGATTAAATTGATCTTTATTAATCGTAACTCTCATCCAATCACTGCATCCAAAAAAGATGCAAGGAGAATCAACCCATAAATTAATTGCAACACCAACCTAAACAAAAGTCACCGACAATCCATCACTACTCTCTCTCTCTCTCTCTGCCATCACTCTTGTGAGATTGAGATTGATATAGAGAGATAATATATGATGAAGAAAGGAAATAAAGATTAATGCCAGACAGACGGGGATTGACAGGTGGTGTTAGAGAGAGAGAGAGAGAGAGAGAGAGAGAGAGAGAGAGAGAGAGAGAGAGAGATGGTACATAAATTCTCTTAAATTTGACACATTTCAATATGGAAAGCTTGCTTTCCTTTCCCAAGCAAAGAATCCATTTCAACTACTTTTACACGTACAATTCTAATATTTACCTAGCTAGCATTAATTTCCTTGCATATATAAGATGAAACAATGCATGCTTAAGATTTAAAAGATAATTGAAAAAAAAAAGTAAGAAATAAGAAAACGCGGGAAAGAAAAAAAAAAGTAAATTAAAATAGGTGATGATAAAAGTACCTTTATAGTTTAGATTCACTACCATGTATGCTACCATTAAACATAATCTATAACCACAATAATTTAGGTTGTCATCACCCATTTGAAATCGGGACTAATCTTATCCAACGTAAAAGAAACTTTAAGACATGGGAAAAGTAACTTTCAACTACTCACTATCATTCATGGTTTTTTCTCTCTCAAACTCTAGTTTAGATGTGTGGTTCACACTTATTTAGGCTACAACATTTGTTACATTTTTTGAACTATATATATAACATTTCTCCTAAATAAAACTAATAAATGTAAATCTAATAGCAATTTACATATTTCAAATAAAATACCGAAACACATTCCAAAAATAACTTTTGACCAATCACTAGCATTCATCACTTTATCTCTCTCCTAGAATCCAATACAAGTGGTGTAGTTCAAATGGAGAGAAAATATATGATGCTAATGAACTTGATAGAGATCTCGATCAGGTTCGAGCCTCACCAAGAAGGGTTCCGTGCATGTGGGTTTTTATTGTTTGTAATTGAAGGAAGAGATTTATAAGTCCATTTTGAGAAGAAAAGGAAAGGAAAAAACAAAACAAAGACAAAAGATGGAACGATGGTCGTGAATGTTTGTGTGTGTGTGTGTGTGTGAGAGAGAGAGAGAGAGAGAGCGCTAGCTACTTGTATCGTATCTACAGCAGGATAGTAGTGATGGTTACTAATTTTGTTTAGAGTCATTTATCGGTTGATTATCCTTGCAGCCTTTTTGTATGTAAACCAGTTCAATTTAAAGTTGATGAGACTTGACATTTATAAGATAGGACCCTTTTTGTTTAGGTTAGTGTTCAAACTAATTTATGGGTTGAACTTGCTATCCGGTCCAAAAGAAATTTGGGAAAAATTAAGGTAAATTAAACTTTAAAGTTAGGTCTAGATTTAATTCTTCTCCTAATGCTAAAAAATTGTCAATGTCTCTCTTAAAGTTGTATGGTTCAATCACTCCCCTAGCTCTAATTCGTCTATAATATATTCCATCCATATTTTGTATGCTTAACCCTTAAACTTTTAAAAATGACACTTAAACCCCCTTAATTTATATTTCGCTAATGCTTAACCCCATTTTTGTTAACCTTCATCGCCACTAGTTCCGGCCACTTAACCCTAATTTGTTTTTTTCCCAAGAAATTTCTAATGCACATGTAATTCAAAAGTAATTTTGAATTAATCATTGTCATTCATCACTTTCTCAGACTCTAATTCGGATATGAACGTGGTTTGTATTTAATTATTTAGGTTACGACTTTTGACTTTTGGTACATTTTTTGGGCTACTTAGTATTGCTCGTAAATCTGACTCGTAAATGTAATAATAATGCTACACAGCCCCAACAAAATCCCAAAATCATCAACTAATACGTAACTTTCAAACAATTACTATCATTCTTCATTGCTTTCTCTCTCTCATCTTCTAGTATTAATGTGCAATTCAAATTCATTTGAACTACATCCTTTAAGTACCAGTAAAATAACATATATATATAGATGATTTTTAATATATTATAAATGTACAACCACCTAGGTAATGCTATTGTGTAACATATATAAGGTCATTATGACATACAGCTATCCCTATTTATTATTCATTCTTTTGATAATTTCTTTAGGGAATAATTATTGACACTCTCCAAAATTCATCACAAATTTAAATAAAGTCTTCTTAAAAATACAGGAAAAGTGTTCACAAAATCACATTGAAGTACTTCAATAACAACAGGCAAATGAGGGAATTTAAAGATATACCTAGCAACAAGAGATATATTGAAGGGTCAATTGCAGAGTCCTACGTTGTTGCTGAATCTGTTAGGTATTGTATGGAATACATGCCAAATCCACTCGAAGGAAATCACAAATATTCTCGTGAAGCTTTTCTAGAAGAAAATGGTGAATTCACAGATGAAGGTCCTATGCTTAACGATAAAATGGTGATGTTAAAACCGAATCAATTTCAACAAATACGTCGATGGGTATTATTTCGACTTCAAGTCGACGGTCTCCATGAATACTATAGGTGGGAGTTCTTTAACATTTTATATTGAAATTCACATATAACTTTCAATATCTAAAATTGTATGAAAAAATTACAGTGAGTATAAGGCATCGTTGGAATCCATTTCTCATGGTAAAGGAAAGGGGATTGAATTAACAGAAATAGAGATGCGAACATCATTCATCCCGTGATTATATGAGAAGGTACTAATAAATTCAATAAGAATATAAATATAAATATGCTATTAGCCGTCATGATTTGTGATTATAATACTTTTCATTGCGCAGTTGGTGAATTCTGGACAGACGACGACTAAGGCTATATTGTGGCGTTTAGTTCAAAGGCCAAATCACATGGTTAAAACCTACAAAAAATACCGAGCCAATGTTTTCGTATTCTCTCCCAAGTATCATGATGACACTGTTGTCACACAAGATAGCGGTGTTTGCATGAAGGCATGGACTACATTTAGGGCTAGAAAAAGTGATAAAAAACTTAAAGATGCTTGGACCATGTGGTATGGGATTATTCGACAAATAATTGAGTTGGACTATACCATTTTCAAACAAGTAGTGTTTTATTGTGATTGGGTACGGGTGGAGGACAAGATTAATGGATGTAAAAATTGTCTAGAATCTAACTTGGTGATGGTAAATCTTGATAAGTTCAAGAGTTCTAGTAATGAGTTAGATGAGCCCGCCATTCTCGCGTCAGAGGCAAATCAAGTATTCTACTCAAAAGATCTTCAAAATCCTAGTTGGTGGGTTGTTATACATTCGCCTAAGAGATTGACTCATCGAGTTGATGAATTGGATATGCCAATGGTCTTCCAATCGACTATTGAAGACCAACCTCATTTGGAGAACTTGTTCAAGCAATATGGCTCTACCTAGTTATAGATTTTGTGTAATTGATAGGAGTTTTCAATGTGCTACTGAAGAATGGCCCTTTATAATGTTTGAAATGTAATTGTTTTGAATGCTTGTTTTTGGATATGTATGTTTAAAATAGCTAGCATCTTATCGAATAGCTTTATTGTCAAATGATTGAATTATTTTTGTCTAACTTGGAGAAGGTTAAACTTCAATTGCTAGAAATTCAATTTAGTATTGATTTTAAATTAACTCTCATGTGTAGGATATAAAAAAAAATGTCATCAAATACAAGTGCATCACTCCCTACGTCCTCAATGCCATCCTCATCATCATCCATCCCTTCCATATCTCAGTTATGTAGTGGTAAAGTCCAAAAGGAAAAAATGAAAGTCATTTTTCAAGTTGACGGTTCTGTCGTGGGAGAATACGCGAAGGTGTGGAATACTCGTACCGGGGATCTTGTGAGATCTCATATACCAATTCACTACCCAGATTGGAGAATTGTGCCGGATAACTTCAAAAATGATGTTTGGACTGCATTGATGGTAAACTTTTTTATATTTTTGATCCTTATTCTTATTCAATTTTCATCTTTTAATTTCTGATTTCTTTGTTATATGCAATTGTCTTTTAGTCTGAATTTGAGCTTAATGTTCCACCCAAAGTGGCTCGTCCATTGGCAGAGAAAACTTGGTCTCAAAAATTCAGGACTTACAAAAGTACCTTGCGAGTTGTTACGAAGAATAGTGATCGCATGACACTTGAACCAAAATGGGTTGATCCACATATTTGGAGAAACTTTGTTAAAAATGAAAGTGATCCAAAAAAGCAGCTACAAAACGCAAAGAATTCTGAGAATCGAAAAATGTTGAAGGTTCCTCATTGTCTTGGGCGCCGTACTTACGCCCAAAAGCAATATATGATGGTGTGTATCATTGCCACACTTTTTAATTACTGCATTTTATGTAGCTTACTTGTAATGTTTCAACTTCCAGGAACAAGAATATCCTGGAAAAAAAATTCGGAGAGTCGATAAATGGTATGCAGCACACGAGCGTCCTGATGGGACTGTATTACAAAGCGCAAGGAGTAAATATATAAGTAAGCCCAAAAAAATTCTGAGATTTATTTTATGCTCCAGTTGTCAAAACTTCATTGCTCCTCTTTCTTTCTGTCTGATACTCTGAGTATTGGTAACTTCACATTTGAGTGTAGAGAGATTTTACCCCTCTAGTGTATTTAATCCACTACTCGAGATACTTGCTGAATATCAACCTGTCGTCGCCCAATTCTGTGTTTTTGGGTGCAAATCTAGTTATAGTTTCGATATTTATTGGCCACTACTCAAGATACTTGCTGGATGCATGAAACATATGGGAAACGCTTATTATGACAACATGGAATTGGGGTCTAGGAAATAGGGAAATTAGTGGGGGAATGAAGGCCCAAAAATTCCTGTAGTTTTAAACATAGTTGAATGACTGTCTGGGGGTGGAGTTTGGCTTACGGAGTTGAGTTCGTTTTGGTATTGAGAATGCAGATCGTCCACTTGTTCATTGTGAACTCATGGGTCAAGTGTGTTTCTGATTATAGAAGTTTTCGAAGGAACTAGACAGTTCAATTCTTACAGCCCAATTTTGTTTTCCAACTCTAGTTTAAGTGCAAAACTCTCAAAGACTAAATATTCAGTTCTAGGTGAAAAATTATGTAATCACCAAAAGTTCAAAAATTATCATTACGTAGAAAAAGTACCATCTTTTCCATTGGAAGAATAAATGCAATTAAATATCCTTACATTCCTTTTCCATGGAATTTGTTTGCCTGGAAATCAGTTACCTAGGAATTGAATTATTTACTTCTCGTTCATGCACAATCACTACTCCACCTAACCAAGTGCAAAATGAAAGTAACTGTAAATTGCAATCAATAATGGAGATTGGAATTAGCTACAAAATTACAGAGTATTTTACCCATAAGAATTCCAGAAAGTCTGAGAGCCATTGGTACAGAAGGATTTAAGATCTCTTCACTGTGAAAAACAGAGAGAATTATTCAAATAAGCTAGAAGAAGTGGAAGTAGAATATAGGGTATAACAATTAGAGGAAAATTAGCCTAACCAGATTTTAATAATGCTAAGCTTGTCTAGGTTCCTCCTGTTGATCTTCGGGTGCATTGTTGCAACCATCCTTGATAATACATAGAGATAAATGTGGATGCTAATTAAGCGCAAACACAAACTAAAGTACAATTTCATGTTTCATTACAGAGTTGAACGAATTGTAATTTGGAAAATGAATGAATTACAATAGATTCAATGTTTACAGATTTGAAACAAAATTAAATCAGCACTTACTGTAAATACGATTATGCACATTAATTGAGTAAAATGAAGAGAGCTTATATATGCTTTCATTATGTTTGATGCAATTCATGTTTGAATTACCATAGGATGAAGTGAAGGCTGCTGAAAGTAGAAGAAAAGGGCCAGGAATAACAGGGGTTGGCTATAGTGATGATTTTGAAGATCTTGATAATGATGAATTAACTGAAGTATTTGGGAAGGATAAGAAGGGTGGAGTTCGGGCAGTGGGTTCAAATATCTCTAAGAAGCAATTACTTCATGTTGGGGTGGCAATGGCAAAGATTGATCAAGATAAGAAGATTATTGAAGAATCTGCCTCACTAAAAGATCAAATAATCTCTCATGTTGATTCGCGCCTAGACAATTTCGAACGTGTTATGCAAGCTATGTTTTTAAAATTGTCAAGTGGCAAGGAAAATGTCCCCCCAGTGGTAAACAATACACCCTTGAATGATATTAGTTCTAACTCTACCAATCATCCTTTATCCCAAAACAAAAATAATGTGTTTGCTCCCATGGGTGTATCTCATTATACCGACAAACCGGTAATTTTGCTTGATAAATTTGGCAAAGAATTGGCTAAAGGTTACGTTGTGATGGATCAAACGGCTGGAGTATGTCATTTCAAAAAGGTCAGGATTGGGGAAAAGAAAATATGGGTTGAGGAAGTGATGGAGCCGGATGCTCGTTTGTGGGATCCGCCATAAGGGGAAGGGGACTACAACACTTTGGCAGGTTATGCTCAAGGAGGATATGTAATTTGGCTTGAGTGTTGGCTGAAATATGTGTAAGTTTGTTTCTGGTACCTACTGCTTATGGTTGTGACATTTGTTTTTTTTTTTTTTTTCTTGGGTTAAGATAGGTATTGTTGAAGCATTAGACAATTAAAACTGAATTGATTGGTGATTGTAAGTTTGTGAAATGGATGATCTTGGACTTTGGATTTGAATATTATGTTGTTGATCAATGATTATGTTTGTGAATATATAGGTAAACCTCTATTATAAAGCAAAATTAGAATTTAATTTTTTTATGCAAATATTTAGTTTCTCACATTTATAACTGTTATAGGTTCTATTAGTATTCTTGGTAAAAGCAACATATATTTGAAAAAGAAAATGTTAGGGATTTTTTATTGCAACAGTTATAGGAGTAATACTTTTCACATTCTAATGGACATAAATGTTAGGAAATCTGTTGGTTAGATTAGCCACACCATTTTTTTTACTCCTAATGCCTGTGAGATTTATTTTTGCTAACACATATAACTATTAGAAATCAGTCCATATGGTGTAGTGAGTGCTAGAAAACTCATTGGGAATGCTAATCGCCATATATTATTTTTTAACAGTAGTGCTATATATACAAAGACTATACAAAAAAAATACTACATAAAATGATATGTGAATTTTTAGATTGGTCAACAAAGCAAATGCATGTTGTGTGTTAAAATAATATTCTTTGTGCCTCGCATTAAATTATTTTGTTCAATATAAGGGTAATATTAATGTAAATGCAGTTTTCACCAATCACATAGCAAATAATCCATTTTATAGTTGATAATTCGATATCATACTTGAAATGTCTTATATTGCCGCTAACACTATACCCTTGTTTCTCATGCCTAGAGCCGGCTCTGGGACAGGGCAGGCAGGGCGATCGCCTAGGGCCTAAAAGTGAGGAGGGGCACTAGTTTTTTTTTATATATGTTAACGAGATTTAATTAATAAGGTATATTTCCAAGAAAATAATTACAATTTTTCAATATATATATGTTGGATTCTATTTTGATGCAACAAGATTTGTTTTATTGGATAATGATGAATTGAAAAGATCTTGCATAAATCTTGAAAATGCTTTAAAAGTTGATATTTTTGGTGTTAAAGTAAAGTGCTTATATTCATAATTACAAGTATTGCAATTAATGTTACCAAGTGAATCATATGAAACAAATAAACCATGTGCATCTATTAAAATTATGGAGTTTGTAAAAGATATGGAGTTTCCTCATGTGATGCTTACTTATAAACTTTTATTGACTTTACCTATGACTCTGATATCTATAGAAATGAGTTTTTCCAAATTACAACTATTAAAATTTTACTTGCGAACCACTATGAATCAAGGTATATTGAATGGATTAGCAATTTTATGCATTGAAAATGACATCTCAGAACATCTTGACTATGGACTTATAATTGATGACTTTATTGCTCAGAATACAAGAAGAAGTCATTTAAAGAAATTTTTTTTATCGAAATTTCATTGCTACTTTTATTTTTAAGTACGTTTTAGCATGTGGTGTTGTTTTGGAGCATCTAAAAGCTTTTTGGAAGATGAAATACACATAAAGGCAAAAGATGAAGCATATATGTGCTTGAAATATTCATTGTATTAGTTTTTATACTATGTAAACTCATACATTTTCACATGAAACTAGTAAACACTTTGAATTCTTAATTGTAATGTGTGTTTGGTTAAATTAAAGTCTTTTCATTGAAATAAAATTAATTTATTTTTTAATATAAAAATTTAATATATTTATTTAAAAGGGGCATTATTTTAAAATTTCGCCCGAGGTCTAAAAATTGTTAGGACCGGCCTCTGCTCACACCTCTTCCGTTCTCGTCTACAGTATTTTAATTTTTCTGCTACTTTTATAAATAGTCTTGAATTTGATGGAAAACTTAAATCTTACCTAAGACTAAACAAAATGAAAGAAAGAAGGGGATTGGTTGGGTGCCCCGGGGGGGCGGTGTGGCGCGGCGGGGGAGTTTGCTTGTAGTGGTAGAGATGGAGCACTGGTCAAATGATGGAAATGAATTTTAAATTTCATATACTCAATATGGAAAGCTTCATTTCTAAAGCAAAGAGTCCAGTTTAACTACTTTTATAAATGCAATTCAAGTCTTCATACCTAGCATTAATTCCCTTGCATATATGAGATGAAACAATGCACATTTATTGAGAATGAAAAAAATTTATAAAAATAAGGAAAATGACGGGTAGAGAAAATTTAGTTTCGAATGAGTGATTATAAAAATATTTGTAAAGCTAGTGTAGTGTCACCACTAATTTTTTTAATTGGGATTGTTAATGCAAACTTTGTGATAGTTTATGTACAAATATTTTACAAAATGTTAAAGAGTATCTCTAATGGTTGTATCAATACACTGCCACTAGACAATGTTTAAATTTACGCAACGGATTTTAATAAAATCTATATTTTTAAAATTTACCCTTCCTGATCTATAAAATGACATCCGGACTATAAAATTATGTAAATTTATTTTTTTTCTATAAAAGACTACTTGAAATATTTCATATATAACATGATATTCCATTTGTTTGTATACACTTGGCCCAAAATCAAGTTTCACAAATTGATTCTAAAAGTGAGTTATTGGAGTGAAGATGTGTATAATTTATACACAACTATTAGAGATACTCTAATAATGGTTATGAAGCATATGTAGAATAAAACACACTTAGAAATTTACGATTTAGATTTTGATTGATTACGTACTTTCTTTCAGAATATCAAATGAAAATAAACGCAATAAAGAAAATGGTTGAGATCTGATGGATAGAGAGAGAATATTGTGGATGATACTGGAAATATTAATGGTTATGAAGCATATGGAGAGAGAGAGAGAGAGAGAGAGAGAGAGAGAGAGAGAGAGAGAGAGAGATGGGTTATTGGTCAAATGAGATAAATAGGTAAGATGGATCAGATTATGGGGAACGAAAAAAAATGATAGAAATAGGTAAATGGGGGAAAAAGAAAACGTAAAAGAGAAAAAAATGTAGTGAGTGAGAGAAGAAGTATAGAGATATTTGGGATAATTTTGAAACAAAAAATTATTTCGATAGTCTTCTAGATTTGTAATGTCTTGACACGCGCAATATTGTATGAACTTTTGCAATGTGAGTATGCATACTGCAAATGATAAATTACATATGTAAATTTATAAATTTAGTATTTTAGGCATTGAGAGTCCCTTTCCGTTTTATGTTTGTAAAAATTTTATGTTGTATAGAGTAAATAAATACTCATACGAGTGAAAGATAGCCGTTTAAAATTTTGAATAAAAAGACTGGTCATACGAAAAGAGGTGGGGCCCTTTTTGCAGTTAAATTAAACGAGCAAGATTAACCGTATGAGATGGCCATCACACATTTTAACGGGCAAGCCTGCAAAATGGAGAAATAGAATAAAGTTTAAAGAAAACAGAAGCATAGGGGAAAACTGCCGTTAGTTTACAAACGGTTCTCGAACATAAAAAAGGGTGAATTACTTTTTGTCACCCATATATTTACCCGTACTCGTTTTGGAACAAAGTTTACACTTTTCATTGGGTTAAAGAGTCAAACTGTTAACACCCTTTATCAATTGAAGGGAATACATGAATAAAAAATAATCCTGTGCATCTTCTTCTGATAAACGCCTAATATTGTCATGCATAAGCTCTCTCTCAGAGTCGCTTGACGCGTTTATTGCATTAATTCTGCCTAATTATCCGCTTATCTTGAGATTAGTGTCTTAGCGAGTTTTGTATCTAATATTGTCCCGCTAGGTGTGCTTTTGTTGTGTTTCTTTGTGTTTATAGGCATAGGATGCAATGGCCTTCGAGGAATTGATCAACTACTAGCCAAAAGCTACAAAAGTGCTGATTTAGAGAATTTCCAGAAGCATGATCGATCATGGAATCCCATGATCGATCATGGTGCAAATAATCTTCAGGCAGAAGACCCCATGATCGATCATGGGTTGGCCATGATCGATCATGGCCCTGGAAACTTGGCCATTTCACACCCAAAATGGGCTATTTTAGTGGTTCAAGCTATTTTAGATATTTAGCTAGATATTTTGCTACCTTTTAATATATATTATTTCTTTTACCTTAAGAGATAGGATTATCTAGTTTTTACACATTTAGAGTTCTAGAGAGAGGGGAGAGCTCACTTGTTGATTGTTCTTCATTTCTCCATTGTAAGTGCTTAATTTGTAAGAATGATTTCTTCTTCTATGATATTTGTTCTTGCATCTATTATGGAGTAGTCTATTTCTAAGGTTACGGAGGTTGATTGTGATATGATTTTTGGTGATTAATGGCTCAAGCCATATCTAAAGTTTGATAAATATTTGTGAATCTTCTTCTTCTTCATCATATCTTCCATTATTTCAAGCTTTCTAGGTATTTTCATATTAAGTTAAGACTTTATATGCCTTGTATATTTAGTTCTTGGTTGTTAATGAGCATACAACATATTTCTATGGTTCTAGAAAGCTTGTAGTCCCTTTCCCCCATCCATGGAGTTTTTCCCTCTTCATAGAAATTATGAATAGTTCTTAAAACTCCATAGATGGATTTTAAATTTGTTTAGATTATCTTTGATTCATTTATTGATATATTGAGTGCTTTTTACACTTTATGTGATACTTAGACTCTTTATGTTCTACCATATGTGATAAACGATGAGTTGACTAATTTATCCCATAAACTTTATTCCGTTTCATTGTTAGGATTCACTTTATAATTTTCATTCTTTAAATCATGAGATTACTACACTTGCTTTATGTTAAATCGTTTAATGATGAGTTTGTCATATCTATCTCGGATTAGCCTCATCGGGAATGGGTTGCCTTGCTTCACACCCGTAGCTAAGAGGTAGGAATGATAACCCCGTCTTTGGTGGAATGTCGTTTGTCTCTTTCTCGATATAGCTTCAACTCGGGAATGAGTCGCCTAGCGTCGCACCCTTTGCTATTGAGAGATACACCAACATTCCCCATATTTTGAGAAATCTTGTGTTATAATCTTTGTATGAGCTAGTGATCACCGTCTCTTTAATCAT
Source organism: Lonicera japonica (assembly GCA_021464415.1). Lineage (NCBI taxonomy): Eukaryota > Viridiplantae > Streptophyta > Magnoliopsida > Dipsacales > Caprifoliaceae > Lonicera > Lonicera japonica. The sequence continues at coordinate 21,654,731 of CM038469.1, forward strand.
AACTAACCTCCAACTACCTTAGTGCTTTCTTATTAATTTTCACAACCATTTTACATTTACGTTGTTCGATAACCATTTCATCTTACAAGAATCAGAAAATACTTTAATCCGTAATCCATTCCATTCCTTTTCACTTATCCCTGTGGTTCGACACTCGGACTTCCGAGACTATATTACTACTTGACGAGCCTGCACTTGGGCTTTAACACAACGCGCTAATTCGGCTGCGTCAAGTTTTTGGCGCCGTTGCCGGGGAATAAGGCAAAAGGCGAATTTCGGGTTTTGTACAAAACCATTCTGTAAGTATTTCTCTCCATTTAATTAATTTATTTTTCTCCCTTATTTTTGTTTGATTTTGTAGAATTCCCGAGGAGCGATTCGAATCGTTGTCCAAGCCCATGCAAGGGCGACTGTTTGTTGACATTCGAATTAGCCCTCCCACATCTCCAAGAATGGCAAACCAAGGTAGAAACGAGGATCTCGAGAGCGATAATGAAGGGGAAGGGGCCAACAATGTTCCTCCTGTTAGGACCATGAGAGACTACCTTCAACCGCCTCGGGCAACTTCAAACTCATGCATCGTGCTTCCTGCTGGCCAAGCCGGAGCGTTCTCTTTCAAACCTGGTATGCTTCAACATATCCCTTCTTTTCATGGTATGGAGTCGGAAAACCCATACTTGCACTTGAAAGACTTTGAAGAAGTCTGCTCCACATTTCGTGAGGCAAATATTAATGAGGATGTCATGCGTTTAAAGCTCTTTCCTTTCTCCCTAAAAGACAAAGGAAAAATTTGGTTAAATGCTCAAAGACCGCAATCAATTCGGTCTTGGCAAGAGCTTCAAGCGGAATTTCTAAAAAAATTCTTCCCCGTTCATAGAACCAATGCTTTAAGAAGGGCGATATCGAATTTTTCACCAAAAGAACATGAAAGCTTTTATAAATGTTGGGATAGATACAAGGACCTTCTAAACGCATGCCCTCACCATGGTCACGAAACGTGGAGCCTTGTTAGTTTTTTCTATGAATCTCTCACCCTGAGATGCGTACGTTTGTTGAGACCATGTGTAATGGTCAATTCTTGAGTAAGAATCCCGAGGAGGCTTTATTGTATTTTGATGAATTAGCGGAAGGTGCTCAAAATTGGAACACCTATTCCGAGGAACCCAAAGCAAAAACTCAAGGAAGGGGTGGGTTGTACCAAGTGTCCAATGAGGATGACATGGGGGCAAGGTTATTCCAATTGTCTAAAAAGGTAGAGGCAATGGAAGCAAGTAAGCTTAAGGAGGTCAATGTAGTATCCTCGAGTCAGTTGTGTGTCATTTGCGAAAATTCAGGACACACTACCGAGGATTGTCCTACCATTCCCGCTTTTCGGGAAGTCCTCAAAGATCCCGCCCAAGTCAATGTTTTGCACCAGTACAACCAAAATAGCAACCAAAATCGTAACCAAAATGATCCTTACTCTCAAAGGTACAATGAGGGATGGAAGAATCACCCCAATTTCAGTTGGGGAGGAAATCAAAGTCAGAACCACAACCAATATTATCAGAACCAAAGGCAACAACAACCTCAAAACTCTTTTGTTCCACCTCAAAATCAAAACCCCAACCAAAACTTGGAAGCTTTGTTGAGGTCATTTGTGGACAAAACGGATCGTGATGTAGGTGAGTTAAAAACTCAAATGTCTAAACTCACCACCGCCCTAGCTACTCAAGAGAAGGGAAAATTCCCCTCTCAACCTTTAGTTAATCCTAGAGGGCAAGTTCAAGTCATAGAGGGAGGAGAGTCTAGCACCAAGATAGAAGAACTCAAATCTATCACGATCCTGAGAAGTGAAAAGGAGGTAGACAAGACTATTGTTCCTAAAACCCCCAAGGTGGCGGACATAGTTAAATCTACAAGTGTTGAGGAGTCGGAGGTTGAACAAGTTGTGAGTGACGAAAAGAGAAGAGAGGAAGATAGACGAGGGAAGGAGGATCTTGAAAAGATCAAAAATGGGATCAAAGTCCCATTTCCGGAGAGATTGAACCAACCGTCCAAGTCTAATACCGAGATTTTGGATGTCTTTAGGCAAGTGAAAATCAACATTCCATTGCTTGACGCGGTCAAGCAAATACCTTCGTACGCTAAGTTCCTCAAGGACTTATGTACTACCAAACGAAGGTTGAATGTCAAGAAAAAGGCCTTTATGGCGGAGCAAGTGAGCTCCCTCATGCAAGGCACGAGAGCCCCCAAGTTCAAAGACCCCGGTTGTCCCACAATTTCGTGTATCATAGGAAATTGTAGGATCAAGAATGCATTGTTAGATTTGGGAGCAAGTGTGAATGTGCTCCCATACTCGGTATATCAACAATTGGGGTTGGGTGAGTTGAAACCCACGAGGGTTACTATTCAATTAGCGGATCGATCCGTTAAGATCCCAAGAGGGATAGTCGAGGATGTGCTTGTCCAAGTCGACAAGTTTTATTTTTCGGTTGATTTCATCATCCTCGACATGCAACCTGTGTCAAATCCCACCAATGAGATTCCGGTCATTCTCGGACGACCATTTCTTGCTACTTTTAATGCCATAATAAATTGCAAGAATGGAATCGTGAAGTTAACATTTGGCAACATGACTCTAGAGCTAAACGTGTTCTCTTTGAGCAATCAAAGAGATGACGATGATAATGAGGAAAATGAACACGTGAACATGATAGAGTCATGTATCCAAGACCACTTTGTGGCAAATTTTGAATCGGAGTCAACGGAAGGTTATCTAACCACTTCCGATGAACCCGAGGATTGTATGCAAGTGTTTTCTTTGTCTGACAAACAGGTTGAATCTTCGGAGAGAGAGGAAAACACATCGTCGTCCACCAAAACGCACGAAGGAAAGATGGACCTTAAGCTATTGCCGAGCAACTTGAAGTATGCCTTTTTGGGAGCTTCAGACACTTACCCTGTCATCATCTCGTCCGAACTTTCGGATGACCAAGAGGTAAGGTTAGTCCATTTGCTTGGTAAATACAAAAAAGATTTTGGTTGGACTCTGGCCGACCTTCAAGGCATAAGCCCTTTGATTTGTACACATAAAATTCACTTGGAGGATGGGGCAAAAACATCGAGACAATTTCAACGCCGGTTGAATCCTAACATGCAAGAAGTGGTTAGGAACGAGGTGTTGAAATTGTTGGATGCAAAGATCATCTATCCAATCTCGGATAGTAAATGGGTTAGTCCAACTCAAGTGGTACCGAAAAAATCAGGTCTTACAGTAGTCAAGAACGAATCAAACGAGTTGATTCCGCAAAGAGTCACCACCGGGTGGCGAATGTGCATTGACTACCGTAAACTCAACGAGGCAACTCGTAAAGATCATTTCCCACTACCCTTTTTGGATCAAACTCTAGAAAGAGTAGCGGGCCATGAATATTACTCTTTCCTCGATGGTTTTTCCGGGTACAATCAAATTGAGATTGACCTAGATGATCAAGAAAAGACCACCTTTACATGTCCCTTTGGTACCTTCGCTTATCGAAGAATGCCCTTTGGTCTATGTAATGCACCGGCCACTTTCCAACGGTGTATGCTGAGTATTTTTAGTGATATGGTGGAAAGGACTTTGGAAGTTTTCATGGATGACTTTACCGTCTATGGTAAGTCATTCGACAATTGCTTAGCTAACTTGGAACAGGTCCTGGAAAGATGCGTGGAAAAGCAATTGATATTGAATTGGGAGAAGTGCCATTTTATTGTCACCAAAGGAATCGTATTGGGGCACATCATTTCATCGGAAGGAATTGAAGTAGACAAAGCAAAGATCGAACTGATTTCTAAACTTCCTACACCCAAGAATGTAAAAGATGTCCGATCATTTCTGGGACATGCCGGGTTTTATAGGAGGTTCATCAAGAACTTCAGTTCCATCTCCAAGCCAATGTGTAATTTACTCCTCAAAGATACACCATTTGAATGGGATGCCAAGTGTGAAGAAGCTTTTGTCTCTCTAAAGCATATGCTCACCACTGCGCCGATTATGCAGACACCGGATTGGGGCTTGCCTTTCGAGCTCATGTGTGATGCAAGCGATTATGCAGTTGGAGCGGTTCTTGGTCAACGGAAAGACAAGAAAACCGGGTGTAATTTACTATGCAAGTAGGACTTTGAATGATGCGCAAATGAATTACACCACGACAGAGAAAGAGCTCCTGGCAATTGTCTTCGCCTTGGACAAGTTTCGATCCTACTTGATAGGATCGCCCATCGTTGTCTTCACGGATCACGCGGCATTGAAGTACCTGTTCACAAAGAAGGATGCCAAGCCGCGACTTCTTAGATGGATACTCTTGTTGCAAGAATTTCATTTAAGCATCAAGGACAAAAAGGGAGTCGAGAACGTGGTGGCCGATCATCTATCTCGACTCACTTTCACGAACAACACCGAAGAAAGCCTGATCCAAGACTCGTTTCCGGATGAGCAATTGTTAGCAATCTCAACACTCCCATGGTATGCAGACATCGTGAATTATCTGGTGACCGACAAGATACCGAAGTCATGGGTTGCGCAAGACAGAAAAAGGTTCTTGAGGGAAGTGGGTCGATTTTACTGGGATGAACCGTACCTATTTAAATATTGTGCGGATCAGATCATCCGACGGTGCATCCCAGACGAAGAAGTGGAGAGAGTTCTGTCCTTCTGCCATTCCGAAGCTTGCGGAGGACACTTTTCAGCAAAGAAGACAACCGCTAAGATTTTGCAAAGCGGATTGTACTGGCCGTCGCTCTTCAAGGACGCACAACGCTTCTGCAAGGCATGTCAGAGATGCCAAATGCTTGGAGGGATCTCCAAGAGGAATATGATGCCTCTCAACCCAATTCTGATGATCGAAATCTTCGACTGTTGGGGCATCGACTTCATGGGACCTTTCCCATCATCCTACGGTAACCTTTACATTTTAGTTGCCGTAGATTACGTTTCAAAATGGGTAGAAGCCCAAGCGTGCAAGAAAAATGATCACAAAGTGGTGATCCGATTTCTGAAAGAACACATTCTTGCACGTTTTGGCACCCCCAAGGCAATAATAAGCGATGGCGGTACTCACTTTTGCAATAAACCGTTTCAATCATTAATGCAAAAGTACGGTGTAAATCACAAAGTATCGCTCGCTTATCATCCTCAAACTAATGGTCAAGCCGAGTTGGCAAATAGGGAGATCAAACAGATTCTAGAGAAAACGGTAAACCCGAACCGCAAAGATTGGTCGTTGAGACTGACCGATGCACTTTGGGCTTACCGTACTGCGTACAAAACAACTCTAGATATGTCTCCCTATCGTATAGTGTACGGAAAACCATGTCATTTGCCAGTAGAGTTGGAACACAAATCATACTGGGCAATTAAGATGGTTAAGTGCGATTTGACAAAAGCCGGGCTTGACCGTAAGTTGCAAATTAATGAAATTGAGGAGTTAAGAAGAGATGCTTATGATAATGCAAAAATAAGCAAGGAACGTGCCAAAATCTTTCATGATAAATCCATTTTGAGGAAAGAATTCAAACTTGGGCACAAAGTTCTTGTTTATGACACTCGGTTGCATCTCTTCCCCGGGAAGTTAAAGTCTCGTTGGACCGGCCCCTATGTTGTCCGTCAAGTATTTCCTTTTGGGGCTGTGAATGTTGAGGATCCCAAAACCGGCTACATTTTCAAGGTGAATGGACAACGTCTTAAGCCGTTTTTGGAATTCCCAGTTCGAGAGGAGTCCACCCCTCTCGAAGACACGACTTATGCCTAAAGGCATGGGTCGATTTTGTAAATAATGTTTGTTTTTGTTAGTGTTTTTGAGTTTCAGGAATTGTCATCGAAGAGTCGGGTGTCATTAAGTCTGAACGGACCAAGTTGAGGGGAGAAATAAGGTGTTTTAGATCAAAGAAAGCAAAGAAAATTTTTGGCTGGCAGATTGGTCCATGATCGATCATGCCCTACCCATGATCGATCATGGGTGAAAATTTTCTCAGGCAGCATAGAGCATGATCGATCATGTAATTCCATGATCGATCATGGAAGATGGAGCATTTGGTCAGAAGGCAGCATGATCGATCATGGAAATCCCATGATCGATCATTGTACAAAAGATCAACTGGGCAGAATGACCCATGATCGATCATGGGTATACCATGATCGATCATGGTCCCGTAATAAAACAGGGGCGCCGTTTCTAAAACCCCCATTTTGCACTTCCCCTTCTCCCAAATCTCTTCCAAACCCTAGCCCCCCCCCCCCCTTTTTGATCCCAAACCTTCCCCAAACACCATTACCAACCTCCCCCACCTAGAATCAACCCTCAAATCTTCCAATTTCAAACCCCAATCATCAAACCCATCTCAAAAATCACCTTTTCCCTCTCTCATCACCATTTTCGAGCCCTAGCATCTCAAGGCTTCAAATTCCTCCTCTCCACCTCCTCTAAAGCATAGCACTCCTCCATTATGTCTTCCTCAAACCCTCCCACTAAGCCGCTTACCATTGAAGCCGCGAGAGGCGGCTATCGCGGATTTCGGAGCCGTCAAGAATTTGAGTGGTGGAACTACGCCTTCAAAACAAGGACGGTAGTGATAGAGAGGCCGGTATTCATCGGTACGCTGGACGATTTCCCCCAGCGAGCAACGTTTGAGCAATATCCGGGGTGGATTAACTACTTGCGTCAACCAGGTACTCAATGTAATCTCACCATTTGTCGTGAATTTATTGCAAGTTTGATTCAAGTTCCCGATACACCATATACATATGTAGCTCATGTTCGAGGCAGAACGGTTCCGTTTAACCTCGAAGTTTTGACTGAGATTACGGGAATCTCAGCTTTGCCACCTAATGCTCATGACCTCCCCTATTCGGACACTACCAACTATTTAGAGCCGATGCCTAACGATCTAGCCACATTTCTAGCCGGTGAACCCAGAGAATGGATTGGGAACCAATTCGATAGGAGCCACATACGTGAGGGATTTAGAACTCTTTGGCTGGTAATTGCCAACGCTTTGGACCCAACTTCCCATACCCAGCACATTTACCCGTCTCAGGCTTATGTACTATACGCCATAGCAACGAACAAGCGCTGCTGCTTGTTGCGTCATATCATTGGGCGAATAGCGCGAATCATCGATTTGGTCGCCCACAATGAAACAATCAAATTTGGGTCGTTGATCACTAAGGTCTGTTTGCGAGCGGGGGTAATTGAGAGAGCCGACGATGAGAAGAAAATGCCTAGGGCACCGCTGAATAGGTCCACCCAAACTCGAGCCGCTGGTCAACTGAGGAACAGGCCGAGTTCTTCCACAGCCGCACCACAACAGGGTGATAGCGAAGAAGAAGGGGCTGAAGAAGCAGGAGCGGATGTTCCGGGTACATCAAGGCGTAGAAGAAGGGCAAGCTCTGGGCCTGTGGATGACAATAGGGAGTTCATTAGAGAGCAGTTTGAACAAATGACTGCCTTGATCCACACCGGATTCGCGGGTGTCAATGAGAGGGTGGAGATTATGATATCGCGACAGGACCGTCTTCAAGCAGAGATCGCAGCCCAAGTCGAGGCAAGAGTTGCAGAGCAGATGGCAGCTCAGCAAGAGTTCATACGCCAGCAGTTCGAGGCGTTGTACGGTCGATTCCCCCCACCCCCACCTCCCGACATGTGATGCGATTTGCCAAATCCTGAAAACTCTTTTATTAGTTATATTTACGCTTAGCTTTATTTTATTTCTTTTTGGGTTGTATTAGAACTTTGACATGATGTTAACTTTAAAACTTGGTTTTAATGATTGAATGTTATGGTTTTTGCTTTTGAATTCTAATTCTAACCCGTTTTGTGAATAGTTTTTGTTTATGTCTTATTTTTGTCTCATGGGAAGCAAAGCCAAAGTAGCCCTTCCGTGCGTTGTTATTTATTCTCTTTACATTGAGGACAATGTGTGTTTCAAGTTGAGGGGGGTACGTTTATTTTGTGTTTATTTTGTTTGGCTTGTTATTGTTCATTTCCATGAGTAAAAGAGATATGTTCAAAACTTTTTTTGAGAAGTTTGAAAATTGATGATTGACTGATGTTTTGTTTAATGAAGACTATTATTTCATTAGCTTTTGGCTTGAAATCTTTGATCTAGATAGGAATTTGAATGATAATCTAAATTGCCTTGCTCCACTTAGTCTCATATCCCGTTATATTCTCTTGCTCCACATGCTAGATTGCTTTGGTTGTTTCCAATTCGGTAATAACACTTAGATTTATTTTCATTGAGAGAAGAGGAATTTTTGTCCAAAAATGATGGAAGCTCTTTCGAAAAGATCCTCCAATGAGAGGACAAAAGCATAGCACTTTGATAACTTGGATGACTTTTATCCTAATATTGACTTAAAGTTTCACTTGACTAAATATTAAGTCTCTTTGTCTAATATTACGGATGGGTAAAGGTTACCATATGGGAAAGGGTGAATAGCTTCCTTTAAGCTCCAATGAATGAGCAGTAATGAGAAATTTCATAAGTGAGACCGCTGCCCCTCATAGAGATGAAAACTGCCCTGATCTAATTTAGCAAAAATTTCCAAGAAAAGATAAAGAAAGTGCTTAGAATTGACAAATCTCGGAGCTTTTGTTTGTGAAAAAGTTCTCTCTTCCTTCTCAAATGACTATGACTCTTTGTGTTTATATTGAATTGCTTGAATCGAAGTCTAGTATGTGAGCATTGGAGAATATGGGATTGTGTTCTAAAGGAGATAGGCGAATTAGACAATCATTCAAAAGTCCATCGTTCTGGAAAATTGATAGTAATGCATTTTGCTTTGCAAATTGAAACTTAAATCTTCGTTCTCATCATTCATCATGATCAAACTCCTAATGTTTGTAGGTATCATTTCTGAAAACCTTCACGAGATGCAACTCGTCTTCTTTGGGAACTTAGAAGTTAATAACTTTTTGTATAGCATATTAATTTTTGTAATTATATATTTTTGTCTTGCTAAGGGACTAGCAAGAGATAAGTTGAGGGGAGTTGATAAACGCCTAATATTGTCATGCATAAGCTCTCTCTCAGAGTCGCTTGACGCGTTTATTGCATTAATTCTGCCTAATTATCCGCTTATCTTGAGATTAGTGTCTTAGCGAGTTTTGTATATAATATTGTCCCGCTAGGTGTGCTTTTGTTGTGTTTCTTTGTGTTTATAGGCATAGGATGCAATGGCCTTCGAGGAATTGATCAACTACTAGCCAAAAGCTACAAAAGTGCTGATTTAGAGAATTTCCAGAAGCATGATCGATCATGGAATCCCATGATCGATCATGGTGCAAATAATCTTCAGGCAGAAGACCCCATGATCGATCATGGGTTGGCCATGATCGATCATGGCCCTGGAAACTTGGCCATTTCACACCGAAAATGGGCTATTTTAGTGGTTCAAGCTATTTTAGATATTTAGCTAGATATTTTGCTACCTTTTAATATATATTATTTCTTTTACCTTAAGAGATAGGATTATCTAGTTTTTACACATTTAGAGTTCTAGAGAGAGGGGAGAGCTCACTTGTTGATTGTTCTTCATTTCTCCATTGTAAGTGCTTAATTTGTAAGAATGATTTCTTCTTCTATGATATTTGTTCTTGCATCTATTATGGAGTAGTCTATTTCTAAGGTTACGGAGGTTGATTGTGATATGATTTTTGGTGATTAATGGCTCAAGCCATATCTAAAGTTTGATAAATATTTGTGAATCTTCTTCTTCTTCATCATATCTTCCATTATTTCAAGCTTTCTAGGTATTTTCATATTAAGTTAAGACTTTATATGCCTTGTATATTTAGTTCTTGGTTGTTAATGAGCATACAACATATTTCTATGGTTCTAGAAAGCTTGTAGTCCCTTTCCCCCATCCATGGAGTTTTTCCCTCTTCATAGAAATTATGAATAGTTCTTAAAACTCCATAGATGGATTTTAAATTTGTTTAGCTTATCTTTGATTCATTTATTGATATATTGAGTGCTTTTTACACTTTATGTGATACTTAGACTCTTTATGTTCTACCATATGTGATAAACGATGAGTTGACTAATTTATCCCATAAACTTTATTCCGTTTCATTGTTAGGATTCACTTTATAATTTTCATTCTTTAAATCATGAGATTACTACACTTGCTTTATGTTAAATCGTTTAATGATGAGTTTGTCATATCTATCTCGGATTAGCCTCATCGGGAATGGGTTGCCTTGCTTCACACCCGTAGCTAAGAGGTAGGAATGATAACCCCGTCTTTGGTGGAATGTCGTTTGTCTCTTTCTCGATATAGCTTCAACTCGGGAATGAGTCGCCTAGCGTCGCACCCTTTGCTATTGAGAGATACACCAACATTCCCCATATTTTGAGAAATCTTGTGTTATAATCTTTGTATGAGCTAGTGATCACCGTCTCTTTAATCATAACTAACCTCCAACTACCTTAGTGCTTTCTTATTAATTTTCACAACCATTTTACATTTACGTTGTTCGATAACCATTTCATCTTACAAGAATCAGAAAATACTTTAATCCGTAATCCATTCCATTCCTTTTCACTTATCCCTGTGGTTCGACACTCGGACTTCCGAGACTATATTACTACTTGACGAGCCTGCACTTGGGCTTTAACACAACGCGCTAATTCGGCTGCGTCATCTTTATTAGATTCAAATGAAAATGAAACCATTTCTACATAGTCATATCAATCTTAGTCGATTCACATATAAATGATCTAATTTACATATAGTTGGAAAACTATGTTGAAACATAAATTATATATATATATATATATGCATATAATATTCAATTATAAACACTGTACATGCTTTTAAATTGACGTGAAAGTTGCCAAAAATACATTTTTAAAGCAAGTTTTACAAAACTTGGGCGTGAGTATTTTCTCAATCTATCTAACAAAATTTTACCAAATTTTAGGGTGGTGAATCTATACATGTTCAGGAACAAATCTTTGGTGTAAATAAAATAATAAACACTCCAACCAATAACGTTACGAATATAATGCAAAGTGTACAAAAAAAATTTGGATGAGATGGTGTGTCAACTAAGTCGTCGTGATCTCTTATGTGGCTAGCATTAAATTCTATTGTTTTATATAATTAGTGACACTTCAAGTAAATCTTTTAGAACTTTCAAAGTCATCACAAATGTAAATAATGCGTCCTAAAACTCCATTTAATACCAAAAAGAAAATTAATAATAAAAATCATTGATTTTTATTAGAAATAAAAAAATAAATTGAGTGATATTAAGAGATATTCTTCATAATATGTTGCTTTTATGAGTAAATGTTCTCTATTTTTCTTTATTTTTTGTTAATTTTTTTCTGTACTATCTGAAGAATTATTTTCCCTGTAAAAGGGCAAAGAGTAAGAAAACATCTCATCACATCGTTGGATCAACTTATTTTCTAACTTTTTTGTTAAAAAAATTATTTTTATTATTATTTTTCATAATGTTATAAGACGGCGGAGTCTAAAAATACAAGAAATGTTATGCATATATATTAGACTACTAGAAACTTAAGTGCGCCCTAATTTTTTGTCTTGCGTCTCATTTATTTATTCCCATAATGTCATGCATGCAAAAAATAAACAATTTTTTTCTTTTGTAACATGGTGTGGCAATTAGGTTCACCATTGAAATTCATATTATATGTAAAAACAATATTTTATGTGGCGAGCATCTTGTTTTATATAAATTCGTACATCAAACACTTGCTCTCGCACATCTCTTATGTCTCTCTCTCTCTCTCTCCACTTTCACTTTGTCCACAGAAAAATGGTGAACACGACATTGGCCTACATTCTTTTTGTTCTAATTGTTTTGATCCAAGCAAGTGCTTCCTCTTCCGTGGATCTCACGCGTGTACACTCGGCTGTTGCCAAAGGAGCAGGTTCAAGTTAAATTTCAAACTTATTATACACATATATCTCTATATATAAATATTTTCTTTTTAAACATTTTTAATTATTTTTAAAACTTAATGTTCAACGCATATATGTGCTGCAGTTTGCTTGGATGGAACTCCACCAGCATACCAGTTTGATAAGGGATTTGGAGTAGGAACCAACAATTGGTTGGTTCACTTAGAGGTATATACATATACACATATCTACTATTATATAAAGTCGGAAATCAATTCATTGGTTTGAAACCGTGTTATGTTTTTGAGTTTTCGATTTTGCCCCTTCGAGCCTTCAAATTCACAAAATTTTTAATATTGTAAGCTAAGTGAAATATTTTTCAGGGTGGTGGATGGTGCGACTCAGTTGGAAGTTGCTCAAACCGTTCAAAAGACTTAACTGGTTTGGGATCTTCCAATAAAATGGTACCAAGAGGTTTCTACGGGATTCTGAGCAACTCAAAGAAAGACAATCCAAATAGGGTTTCAGTGAATATGATTTATAAAAAATGAAATAGTTTTATTTTCTCTTATTATATAAAGTCTGTTTAATTAATAACAAATTATTTGAAATTTCAGACTTCTATAATTGGAATAGAATTTTGGTAAGATATTGTGATGGGTCGTCGTTTATTGGTGATGCAGTGAAAGTTTATAATGTAAGTTGTTTGCTTTGATCATGTGAAAATAAATATCAATAAATTGATAACATCTAGAGTAGCTTAATCCAATTTTCATGTATTTATTTTATCGGACTTTGATAAATATTTTCTGTTATTTTTTTGTAGAGGTCCAAAGTTTATATGAGAGGAGCAAGGATATTTGATGCAATCATGGACGACCTCTTAGAAAGAGGAATCAAGGATGCATCAAATGTATAGTCTCCTGCTAATTTCTTCTCTCCAGAACCCTCTTTTCCTTAATTTTTATAGATTCTTGCTTTTATATATATGTACATCCATCTAAATAATAATTGCTTCAAATATGTATATTAGGCACTTCTCACTGGATGCTCAGCTGGTGGTTTGGCAACCATACTACATTGTGATAAATTCCGAGCTCTAATAGCCACCACAGCTAGAGTAAAATGCATTTCCGATGGTGGTTACTTCCTCCATGCGTAAGTTCTCAACAAGACCTTCCTTGCGCAATGTCAATAACCTTTTTTCATTGTTTTTATATGAAATTCCTAAGTTCGAATTTCAGTTTTCTGACTAATTATAACTCCTTAACAGGAAAGATTTCTATGGAGGATACCACTTTGAATATAACAAGTTTGATAAAGTTGTTGGCGTGCATGTACTCTCTCTTTCTCAACCTACAAAATTTTAAATTCGACAATTTCCATTTGTTTAAATTAACGCCGCCAATATAAACTTTTATATGTTATTTATAATCTTTCGTTTTCTCCAATGCAGGGTTTAGCAAAGAATTTGCCACAAACTTGTACATCAAAGATTAAACCAAGTTTGGTCAGAACAAATTTTTTGTTATGTTACTTTCCACCTTGTATTAAATGTTCTCCTTAATTTGTAAGAATAACACTTGATTTCATTTCAGTGCTTCTACCCACAAAACGTCGTTCAACGTATCCAAACCCCGCTCTTTATTTTAAATTCACTATTTGATACATGGCAGGTTAGTTACCATCAATTCCATAAGAGAAATAGTTGTATTTTTTTGCATTTTTCTTTTGAAAAAGGTTAATGATGTTTTCTTACTTTCTTACTTTCTTTTATGTAACTCTTTGATTTATTAAAAAAATTCAGCTGGAGAACATTTTCGCGCTAACATATCTACCTAAAGTTGGCCGCTCCTGGATAAAATGCCATAATAACACGGCCTACTGCTCACCTAGCCAACTCAAGAGATTGAAAGGTCACCTTCCTGTCTAAACTCTTTACACTTCCTATTAGTTTACTGCACTTTTATACAATAATTTTACAAATTTAAATTTCATTTCCAGAGTAAATAAATTTAAATTTCATTTTTAATCAAAAAAAAAAGTTAAATTTCATTTAATACCTCCGTACATATATATGTAACTCGTAGAGTAAATAATTAAGGACCTCTAAGTATGATAGAGTATGAGATACTTCATTTCTGTATTTGGAAACACTCTTTAATATAATAAATTAAGAGCCAAATCAAACACACACAAATATCTATGCACCTAAAATAAGATGACCTTCCATGAATTTCTGTAATTATTTATGTCACTTGTGGGTTTATATTCAGGGTTAAGGTCAAAATTCTTGAACACAATTTTGGCTAGGTTGGGTAACCCTTCCTCTAAAGGCTGGTTCATCAATTCTTGTTTTGCACATTGCCAATCTGTGTCTGGGTCCAGTTGGCTTGGACCTAATGTGACATTGAATCACAAGGTATGTAAAATAATATGATGTTTCTTTTCTATAGAATATTGTACTCTTTGTACTTACAATAAATCTGATATATATACATATATGTTTTTTTTTTTCATAGACAATTTCCAGGGCCGTTGGAGATTGGTTTTACGACAAACGTGTGGTGCACTTGGTAGATCAGAAACATAAGTTACCATGTTTGTGTGTGCATGACAAATGAGAGCCCGACCAGTACATCCTAACAATAACTATATATGGTGCGCATTAGTTCTAGACAACTTTAAATTATGTTGCTTCTCTTTAATTTGTACTAAGGTTTTTTAAATTATGGCGCATGTAGTTTAAGGTAAAACTAATTTTAACTAAGGTTTTAGAATTTCTACTGTACGTGAGAAGCTCTTGTTGTTGAGAGTAATTTATTTTTCTGGAATTAATTCATTCTGCGCGCAATTTATGGCCTTAAGTAACTTCATTATTTCAGATATTAATTCAATTACAAAATTTAATTTAATTTTCTCTACATCTAAAACAATTTTATAAGAGAACTGATTTATGAATGAAAAATTGAAGAAATTAATTAGCAACTGTACAATGAATTGTAAAGCTATGTGATCAATTACTTTGGTTCGGATAAAAAATAATATTGAACTAAATTTGTTTCTTGCAAATTATTTATATATATACATAAATATTTCTTGTAGTTTTGATATTTTCCTTTTATCAAATAAATTGTAAATCTATGTGCAGAATTACTTTTGTCAAGATAAAAAAAATTATTGAAATAACTTTCTTGCAAATTTAAGGAAGGAAGATTGATCCCGAGAAGAAATTTATTCAACGAAATTTAGCCCATTTGTGACATTACAAATTGACACCAAAAAAATGAAAAATATATCATTCTTGAATCATTATTGTATTTCACGTTATTATTATTATTATTATTATTATTATTATTATTATTATTATTATTATTATTATTATTATTATTATTATTATTATTATTATATATTAAATGCTAGATGTGCTTTTACTTTTTTATGTCACGGACAGTGCATACAGTTCAGGAACACACTTCAATAATTTACCCGTTTCTTCGAGTATCCACGAAGTTAATGTAAAAGCCCAAAGATCCCACATCCGTGGTATCATGATACGAACACATTTGTAAATTAGAAATAAGAATGGAAAAGAAAGTTCGCTTAGAGGGAGAAGAAAACCTCTTTTAGTTCAAATTGAGGAGAACCATTCCTCCATTAAAGCAAAGTTTCAATATATATGTTCTTACTTCAAATATTCGACTTATATTTTATTAATGAAATTTGGCCCATTTTTGACACGAGAAATAAATTTCATTTCCATTCTTGAATAATTATTGTATTTCACGTAATGTTGTGTTTTTTTTTTTTTTTTATTTAGGGGGGGAGGGGGAATAAAATAAAATTGCTTGATACGCTCTTAATATTTTATGTTCCGGAACATACTTTAATAATTCCTTTGTTTATTAGAGTATCCATGAAGTTAATGCAAAAACTCACATATCCCACATCTGCGGTATATATCATGGAGAGGTCCTAGACAGGGGCAAATCTAGAAATTTAAGTTGGGGGTGCACTTAATTTTTTATTTTTTTAAGAAATCTTTTGATGTACTAAAATAAATTAAAAGGAAATGAAATTTACATTTAGCCGAGTGGATTCTCCAGTAACCAAGCGAGAGTAGTTACATTGGTTCACGGCATCTACGCGCAATGATTTGTTTATAGGTAGTCTTCTACAAGTTTCAGGAATATAAAGATTCAGATTTCGAGGTAGGCTTTTTAAAATACCAATTTCGTAAATGGAAACGATATTAGTAAAATGTGTGGAAAAAACTATTTACTTCATTGAATTCAAGTTGCACACGAATATAGTATTAGAACGGTCGCAAGTCCACTACGAATAAATGTGTGGTTAATCATGGGCAACTAAGTAAAGATGGTATGGCTGTTTACTATTCAAAGGAGTGGGTAGGGTTTGAATTCCATTAACGACAGTTTGACGGGGCAGTTGATTAATCCCTTAAGAGGATGGTGATATGATGCAGGTTTGGTGAGGAAAATCCAAAGTGTTTTCAAAGAAGAGAGCTTGAGGGCGGCAAGATGGTGATTGAGTTATGATGGAACCACAGCGAAAGCAAGTTTTTGAAAAAAAGCTTGAGGGCAACGGTAATGCATGTTCAACCCCTATTGAGGCAGATCGCTTCAATGGATAGTTTAATTGGGGAGGGTTACCCCCATAGCCCTCCATTTGTGTAGCCCATTACAATTTCGTAATAAAAAATTTCTGGTCTGGTCCTTGACTAATTTTTTTTTTTAAAAGGCAAAGAAATCATTGATATTTCATAGAAAATAGACCTAATTAATTATATATACATATGAACGACCTTTTAGCTAACCAATGGCAACCAAACAAAAACATTGGTATTTAGCTAAGAATTGAAGAATAGTAAAAGTTGGTACTAAAAGGGTAGAAACAAAAGGAAAATGCATGATTGAATGAAACAAAAAATCTCAAACAAAAACATGATTATTTAGCAAAGAATTGAAGAATGGTAAAACTTGGTACTAAAAGGGTAGAAACATAAGTAAAAAGCATGATTGAATAAAATTAGAAATCTCGTTCATTCCCAGTAGATGGTACATATAATTTTGCAAACAAGAAAATCATAATTCCACAGAATTTGGGGTGCAACTATAATGACATTATTTACATAGGGTCCGTTTGGTTATCCTTCAAATTGTGAATTAGATAATTTACAAAATTTTCATTTATTAGTGTTTGGTTGTGTAAATTGAAAAATTGTAAATATGATAATTCAAGTTGATTCACAAAAACTCAAATTAAGTCATTTCAAGTAAAACTTGAAATTGCTTAGTTCTAGAATTAGATAATTCATTTCAACTCTATTTTTCGAGAAGATCTAGTTTCTACCCGTGACGTTGATGCATCTAGACAAAATTTTAAATAACATAGAATAATAGAGAACATGTTTTTATTCTAACAATCGGAATTTTTCGTTTAAGTTTTCCAAAACTACTTAAATTATAATTGAATTATTCATAAATGAGTAAATTCACAATTGTTCAATCGAAAATTAACTAATTCTAAAATTAGGTCATTTACGCAACCAAATGGGCCCTTAGTTGTTGTTATGGTAGAAGAAAGAAAAAAGTGACTCTCTTTTTTAGGGTCTTGAATGACTCTTAGATTGCTCTTCCAATGGTATCTAGAATTGGCAAACTACGCGCTGCTTTTATCGTCTTATCCTATTTTTTGAGGTTTGTTAAGTTAATCCACTATTACGTACTCATTAATTAAGTTAACCACATTGTGTGATATATTTGCAAAAATAATTATTAGATTATAACTTTTTACCTCTTATATATTAATTTTTTATTAGTTTGGTACATTTCTGAATATCCACCCAAATAATTTGTTCGCCACGACAACTTGTTTTAGGTCGTATAAGAAAATCCAAGACATTAATTTTTATGTAAGAATTTAATTTGTGAATATTTGCATGAGGTTGACAACAGTGATTTGGGAAATTGAAAATAAAAAACTGCGAATACTGCAAAATTCAATCCTTATATTGGTAATCACTAATTATAAAACTCACTGGTGGAAAGATGTTGAAGATAGTTTCATACAAACATACATTATTCTAATATTTGTCTCTACACGAGAACAATGTAAATGTTCGTACTTCTAACACTATACCATAATGACCCTTTTGTAACAGTTTTAATCCATTACTGAAAAAGTTTTTAACACAAATAATCCGTTACTATTCAGGCATTAAAAATACTTAAGGAACAGCTAAATATTCCATTAATAAAACTAACCAAAAACTACTATTAAAATTAACCAAAAATCAATACTTATGAAGCCTCATTTTGTTACAGTTAAAAATTCGTTATTAAATCAATTTCAACAACCATAACAAAGTGTATGATTTTGTTGACCCTCTTTTAAAGAGGTCATAGTGACCATTGCATTTAATTAGTAGATGTAATAAAAAGTGTAGAACTCAACAAACTATTTTATTATTATTTTATTGTATTCACTAATTAAATGTAAAAGTTACCATAACTCTCTTTAGAATAGGGTCAATCTTTATGTTAATCTTTATGTCAAATGTAAAAGTAATTTTTCAAAGAGCAGATAGTCTGGTCAATCTTTATGTTTGGTAATATAGTTAATATCACATGCTTATGCATCAAAATTAAAGACACAATAACTTTATTTATAATAAGGAAAATGATTTGAAGAAAACAACAGATACATGTGGAAGAACTTTATTTATTGTCATTCAAATGGTCTATTAAAATAATTATCAAAAAATATTAAATAAATCATTCCCACTTATTATTACATGCAATTAAACAAACTTTAATATCTTATACCTATTTAATTCGATTTTAAATCAGGCATCGGTTGTCTAAATGCCAACAATGGAAAACGTTTTGATCTATATATATATATTTAGAGTGAAAAAAATGTTTGGATATTTATACAGAGAAATAATATTTTTGTGTAATTTTACTTGTCAGAATCATAAACCCGTCATGATCTAGGTTCGTACTAGTTTCGTGTAGGGTAAAACAGGGCTTCGCTTATACACAATTTGTTTAACCAATAAGTATAAAATTTGAATTTATAAATAAGATGCTAACAAATGATATGACCCTATTCGTTTTAACTCGTTAACTTGTAATCCTAGAACTGGAACACTATCCAAACTAAATGAACAGAGGACAACGCAAACTTCACTCCAAAGACAAGAAATAAGATTCTTTCAAAATAAGATCAGTATATTTGAACCAAATTGCGTTGTGCCACGTGTCTTCCTATTTCCTTTTGAAATACTTTGAAAAACTTTCATATTTTAACTTAAATTTTTTTGCTATCATAACCGGTGAGTGACCTAATGGTAATAAACAATTATAAATTAAATGCAGGAAATATTGAAAATACCCCTTACGAATTGAATTGGTAATCTCAGTTCACACTTGTTGATAAAAATAGTAAAATCACCAAAGCCGATCCTAAACCATAAAGGTCACTGTGCAAAAAATTAGACCAGTTCAGAGTTTTCAGATTTCTATGTTACATCAAGTCTGTCTTTAAAATTTGTTCTTATTTTTATTTTAGTCCAAAATTCAACTGCGCTTAGAATTTTGAATGAAAAATGCGACCTGTCAGTTTAATATTCAGGTCATGTCAAATTTATATGACAATTTCCTTTCAAGAAATAAATAATACAATGAATTTTAGCATAAAGTGAAAAATGAAAACAAAATTTACAGATAAGTGTGATACAAAATAAATTTTATGAACGAAAGTGAAAAGTGATCAAATTTCATGAAGCAATGTCACGCAAGCATTCAACACATATAATAGCTGATTAGCTGGGCAAACTGTTCATAATTTGAACAAAAATATATAGACTGTTGCAGGACTCACGAGATTAAGGGAGAAAAACATATTTTATTTTTTGTAAGGAAAATAGATTCTAAGGGCCTGTTTTTATTTATTAATTTTTTTAAAAATTTTAAAAACTCAACTCAAAATCAACTCTACTTTTACACTTTACAAAATTTATTTTACTTTACTTTCTCTCTCTAAAAAAACTTTTAAAACACCGTACCTTTAAATTCAAAAATCAAAATTAAATAAAAAATATATATTTAAAACATACTCGTCGAAATCTATAAAATAAGATCCATTGTGACTATTTTTTGAATTTTTTTATGAAATTTTTAGTTGGTTGACAAAAACTCAAAAAAAAACTAAATCCACTTTTCAACATACTTCTAAATTCTAACAAACACCATATTTTAAAAAACTCAACTTAAAAACTGAACTCAAAACATCCACCAAACGTCACCATAACATTTATATTGTTATAGTTATGGTCAAAAATCAAAATTAAATAAAAAATATATATTTAAAACATACTCGTCGAGATCTATAAAATAAGATCTATTGTGACTGTTTTTGAAATTTTTTTATGAGATTTTTTAGTTGGTTGAAAAAAAACTCAAACAAAAACCGAATTCACTTTTCAACATACTTCTAAACTCTACCAAATACCATATTTTAAAAACTCAACTTAAAATCTCAACTCAAAACATCAACCAAACATCACCTAAGTGTCTTATCCATAACTATAACAATATAAATGTTATTATTTCATACTAGATACATGACTTCTTTCATTAATTTTTTAAACTATAACTACAATTTTTTAATATTATTCCACTAAAATGATGCTCCATGTTTTTTGAATGGTCAATTATCCCTTACTAC
This sequence comes from Lonicera japonica, assembly GCA_021464415.1. Taxonomy (NCBI): domain Eukaryota; kingdom Viridiplantae; phylum Streptophyta; class Magnoliopsida; order Dipsacales; family Caprifoliaceae; genus Lonicera; species Lonicera japonica. The sequence goes on from CM038469.1 coordinate 21,675,384, forward strand.
AATCTTTTAATTATTTATTTATTATCATTAGTGGTTGCTAAGTCTCACTAACCTCCGCCACATCACCGACCACCAAAACTCCGGTGACCATTGTTGTACCTCCAATATGGTCACTCGAGCTCTTGTGATAATTTATTTACAATGCAAAAAATAATTTTGCATTCAAATTTACTTCTTTAATTGTTTGCAAATTTAGTACAAAAATAAATTTGCACTAAGTTTTATATTTTAATTTGTCTATGGATTTAGTGCTAAAACATATTTGCACTAAAATATATAAACGTAATTGCTTGCAGATTTGTTTTAAAACACATTTGCACTAAAATCTATATTATTAGATTATTGCGAATTTAGTGCAAAAATATGTTTGTAATAAAATTATTATCATTCTTTGCTTGCGGATATTTAGTTCAAAAATACATTTGCACTAAAATATATATAATTAGTTGTTTGCCGGTTAAGTGGAAAAATAGATTTGCAATATCTCCGCCAAAGTTCTGGTGAGGTCTTGGCACTTTGGTGTTTGGTAGTATTGCCTGAGCTCTAGTAGTAAAAGATGGTGGCGGTAACTGATAGATATTAAAAAAAGATATCAATTAGCAAGGATATTTTTGGGAAAAAAAACTATTTCTCCTTATTTCCTATTAAAAATATAAGATCGTTTTTCGGTTGAATATAATTATGAATGGAGCATTTTCAACCAATTGCCTTTCTTATACGACACGATATTACGCGAATGCAATATTAGGCCATAAAGAGGTAAAAGGAATGTGGGAGCTTCTTTAGTAACATAGTAGGGTATACTCGTGCCATCCGACAAGATAAATCTTATGGTATACTTAATATTCGAGTACGTGACAACAATATACAACAAAAACAAAAACAAAACCTGCATTTATGCTTGAAAATATATGACCCTAACTGCCTGAATATGTTACAACAATATACAAAAACGGTTGGCTGAATATGTGACCGCGATATACAAAAAACTAACATAATATTTTTGGATATAAAAGTATTAACAAAAAAACTATATCCAAAATCATATACAAAAAAAGTAGCCGAATCATTAATTAAATGCTACCTTTCTTCTCCTTAAGCATCCACAGCATTAGCCTACAAAATATTGAGGTCTCTATGTCCACATAGCTTGGCCATCGTACACCACTGCGTATGAAAATCTACAACAAATATATAAAAATATATTCAGTTAATACATTATTTATTGTTTAAAGAAGAATAAAAGAATAAGATATTAATACAATAGTTTTAAGATATGTCAAGCAAGTATTAGATAGAATGGGTATTCCAAATTTAAGATGTAAAAAGTGGTGAGTAGTGGTGTACTGGTGTTGCAGAATTATAACTACAGTTGTTTTGTATGCCTAAACTTATTAATAAAATTTACAGGTGGGTACAAAAAAATTAAAATAATATAATACTTACATTTATTAGTTTAACTTACCCGAATTTGTATTCCTTAGCCTCCTTTATTTGTATTGTTAATCCTCTTGAACTCTGCAACCACGTCGTCCCAATTCTACAAATATTGATATTTGGTTTATATTTTTAGGGTGGGGGCCAGCAATCACTACACCCCCAAAGTTCTCTGTCACACTCCTTACATTGACTTGGTACAATAAGACCGAGTATATGATCATTTACTTGGTCCAATAGAGTTGAATTATTGTTGAGAATAAAAAAAATGTACAGACTCGACGCTATTGCACCAAGTAATAAGCACATTTTCGGTATATTGCACCGAATCAATACGCATGTACTCGATTCTATTGTATCGAGTTAATATAAAAGTGTTATAGAGAAGTTTGGTAGTGCCCCCACCCTATTTTTATGGGCTCTTTGTTTTTGACAATGTGGGAGCTTCTTTAGTAACATATTTGGGTTATATTTTTGTGCATTCGGACCCTGTTCTATTGTTTACCGGCGAAGTTTGGGCCTTGCGTAAAGGTTGAAAGTATTGACCGGCCTTGTGGGTGGCCCAAGGTACATTTTAATTGATAATATTCAAAAAACAAAATTTTCATTTTGAAAGCTAGATTTAATGGGAAAAAAAATTAAAACCGACAATTTTTTAAGTGGAAGGCCAGGGCTCCATGACCCAACAAATTATCCATACCAATGCAATTTTTGTCCAAATGGACAAAAAAGCCCTTGATGTCCTATGTTTTATTTATTGCCCGCCATAAGGGCTTTAATTTTTCCTCTATTTGGATGAAAATTGTTCCGGTAAAGATATATTACTCTGACAATAGTGTCATCTTTTATAATATTGAAAAATTTTGATTTATTATCCCAAAAAATAATTGTCGGATAATCAATTTAAAAACGTGCAAGTAATTAACGCTAATATATGCGAACCTTATACTCTTGATTTTAAAACACAAATATTAATCTGGACCCTACACAAATTAACATTACAAAATGGGAGCTTTTTTATTACAAACTATATTATTGTTGACACTTGTGCTCCTTTTGATGATAATATGGAAAAAAAAATATTTAATTTGGATAAAAAGTTCGAAAATAAGTTAAGTTATATAATGATATACTCTCCATCTCATACTCATTTTATGAATAGATATCTTATATCCTTCATAAACATTTTTGAAAATTTTTTATTCCTCAACCACCAAAAGAAATTTTTTTTATGGAAAAAGTAACAAAGCAAGAAGACATCTCCACGTGTCTCAACTTATTTTACAATTTCTTACAAATATTAACTTTTTTCTTTTTTTTCCATATTTTTATCAAACATACCCTTAACTTCTAAAAAGATAGTCATGCCAAAAGATGAATTGTTTAAAAAAAAATTGAATTAACATAGAAGAATATTTGACCGCAAGCTAGGCGGATAGGAGCGTCGGAACCTTCCCCTGATGAATTTAAGAAACTAAAACAACCCATTCCTTATTTCATCCCCTCAATGCAAGGGAATAAATGCTCGGTACAAAGACTTCTGTTCTCACATAATATGCAAGAAAATAAATGCTAGGAATACTGTACTATTGACTTTAATTCATACTGAATTTTCGTTGTGGAATTCATACCTAAAAATCAGTCCAAAACTCAAGTCGTTAGACATATATCTTAGATTGCTTCAATATCTATACCAAAATTCAATATAAAGGAACATCCTGTTAGGAATAATCTAACTTAATCGTTGCAGGTTTTATTAAAAGAAACTTCTCCCTGTTGCCAGCAAAACATACAATCTACAAAACTCGAAGCCAAATCAACACATCAAGAAGAAGAAAATCAAGATGGAAATCAAATTAAGAAACTTGGTAGAATGCACAAATAGGATAGGAAACCATTGTTCAAAGTAACTATGTGAAGGTAAAGGATAGAGTAAAACTTCCCAGAAACATAGCAAACCTACCTTCTGAACAAAAGTAACAACCTCCGCATAGAAGACTAAAAATTATTTTAAGTATATCACATATCCGCATGCAGGTTTCTTCTTTCGAAATCTATAGGCAAAAGAAGCAAAATTATAAGAATAATGATCTTAAGTTCAATAGTCAAAAAACGTCTAAACGCCTTAGGAAAAAAAAGGGGAGCTTTTCTAAGACACCACAAAAGATCAAAGGAAAAACAATAAAAATTTGAAGTGTGATGGAATTGTACAATTTTACCAATAAAATGTGCAATTAGAAGATTTCATATCCAAAATTAGAAGATTTTAAACTTACTCAATCCATATATTTTAATACACTGCATAAAGTACAAGTTTATGGAAGATTCATTTCGCTAATTAAATTACACAATTGCCTATTACAAATATACAAAGGCTCAAGAAAACCAAATAAAAGATTTTAAACTTACCCAGTCAACCGCCGAAGAAAAATGAGATGAGAAAAAACTTAGTCATAGGTGGCCTGATTCTACAGCAAACAAGAAAAGAAACATTTAATTTAATAATGCTGCACATTTCACATAAGTATATGCATTAAGATTCCATTTCATAATATGGTGGAAAATTATAGGGAAACAATTGATTTGTGAGAAGAGTTGAAAAATAAGTTGAGGGATATGTGAGATCGATGTTATCTTCATTTTTTGGTTTTACATGGAATTTTTATTATTTTTTGATGGTGGCGAAGAAATTTTTTTCCACAAAAATATAAAGAAGGATGGGGAACATCTACACATTAAAAATGGAGAGTATCTCACAATATCACTTAACTTATGACGCTGCTAGAATAATGCGTTGTGCTATCCCGAGTGCAGGCACATCAAATTGTAATTTAGTCTCGAAGTCCGAGTATCGATCCACAGGGATAGTTATAAAGGAATGGAATGGATTACAGATTTTTACGGTTTTCTGGTTTTGTGAGTTGGATTGGGTATCAAACAACAGAAATGTAAATTGGTTGTGAAAAGTATTAAGAAAGCATTAAGGTATTTGTATGTTGCTCGCGATATAAGAAATGTCAATTACAATCTCATACACAAATTTCAATACAATACTCTCAAGAATGGGGAATGTTGTCATGTCTTTCAATAGCAAAGGGTGCAAAGCTAGGCAACTCATTCCCGGGTTGAAACTATATCAAGAGAGAATACAAAAAAATTCCACCAAAGATGAAGCTATCATATCTATCTTTTAGCTACGGGTGTAAAGTAAGGCAACCCATTCCCGATAAAGCTAATCCTAGTTAGAGGAGATAAACTCATTGTAAATAAGTTTTATATGAAGCATGTATGTGAAATCTCATGATTTAAAAGAATGAAAATTAGATGGTAAACCATTACAATGAACCGAAACGAAATTTATGGAATAGATTTATTAACTAATCGATTATCACTTGAGAAAGACAATAAGGAGTATAAATATCACATAAAGTATATGAAACACTCAAAATATCATTAAGTAAATCAAAGATTAGGTTAACTAATTTATAGCTCATCTATGGAGTTTTAAGAACTTTTCATAATCTTTACAAAGAAGAAAAATGTCCATAGATGGGAAAAGGGGCTACAAGCTTTCTAGAACCATACAAATATGTTGTGTTATCATTTATGCTCGAGAACTAAACATATAGGGCATGTAAAATCTAATCATCTTACGAAAATACCTAAAAAGCTTATAGAATGGTTGGTTTGTAAAGGAAAATCATTGACAAGTAATTATCAAACTTTAAACATAGATTGAGAAATTAATTACCGAAAATCATATCGCGATTCACTTCCGTAACTTTAGTAAAAGACTACTCCATAGTAAATGTGAAAACAAGAATTATAGAAGAATAATTCATTTCTTAAAAATCAAAGTACTTATAAGAGGAAGAAGAAAAGTTACAAGGCTTGAGCTCTCACTTCTTTCTAAAACTTGTGTATAAACTAAGATAACTTAACCTAGAAGCTAAGCCTTTCCTTTCATATTAAATAAATACAAAAAATGTAATGAAATATCTAAAATAACTTAAACCACAAAAATAGCCCATTTTGAGTGTGAAAGAGTCAAGTTGCCAGGGCCATGATCGATCATCGTATTCCCGTGATCGATCATGAAGTGCATTGCTTGTTGATCTTTGTACCATGATCAATCATGGTTCTGGCACTTCTTCACTGCGCACTTTTGCAAGCTTCAAAAGTTGCTTTCGATCAATTCTTTGAAGGCCATTGCATCCCATGCCTATAACCACAAAGAAATACAACAAAAGCACACTTAGCAGACCAGTATTAGATCTACCACATGCTAAGGCACTAATCTCGAGATAAGCAAATAATTCGGCAAAGTTAGTATAACAAACGCGTCAAACGGCTCCAAGAAAGAGCTTATGCATGACAATATTATGCATTTATTAGCTTATTTTTTAGCTTCTCACATAATCAATTGTTTTGTCAGTCATTTTTCATCTTGTTATAAAACGGACACTAAATATATGGATTTTATGCTTGATACCACAGCTCTACAACAAAACTACAATGTGTTGAAAATAGAATAAGCGAGATTATTTTGTATTAATAGAAGAGGAGCCTATATATAGGGTTATATAGAATGAGATAAAAAGGAAACATAATATAATATTAAAACTTAATGTATAATAATATATTATAACACTCTTCCTCAAGTTGGTGCATAAATATTGAGCATGCCCAACTTACTGATCAACTTGAAAAATATCTTGTTAGAAACAGCCTTAGAAAGTACATCGGCCAACTAATCTTCTGAGTGTATATAAGGCACTGCAATTATGTTTTCTTTCAATTTCTCTTTAATGAAGAATATATCCACTTCCACATGCTTTGTTCTATCATGCTGAACCGGGTTTTGTACAATATCGCACGCTGCCTTATTATTATAGTATACTATCATAGGTTCCTTTGGCGGATAATCTATATCAGTCAATAGCAATTTCAGCCACAATAATTCTTGGACTCCCATTGCTAATGCTCGATATTCCACTTCAACTCTAGAACAATAAATGACATTTTGTTTCTTGCTTTGCCACGTGACGAGATTTCTACCAACAAATGTGAAATATCTTGATGTAAATTGTCCATCATTAACATTTTCAACCCAATCTGCATCAGTGTACCCTTCAACTTTTAAGAAATCACTATTCTTTGTAAATAAATCCCCTTTTCTAGGGGCTGACTTCAGATAACTATGAATCTTCATCATAGCCTACATATGCTTTGCTCCAGGATTATGCAGGAAATGGCTAACTATACTCAATGCATAAGAAATATCGGGCCTAGTATGTGCTAGGTACATCAGTCTTTCTACCAATCTCTGATAACGCCCTTTATTAATAGGCACTTGATTAGCTTCAATTTTCAATTTTAATCCTTCTTTCATTGGAGTATCTGACGGCTGACATGCAGGTATTCCAGTTTCAGTTAATAAATCCGGTGCCTACTTTATCTGAGAGAGAAAAATTCCCTTTAAAGACCTAGACACTTCAATCCTTAAAAAGTACTTTAACTTGCCAAGATCTTTCATCTCGAACTCCTGAGACAGATATTTCTTCAGTGCTTCTCGTTCACGGGAGTCATCCCCTGTGACAACCATGTCAACAACATAAACAATAAGTGCTGTGATCTTTCCATAACATTTCTTCAAGAATAACATATGATCAAAATTGCTCTGTTTGTAATCGAACTTTCTCATTGATCAGAAAAATCTCCCAAACCAAGCTCTCGGAGATTATGTCAAGCCATACAAAGACTTTCTTAATTTGCATACTTTGTTTCTGTGTCTCACAAGAACATCATACCCTGGTGGGAGCTTCATATATCTCCTCTTTTAAATCCCTATACAAGAATGCATTATTCACATTGAATTGTTGTAATGGCCAATCTAGATTTGCTGCTAAAGAAAGCAAGACACTCACAATGTTAATTTTTTTTACTGGTGCAACTGTCTCCAAATAATCAATCCTATGAACCTGGGTGTAGCCTTTCGTTACAAGTCTTGCTTTGAATTTTTCGATGGTTCCATCTGCCTTATATTTCACCCGGTACACCCATTTGCAACCAACACGCTTCTTCCCTATTAGCAATTAAACTATATCCCATGTACCATTCTTCTTTAGGGATTTCATCTCTTTGTCCATTGTTACTTTCCATTTTGTATCACTTTAGCCTTCTTACACATTGTTAGGAATATATATAGAAGATAATTGATTACAAATGAATTATTTGATTCAGACAACCTATCATAAGACCCGTAGTTGCTCATGGGATATTTGGCTTTACTAGTACGATCGTGTTCATATGTTAGTTTAAGCACGCCTCTATTGATTCAATTAGGGAGTTGGTTTTTTTGAGGATCAGGAGAAGATACTTAAGGATCAGGAGGAGTAGCTTTATAATAAGATTCAGATGTGTCCAAGGGAGACAATTGATTATTTGTACCAGGCGATGGCAAGCTTAAGTACTATAGCGAATTCAACAGCGAGTGAGCTTGATTGTCGCAAATTTTGTGGTGAACTTGGTGGATTCAGTAGTTGTGAGGTTTATTGTGGGGATACCTCGAGTTGAATTATCTTTTCCTCATCCCTACCAATAAACTTAAAGGCTTGAACTTCACTATGATTCTCCCCCTAAAGTTCAGCCTGATGAAAATACATGTTTTCTTCATGAAAAACAACATCCATTTTCATGTATAATTTTCGAGTGTGAAAATGATAACACTAATATCCTTGTTGAGAGGATGAATAATCCACAAAAACACATTTGAGAGCTCGAGACTCTAATTTGTTTTGTTGTTCTTTAGGCAAATGGACAAATGCAACACATCCAAATACACAAGGGGGAAAATTTGATACAGAATAAGCCAATATAGATTTGTGGAAGACGTCAAATTGTGTTTGGTTATCAAGGACTGCTGATGGAACACGGTTAATCAGATATATAGCAGTGGCAAGTGCTTTACCCCAATAAGATATTGGAGCATGGCCCCAATTAGTAACGCACGTATTACTTCTAGTAAATACTTGTTTTTTTTTTCTACAACACCATTTTGTTGAGGTGTATATAGGCATGTTGTTTGATGAACAATTCCATGATGCTTGATATACTCTTGCAATTATGTACTCATGTATTCACCTCCATTATCACTTCGAAAAACCTTAATAGTGGCTTTGTACTATGTACTGACCTGTTTATGGAATCTTTGAAACAAACAACTCATTTCACTTTTAGATTTTATAGGACATACCCATGTCATTCTTGTGCACTAATAAATGAAACTAACAAACCAGCAAGCACCATTTAAAGATGGAGTAGGAGAAGGCCACCATACATCTGAGTGAATCATCATGAAAGGAACTTAACGATTGTTAAGTGATGGTGGAAAGAATGTACGATAGCTCTTTGCAAATTCACAAGTTTCGCAGCAAAAAGCAGAGAGTTCAACATTTCTAAAAGTTTTAAGAAATAACCTTTTTAAATAATTAAAGGATGCATGACCTAATCAGCAATACCACAGCCAAATCTCATCCTCGGCCTTTTTTCCTCGGTCTTTTTGTCTTCTTTTTTTCGTTAAGACATATCAGTTTGCAGGGTGTGATGCAGTTGATTCGTGCTCTTCAATGCCAAATTTAAGTAGTACAAGTTTTTTCTCCTAACACCATAACCAATTGTCTTCCTTATCTGAATATCCTTAAAGACACAGTTAGAAGGCCAAAACATAACGATATAATTTGATACATTAGTAATTTAGGCAACATACAATAAGTTATATTCTAGTAAGGGGACTACGAGCACATAATTTATGTTTCGAAAATCTGATAAGTGAACCGACCTTTCCCCAATAATAGGGACTGGTTCACCATTAGCTGTGGAAATTATTTTTTTTATGAGAGGGTAATGAGAGGGTAAGACAGGTGAGCTGTCTAAAATTGAATGTCATATGATTTGTAGCACCATAATCAATTATACAGGTATTATTCAAAATAGATGTAGAATTTAAAGCCTTACCAGATGTCCAGTGGTTATAAGCAATCCCAAATACTTTTTATCATTACTTTGATTTGAACAACGACTTCGAGAATGATCCCACCAACCTGGATAACCTATTTCTTCATAGCACCCTTTCTTCAAATGCCCGATTTTTTCACATACTGAACAAGGTGTATACTTTAAATTAGACAGATTCAGGAAGATGCAGTTGCAGGCCATTGTGTGGTTTTGTAATTGAAATTTTAAACTTGAATCAAATTATAAAAAAGTATAGGCCGTAGTCGTGTCCATAATGCTTGAAAATATAGGAAACCATTCTAAATTGGCTAAGAACCAATCAAAAATGAGGTGAACCGCTTAAAAAATGACTAAATAGTTTTGGTAAAAGTGGGACTGTTTTTGGCAAAACGGAGGCTAGATTTAAGATTAGAAGAGTCAAAAACCCTAGGTAATCTTCGACATTTATCTTCTTCTAAAATAGGTAGTACTAGAAAGAAAGGGAATTAAAAAAAAAACAAACAAACAAATATAGGTAGTACTAGAAAGAAAATAGTTAATTAGAACAAACGTCTTCTAATTAAAATCTTCGACATTTATCTTCTTATACGTACAGTATAACTAAATGAGTATACTACCGCTATATAGTATGTACTATGAGATTAATTAAGCATTTTTTCCTTAAAGTTGTATTTAAGATGCTCTGTGGGTAATCTTCTAGTTAGACCAAAATAAATGTGTTTTTAGTTTAGGCGGACTGTGAACGGGTTAAGCTAACCCATGAATAACTCAATCGTGTGTGATTTGATTCGCTAAGATGCAAATGGGTGCGCTAGTGTACTTCAAATTCATTCGGCGGCCCACATATAATTGAGTTCGGGTTGAGACATAAATAGGGGACACGCAAAGGTTCCTACATTGGCTCCATCACTAGATGTTATTTGTTTTGAGAAACAGAGAAGGAACCAATGTGTTATAACCCATTGCTAAGAATGTCATGACTCGAGTAAATTGATGAGAAACATAGAAGAAATTTCATAAAGCTCTAGAATTCTCTACTACTTCAATATTTTGTAAATTTCTTTTTGGGGGGGGGGGGGGGGGGGGGGGGGGGGGGAAGCTAATTGAATGTGTTAAAGTTGACAGTATGAACACAAAATATTATAAACTTGGGTACCTTTGGTCAGTATATTAATTATTCACAATTTTGGTAGCATCATTAGTTTTGTTTGATACATTTAGTTTTAGAAAACTACAAAAGAGGCCAAGCAAAATATTAAAATCTAAACTGAATAGCACCTTAAATAGTCATTTAAGCAGAGTAAGTTGTTACCACATCAAGCAGGACACCCATTTAAATTTTAATGAACAGGGTAATGTTTCGTTATCCACAAGTCTCGACGCCAATCAGATGCAAATTATATATTTTACAAATGCCAAGTGTAATCTATGACAAATTTCAACCCAACACCTACATATTTGCCTCGAAATTTTCGCCATTTTGGAGTAGGGAATACTTACATTAAGTATTATTCTCGGGTTCCATGAAGTACTTCGCCTGCAAAATAAAACGAAAGCATACAAATAGCTCTATCCAGAAAATTCGATCACGCATCCGAAGGAAACAAAGTAGCCACAGTTGCATCAAAGAATTAGGTAAAAAGATGAGATCAATGGAAATTGAAGTAGTCTACGTAGTTTTATGCAGTAACAAAAATGATAGAATTCCATTTCAAGTGGGATTGAAGCATTTCAATTCAACACGTAGTTTCATTGCATCTGGACGACTTCATAATGTTTAGGTGTTAAAGCATTAAGTTGTAGGCAAATAATTCTCATCTAGTGTTCTAAGTATTTCTAAATTTTGTAAATCTGCAACTAGATATGTTCCCACAAAGAGGATAGTAGGTTCATATCTCCATTTTAGTTTCTAATCTTCATCTCTGGCCATAAGATTATAAATTTTTTATAACCAACAACACTTGTTATCTAATATAATTTTCTTTCCACTTCTCTTTCTTAGTTTATAACAGGCAGCGTACGGGCTAGCTTCTTTCCTCATCTCTAGATAAAAAATTTTAGATTAAAAAATAAATTTGTTGCAAGTTCATGATGGCAGAGCAAATAGTTCAGGGATACTGAAAATAGATTTAAATTGGACGCTTATAAACTAGGACTATTGTGTCCCAAAAAAAAAAAAGGGACTATCAAGAGGCCACAACAACATTTTCTGCAGTACATTGAACACCAACTAATATAAATACTGATTTTTTTGTTTAATACTTTTAACTTGTATTTTTTTTTGTCGTTTGTAGGGATTCAAATTCATAAAAAATTAAATAATTTTGCGTCTTCCGTTGAAATTTTGTAACTGTTCCATGTTTGCTATATTAATTTTTTATTCTCTAAGAACTTCAATTATTGTTGTATGTAGTTCCTCTATTTTAGTAGTCAACTGTGGTATATATTTTAATTATTTTTCATTGTATTTCAGAAACTAATCTTGAGGCTTTCAAATGTAAATTTTGGGGAAAAATTAGCCTATACATTTTCCAGCAAAACACACCATTAATTTCCAAATTTACTATACTTGGGAAAGGGAAAAAATAATTTTCTATTATTAATATTTTCTTCAAAATAAATTAATTTTTTTTTATTATCGGCCTGTAAAATTTTAGATCCGTCCTTAACCCATGAGTATGTAGACACGTTATGTGGTGATTAATTTCCCATGGTTCGAAAAGAAGGTATTTAAAGAGCGATAATCTCTACCGTACCCCACTCAAAGGCAACTTGTATTATAAGAGTGATACAAAAATAGATTACAAGAATAGGAGCAATTTGTATTACACCAGTAATATTGGTACAAGGTTAATATATACAATATTTGAGTGGTAAGATAAGTACCTAAAATAATAATCATTAGATAATGATAATAATACCATATAACGAATAGATAATGATAAGAGATAATCAGGGTAGTTGTTATATGGGTGGGATATGATAACTTTATCTAATCCTATATTTAGTGCTCCTCGAGATTGAAAATCAAGACGGATTATTGATACCACTAAAATTTCTTATTCTACCGAGATAGGAATTAAGGAATACCACCTAAAAGATAGAATTATTTTATCTTATTCAAATAAAATGAAATATTCTATCCAACTTTCTAATTAGACACGTCAAACCTTATTTTATGTTTGGCATAGGGCTAAACCTTTTTCTTTCCACGTAAATTGGTTTAGAAAGTTGGTCTAATTTGGCGATTCGTCTAGAATTGTTCAAAAATAAAAAGAAAGACTTCCGGCTGGGTAGCAGTGCCTCAATCTCGAGATGAGAACGTGCATGATTGTTAAATAAGGTTATTTTAACTCCTAAGATGAATTACAGCGAGATACCCAATTATTAAAATAATTGTTGCAAAAAATCTTAAACAAAGACTTCAAGGGTCAAGTAACAATTGGATTTTTATAATTCAGTGGTTGGGAAATTAAAGATTTTAGATATAATCAATCTTAAATAAAAATTCATATTTAAATCTTTTTTTTTTTTAAAAGCAGAACACTTAAATCTCCTTTTATTATAATAATAACAAAAATACTCTCACTCCGAATATAACTCCAACTGTAAGACCTCTACTGAATCCGGATAGATTTTTTTGACAACTAGGCTAACCCATTTAGTCGCATATTTGAATAATTTGACTTTCACACTTTTTGAAAAGATGTGCCATAAACAAAATTCATTTCTTACTATAAACTTTCAATTTATTTATAATAAGAGGACTAGCTAAACTTTGTGCATCTCGATATTGAAAGAGTTTGGTACTGAAAGTCTTTTTAATTAAGATTATTAATTTTGTTTTAAGGCTTAAATATCATTGTTGCTTGCGTAATTATTGATCTTCATAAAAGTCAAACCTTCATCCATGTGACTTGTCAGGAGGATTTCACACCATTGTGAATTCCTATATAGAAAAGGGTGGGGCCTAGCTTTCTTTCCCAGAAGCACAAGTTTAAAGCTGAAAATTAGGTGCTTGAATTTTCTGAGTAGGGCAAAAAAAACAAGAGGTAGGGGAGATCGAGAAGTGAAAAAATGGCGGATATTGTGGTGCATTTCTTGTTGGAGAATATGGACAGCCTGGTCAAACAAGATCTATCTACGGCTGATGAAGCGGGTGACCGAATCAAAACACTCTCTATGGAGCTTCTACTCATCAATAACTTTCTGAACAATCTCAAGGGTAAAGACGAGGAGGATGAGTGGGTGAGCTTGGTCCGAGGTGTAGCTGATAGAGCAGAAGCTGTTATTGACACATTTGTCATTAACATGGATAAGCACAAGAGGAGGAATGCAAATAAGAAGTTTCGGCACAGACTTGAGCATGGTCGTATGCTGCAGGGTGTGATAAAAGATATTGAAAGTATAACTAACGAGCTCACAACCATTGACTCTATCCGAGAAAGGTACATGACTGAAAATCAGGAAGGTGATGATGACCATACGCATGAGAGAATCACACCAATGATACGTAGTAGGGGCCTAGTTGAGGAGATCGATGTGGTGAACTTTGAAAATCATGCGGAGCCTGTGATGGAACGGCTGATCAAAGTAGGTCGACACCGTGTTGTGGTCTCAATAGTTGGCATGGGTGGACTGGGAAAGACCACTTTAGCCAAGAGGATTTATAACGATTGTTATACTAAGAAACAATTTAGTTGTCGCGCTTGGGTTTATGTATCCCAAGAATTTCGGACAAGAGACTTGTTGCTGAACATTCTCCAAGGCGTGCTGGTGATGATGCCATCTTCCACTGTGGAAATTTATGATCGGTATCAGACGATGAATGAGTCGGAGCTGGAAAAAGAGCTGAAGGAATTCTTGGCGAATAAGAAGTACTTAATAGTCCTGGACGACGTGTGGAGTACGGAGGTATGGGATGGAATAAAAGCAGCTTTACCTGATAACTTGAGTGGCTCAAGGGTACTGATCTGTAGCCGCTTTGCAAATGTGGTTTCTCATGGAAGCTCAATCCACACTTACTTTCTTCCGTTGCTCAACAAAGACAACAGTTGGGAACTTTTTTTGAAGAAGGCATTCGCCGGCAACAGTTTTCCTCCGTGGAAACTTGAAGAAAAAGGGAGACAAATCATAGAGCAATGCAATGGTTTACCCCTTGCTATTACGGCAGCGGTAGCGGCGGCAACACATCTCTTGAGAGAATTCGGGGACGATTCATCTAGAGTGTGGTCCCTCATGGAAGAGAACTTAATAGGGTACCTTCTGTTGTGAATGTGGGAACAATAACCAATTCCCAAATCCACCAATAAACTCGAGAAATCCCTTTCGGGAATTTCCACAAACACTTGGCGGGCGGAAACCGTCAAGCAATAGGATCTTAGTTCAAACCAAGTATGGCCAACACAAACTCAAGCAAATATAGATGGAAGATAAATAGCAATGAAAATGACAAACAAGAGCAAAACAAAGCAAGAAAGAACACACCGTATTTTGTGGAACCCTTTGGGTCTTCCACCAAGAGGGAGCAACTTTATTGATAACCAAGAACTTTCAAGAATTCTCTCACAATAATCCTTACTCTAGATCAATGGAACAATCCTCCAAAGATCACCTCTCACCTTAGCTAAACCTTAGCCAAGCACAAATGTCTCTATTTTTCACTCTTACAAAGCAACTCTCTTGCAAGTGTTAACAAAATAGAAATAAGCTTTCCTATTTATACCAAGTGAAAAAACAAGACAATTTAGCTTATACCCGCCTAAGTGCAAAAATGATTTTGCACTAATTCTGGGGTGTTCTGCCTGGTGCAAAATCGATTTTGCACTTTCACTGCTTGCATGAATTACAAGCCAAACGCAACAATCTCCACCTTGGCGAGTAATCTCAAGCCAACCTCGATTGCTTCACCTCGGGATAAGAACCGTGCATCCCCTTAGAGATTATCCCGACACCTCCAAGGTCACACCCTTCTCCTTCAACATGAAGTGAGATTAAGAAGCTTTAGGCAATGCCTAAACTTCTCCGCGGTTACCGGTTTTGTGAGCATATCGACCGCATTCTCATCCGTATTCACCTTCTCTAGAACGACTTCCCCGGAATTAACCCAATCCCGAACTCGGTGATACCGCACATCTATGTGCTTTGTGCGAGCATGATACACTTGATTCTTTGCCAAGTAAAGCGCACTTTGACTAACACACCGTAGCAAAATACTCTCATGCTTCAAGCATAACTCGCTCACTAAACCTTTCAACCATACCGCCTCATTCGACGCCTCCGTGAGTACCATATACTCTGCCTCTGTCGTAGACAAACCACTCGTTGCTTGTAGCATAGATCTCCATGAAACCGGTCCACTTACCAAAGTGAACACATAACCCATGGTGGACCTTCTTTTATCAAGATCCCCCGCATAATCGGAGTTTACAAATCCCGCAACACTTTCAGCCCCATCTTTTCGCTCAAACACTATACCCAAGGACTTGGTACCTTGTAGATATCGAAGAACCCATTTAACCGCATTCCAATGCTCTTTACCCGGATTCGACATATACCTACTAACCATTCCAACTGCGTGAGCTAGATCCGGCCTTGTACACACCATGGCATACATAAGACAACCAACCGCGCAAGCATACAGTGTTGTCGACATCTCGGCACACTCATCAAGAGAGGAAGGACATTGCTTTGCGGACAAAGCAAAATGAGGAGCCAAAGGAGTAGAAACCGGTTTCGCACTCGACATATTAAATTTCTCAATGACAAGAGAAATATACTTCTTTTGCGAAAGCCACAACTTGCCTACCTTTCTATCTCTCTGAATCTCCATACCAAGGATCTTTTGTGCGGCCCCAAGATCCTTCATGTCAAATTCCTGGCCCAATTGCACCTTGAGTTCCTTCACCTTTGACATATCTCGACACGCTATAAGCATATCGTCCACATAAAGCATCAACAAGATAAACGAGCCATCATCGAAGTTTCGAACATAGGCACAATGATCACCATCACACCGACGATAACCAATCCGAACAAAAATGAGTCAAACCGTAGGTACCATTGTCTTGGCGATTGCTTTAGTCCATACAAGGACTTCTTAAGCCGACAAACAAATTTTTCCTTACCTACTTCCTTGAACCCTTCCGGTTGCGCCATGTAAATCGTTTCCTTCAAATCACCATGAAGAAAATCCGTTTTTACATCCATTTGCTCAAGCTCCAAATCAAATTGAGCTACCATAGCAAGCAAAACCCGTATCGAAGTGTGTCTCACAACCGGGGAAAAAATCTCATCATAATCAACCCCTTCCTTTTGAGAAAACCCCTTTGCTACTAACCGTGCCTTGAATTTTGGTGCTTCATCTTTGTTGATTGCTTCTTTCTTCCTAAATACCCATTTGAAACCGATAATGCTCCGGTCCTTGGGCCTAGGAACCAAATCCCAAACGGAATTCATTCGTAAAGCCTCCATCTCCTCTACCATAGCACCCATCCAACTATCCTTGTCTTCGACACTAATGGCTTCTTTATAACTAGTTGGATCACCCTCACTTGTAATAAGAGCATAGTTGACCTCGTCTTCCCAACCAAACCTTGAGGGTGGTTTGATTTCCCGTCGTGGTCTATCCCGTGCTATCGATGGTTCCGGCTCCATCTCACCCGGTCTTTCCTCGGATTCCTCTTCTTCTAGCTCCACCTCAGCCGCGTCGTCATTCGGTTGAATTTCATGAGAATCATCTCTACTACCGCTTGAAGATGCTCCACCCCTTCCGGTAACCAACGGACTTGGAACTAGAATTGGAATCTTGACCGTATTAACCCCACCGTTATCATTGATCTCTTGGTATTCCCGTTCCTTAAGCAAGGCCCCCTCATCAAATGTCACATCCCGGCTAAATAAAAGCTTTCTCGCTACCGGATCCCAAAGCTTGAACCCTTTCACATCTCCCCCAAAACTGAGAAAGATACACCGGTGAGCCTTCGGGTCATTCTTTGATCTCTCGTCGCTAGGAATATGAGCATATACCGGGCACCCGAATACTCTTAACTTAGAGTAGTCCACTTCTCGCCCCGACCATACTTCTTCCGGACATTTCAAACCAAGATTCACATTCGGTGACCTATTGACCAAGTATACAGCATGATCAACACAAGCCGCCCAAAATGTTTTCGGCAAACCCGCATGAATCCTCATACTTCTCGCCCTATCCATAATGGTACGGTTCATTCTCTCCGCAACTCCATTTTGTTGTGGAGTTTTCTTCACGGTAAAGTGCCTTTTGATGCTGGCATTCTTGCAAAACTTCACGAATTCTCCATCCTTATACTCCCCTCCGTTGTCACTTCTCAAATACTTTACTTTCCGACCCGTTTGATTTTCCACCATAGCCTTCTACTCCTTGAATTTTCCGAAAACCTCGAATTTTTCCCTCAAGTAGTAGACCCAAACTCGACGTGAAAAATCATCAACAAAAGTCATAAAATATTTGAAACCGCCCAAAGAAACTACCTCTAAAGGGCCACACACATCAGAGTGAATATAATCAAGCATACCTCGACTTTTGTGTTCCGCGGTATCAAATCGAACTCTAGTTTGCTTGCCCATCACACAATACTTGCAGAAATCGAGCTTGCACCCATGGACCCCCTTCAACAATTTTCGTCGATGAAGCTCCTCCATGCCCCGTTGGCTCATGTGGCCAATCCTCATGTGCCATAACAAAAGCTCATCACCTTCCGCTTCCGTGGAAACCGCCGCTCCACCAACCACCGTGTTTCCTTTTAACCTATAAAGGTTGTTTGTTGACTTTGTGCCGCGCAAAATCACCATTGATCCCTTCTTCACCTTCATAGCCCCGTCTTCGGCATGAATTACACACCCTTTTGAGTCGAGCGTGCCTAAGGAGATCAAATTCTTCTTGAGAGCGGGTACGTGTCTAACATCACTTAGCGTACGGGTCATGCCATCCCACATCTTTATTTTCACCGTGCCAATACCGACAACTTTGCATGTAGCATCATTGCCCATGAAGATTTCCCCTCCATTGCATTCCGTGTAGTCAACGAACCAATTACGATTCGGGCACATGTGATAGGAGCATTCGGAATCAAGAATCCACCCACTACTTTGATCCGCTAAAAAACAAGTAAGAACATCGGTGTTAACCTCTTGGTCCACCTCTTGGGTCGCAACTCCCGCAACCTCCCTTGGCGCGTCCGCCCTCTTACCTTTTAGCTCCGGGCAACTCTTCTTGATGTGGCCTACCTTGTGACACTTAAAGCACTCCCAATTACTTCGATCTCGTGATTGAGACCGACCCGTGCCTCTATTCTTGGCACCCCGTGACTTTGACCGCCCACTTCGTTCACCACGACCACTCTTGGCAACCAAGCCCTCACTTGATGAAGAGCTTGCCCCGTTACCTCCCTTTTTCATGGCCACGTGCGATTGGAGGTCCTTGACAACCTCATTAAACTTTAGCGTTGTCTTGCCAAATATCAACGTAGTAACGAAGTGATCATAGGAGTCCGGCAATGAAGCAAGCAACAATAAGGCGCGGTCCTCCTCATCAAATACAACATCAATTCTCTCAAGGTCATGCACTATTGCCTTGAAGACATTGATGTGCTTGTTCAAATCTTGCCCCTCCTTCATTTCCAACTTGAAAAGTTGCTTCTTGAGCTTCAACTTGTTGGACATAGACTTCCCTATGTACATCTCCTCCATCCTAGTCCACATATCCTTTGCATTCTTCTCCGACATCAAGTTTCTCAACACTTCGTCGGTCACATGCATCTCTATAGCGGACATAGCTTTCTTATCAATCTCATTCCATTGGTCTTCGGACATATCTTGCGGCTTTTTCTCAAGTCCAAGCAATGCAACTTGCAAATTCGATTGGACGAGTACCCCCCGCATCCGCCTTTGCCAAATACCGAAATTGATAACCTTGTCATAAGGCTTTATCTTAACCTCCATAGTGCTCCCAACACCTACAATGGTAGAAGAACTAGCTTGTGTTGCAACTACTCCGGTTTGAGTCCCTTCGGCCATTTATCAAACACTTGGCGCACAAACCTTGCACCCAATAGCCAAACCTTGATACCAAACACTAGGCACCAACCAAATCCTCTGATACCACTTGTTGTGAATGTGGGAACAATAACCAATTCCCAAATCCACAAATAAACTCAAGAAATCCCTTTCAGGAATTTCCACAAACACTTGGCGGGCGGAAACCGTCAAGCAATAGGATCTTAGTTCAAACCAAGTATGGCCAACACAAACTCAAGCAAATATAGATGGAAGATAAATAGCAATGACAAACAAGAGCAAAACAAAGCAAGAAAGAACACACCGTATTTTGTGGAACCCTTTGGGTCTTCCACCAAGAGGGAGCAACTTTATTGATAACCAAGAACTTTCAAGAATTCTCTCACAATAATCCTTACTCTAGATCAATGGAACAATCCTCCAAAGATCACCTCTCACCTTAGCTAAACCCTAGCCAAGCACAAATGTCTCTCTTTTTCACTCTTACAAAGCAACTCTCTTGCAAGTGTTAACAAAATAGAAATAAGCCTTCCTATTTATACCAAGTGAAAAAACAAGACAATTTAGCTTATACCCGCCCAAGTGCAAAAACAATTTTGCACTAATTCTGGGGTGTTCTGCCTGGTGCAAAATCGATTTTGCACTTTCACTGCTTGCATGAATTACAAGCCAAACACAACACCTTCGTCGGGATCCAGCCAGAAACTTCGTTGATGTGTTAACCTTAATCTATAAACAATTGCATCCACACCTGAAGCTTTGCTTTCTTTACTTTGGAGTTTTCCCAGAAGGTTTCGAGATCCCTGCAAGGCGACTGATCAGACTGTGGATCGCGAAGGGATTCATAAAGCATAACGAACACAGAAAGGTTGAGGATGTAGCTGAGGACTACCTGGAAGATCTCATTTGTGGGAGCTTGATCGTCGTGGTGAAGAGGAGAAGCGATGGAGGTGTCAAATCATGTTCTATGCATAATCTCCTTCGAGACATTTGCATTTCTAAAGGTCTACAAGAAATTTTTTTGGCATTTGATACATATCAAGCAATTATTGGTTTATCTTCTAGCACGACTAGCACCAGCACCATAACGCCCCGAAGACTTTCCATCCACTCTACTGCCTCCAGGTATATTTCTTCTGTCCCCTATGATACATCTGGAGTTCGTGCTCTTGTGTGTTTCAAGGATCAGGATGAGCTAAACGTCGAGAGTTTTCGTAAAATTTACAAGGGCTTTCCGTTGCTTAAGGTGTTAGATCTTGGCTCAATTATTGTGTATAAGGTTCCCAATCAAGTTGAAAAACTTGTTCATATAAGGTACATGAGGATGAATGCTCCTAATCTTAAAGAAATTCCGTCATTCATCTCCAATCTTTCACTCATACAAACCCTTGATTTGAGAGAGTCGGAGATAAGTTTAACACAAAACTTTTGGGTCATGCAGCAGCTAAGGCATCTGTTCTTATCTAGGCTTATTTCTGATATACCAATTAGTCTTACCACGGAGGATAGACCTATGTTGAACCTCCAAACCCTATCTATTGTAAGCCCTTCAGTAATGTGTCTTGAGGATATAAATGGTAATCCCATGTTTCCTAACTTGACAAAGCTTGGATTACTTGGTGGCAGTTCTCTTCCTGTCCACATGCAAACCATCAAAACTCTAAAGTTTGTTGGTGACCATAGCTATCATATAAATCCGAGCGCATTCTCTACAAGCCTCACTAAAGTGACCTTTATGAAAACAAAATTGACGTACTCAGACTTTGCAGTGGTAGCAGAGCTTCCAAATCTTTGTATTCTCAAACTACTGAAGTCGACAGTTCCAATTTTGGAATGTAGCAAAGACACATTTCCTAAACTTCAAGTCCTTCATTTTGGAGAACTCGATGTGAGGAAGTGGACAATAGAAAGTGGATCAATGCAAAGCCTTCGCTATCTGTACATTAGTAGGTGTCAAGAGCTGAAAGAGATTCCAGATCAACTAAAGCATGTGACAACCTTGCGCCATGTAAAGGCCTCATGGTGCTCCTCCAGGTTAGAGCGAAGTATTCGTAAATTGGGTACGAACATCAAGTTAGAGTTTGATGGCTACAAAGACGGTGGTTGGGGAATTTAATGACTTATAAATGCTCAGGCAGCTCAAGGGCGTATTAGTGAGTCCCTCTCTCTACTTCAGTCTTCTCTTCTGCATATTTTCACAAAAATAATCTTTAAAGCTAATATTTTAAGTCTACAATGTCAAGATTTGGGTTTCAAGGTGACATGAGCCTTCCCCTATTTGCATTTGAACCATGTTGAGTGAATGTTTGTGATCAAATTTCACCTTCTATATGATAATTTTTTCCTCTTTTGTCGCAGGGGTTTCAGTTTGTGGCGACTACATGCAGGGGAGATTGGTGCGGTGTTGGCTCCATTTCTTACAATAAATACCAGTTTGTTTTCCAGTTATTTCTTGAATAAAAACCCAATATTGGTCCATAATATTGATGTGTTCGCAAATATACAGGATTGAGTTTGGTGACCATTTTCAGAGCGAGTTGTTTATCATATCTTATTCTTCTCGCTTTCTTCATCTCTGTTTCTCTTTTAGTTCCAGTGTTTTGAGGCATTCTGAATAAGAATACTTCGTTGATGTTGTTTGTTGTTATTCGGAGCATCTTGCAGACTTCTGAAATTTAACTTATCAATCAACTTGAAACCCTTACAAAGTCCAAGTAGCTCTTATAAATTTTGTATACAATGTAATTGACTGGCTAGTTGAAAGGACAAATCTTGCTGCGCATTTGTGTATAGAAATGTATTATGATATCAAGATATAATCAGTCATCTATTAGTAGTGCACAATTACATCCTTAAAATAATAGTTCCACTTTCTTTTGTAATGCGCCTCAATTAAGAGCCACATTTCATTCTCGGCACGTAATATATTGATGTACAAATCCTCCCTATAAAAAATAAGTTGTACTCTTCGCCATAATTTTTTTTCTTAGCTTTGTTTTATGGCCATTTAGATTTTTCTTGGCTAATGAAATTTGTTGTTTAGGCGCTTCGTTCAAATTTTAAATTTTGTTGCTTTATTTTCATGGTCCTCTTGTAGGAAATTTTGTAAAGCCTAGAGGGAGGGCTTTTATAGTTGCCATATATTTGTCTTTTTTTGTTTTATATTGGAGCACTATTTCTCAACTTTTTAAGTAAGGGGAATTTTTATTTTATTTTTTTTTATTTTTCTTTAAGCAACACTCATAATTTAAAACAGAGAGAGTATAAGATTCCAATGACAAATCTTGGGTTATCAACTAATAATTAACTATTGAAGCTACGGACTCCATTTTGTAAATTTTGAGAGGCAGTAACTAAGTATATCTTTGTGGTTTGGCAGTGTTGATTCGAAGCCAACTCATAGGATTGCAACAGTTTGAATTTGGAGAGGACTTAACCAAACTCGAATTCGACCCGATTATAAAAGCAACCGTGCGGAATCCAACTTGCTTGGTGCAGGTTTTCGTTCAGCATCTGAACCCGTCAGGGTCGTTACCACCTGACTCGTTTTAATTATATTTATAATAATATTTATAAAAAACAGAAATTATAAGGGACTTCTAACTCTGCCATATTTTTTTTTCGAAAATGAATATATTACCCTCAACTTCTTCCTCTATCCCCTTCTTTCATCTCTACACATATGAATCTTAATTCCCTTTTCAAATTAAACTTAAACCCAAATCGCCCAAATCAAAAGGTAAATTAAATATCTTTAAATCATTATTACCCAAGAAAGAAAAGATAGCAACATATCCCCATTCTTTGACCATTCACATTCACCCACCCTTAAAATCAATAGCACACAAGAAAAATAGCCACCATTCTCTTTCTCTCTCTCTCTCTCCAACCGGGTGTGATGAGATAGAGATGAGCAAATAAACCCCCAACCCCCAATCAATACAGATATAAACCTCCTTTCTTTCTCTCTCTAGTTAGTTCAACAGCTAAATTGCGCCAAAAACGTTCCCGTCTTTGCCGTCGTAAGCTAGATTCCGACGGCCTTCGCCTTCCGTGTTCGCCGCTTGCACCTCCAGGACGTGACTTTAGTCGAGCTATTCAGCTTGATGAATTCAATCGTCAGTCTGATATATGCTCTGTTTTATATTCCGTCTTTGTCTTCTTTTGTTTTAAATTAATTAATCATTCAATGTGTGCTCTGTTTCAATTTGTTCTTCATTAACTCCAGTCACTAGTATGATTGCGTATGTGTGTGTATATATATGATTCGATATAATTTGTCGATATGTTAGAATGCATTGCGTATGTATGTGTATATATATGAACAGTGGTGGAGTCAAGATTTTTGTTCAGGGGTGCCAAAGTATAAACACAACAAGAACTTTTTGCATATACACCAACAAATAAGAAGCAAATCAAAATTAATAAATCAATAACCAACAAATAAATATATGAACAATCTAAGAAGCAAATTAACATTAAAACACCTAAATCTTAATATTCAATATTACAAAAAAAATATTTATAAGATTATAGAAAAAAATAATTTAACCTAAGATGCCAAGATCCGCAAAAGAAGAAGAAGAAGAAGGAAGTGGGGTGCGAAAAGGGACCGAAACAAATGAAGAATAAAAATGGAAAGAGGTAAGGTCCGCAAAGAAAACTAAAAGAGACGAAGAGTGTTGCGCTTGAAAGAAAAAATAGAAAAAGAAGGAACTGTTACTCTTGGAAACAAAAACGAGCATTCTTTAATAACTAACATGCACATAAATACACAACCCGGCCCCCTGAGTTTATATATCCAATTGCACAATAGCCCTTCATTCTCTCGTTCTCTTTAACTTCTCTAATTACACAAACTCTTCATGATTTTTACCCTATTGCACAAAGCACCCCTATACTCAATAAAAATTCTCCAAAAGCCCAGGTGGGGCCAGAGCCCCCACCTGGCTCCGCCCCTGAATATGAAGTTTGTATGTAAATGTATGAAGAAGCTGGTGATATAAATAGAGTGCATGAGCCAAAGGTTGAAGGTAAGGGCTGGTGATATGAACAGGGCATATGAGCCAGAGGTCGAAGGTAAGGGTAATTTGGTCACTTTAACTTTTTATCTTTTTTTAACATGGTTAAAGTTCGGTTAACTGTTGGGGTTAACTCAAAAGATTACCAAAAGTAAGTCTAATTTTGTTTTAATAGTAATGAGTTAATTAGAAAAACCCTATAACTTTATTTAAATCTGAATTTGCATCAAAATTTTAGCTTAAAACCCGAACTCCCCTCATTGGGGTCCGATCGGGGCGAAGTTTGATTTAGTTTTGTTGCCATATTTGCCAGCATCTCATGCGATGTTTCTAATATAATTAATGGCATTCAAAATTTTGGATTTCTTCACTACACACAATAAATTTGCAACTCAGATCCACTTTTAAATAACTAAACATTTTACACTCTCTTTAAGCAATTTTACAATAGTTTGAAAGTTCCTAGTTGTTTACAATTTTTCTAAAATTTAGTTAATTTTTTTGTTGAGAAAATAGGAACGAAATACCAAATATCTATGGAAAACAACGGGTTGAGTCGCGGACTAGGTCGCTCTCTTTAAGACGTTTCGCGGCTCTGCTCGGTGTTTGTGCTAGCAGTTCGTAATGGCCACGCCATCCCCAGGATACAACAGTCCAGATTTCCCTTGCATGGTGGAAAATCGGAATTCTTACACCCTTTATAATTCTGCTGGAATCAGTAAACAAATCTCCCTGCCGGAGGCAAAAAATTTTTTGGGTAGGTTTTTTTTCAAGCTCGGTGGTCGTCTATTTCAATGGAGGATTTTCGTATGTTTCAATAGACGAAAATTAATATTTTTAAAGATAATAATTTTTTCGTTCGTGCCATTGTGTAGAGGGAGAGAAAAACGGGAAGAGGGAGCATAATCATGATCCAAACCGCAACGACACAAAAGACAAGGTCAAATTAAATTCAAAATTCAAATAAAAGAAAAACAATTTTATTTTAAATTTTTTTTTTCCAAAAGTATTTTGTCTAAAAAGATAATACTTGATCCAAAGTAAGCCCAAGCCCAAGCCCGGCCTCGGTCGGCACGCGCGTGTGTGGTAAACCACACTTATCTAAGTCATCACCCAATAGCACAAAAGTGTAATGCCCAAAGGACTCAAGCCCTTAGGAAAATTCACCCTTATAAAAACCCATGAAGGTTTTTATTCATCTCCTATGTGGGACTTAAGAAAACTCACTTGTGCTTGCTTTGGTTTTGTATCATTTCCTTCTTCTCCCATTTTTTTTCAAATACACATACAACTTCAACAATCCCCCACTTGTATTTTAAAAAAGAATTTCATCGATTCCAACATAATTTCCTAGAACAGTGCATAAATAAAGGTGTTTTTCAACTTGAACCTTTACGTAGTGTTTGATGCTCCAGATTATACTAGAGTAACATGTAGTTTTGAACTCTATCTTCGGCAACATCACACACACTGCCTATAAAGGAGTAGTTCATAAGCCAACACGATACGGCCATGTGCTTTATCCCGGTTTAGTGGACGCTCTAGAGAATTGCCTAAATTCCATAGGAAGCGACCTCACTTCCACATCCACATAGGTGAGTTTATCAAGGATACTCCTATAGCTAGGTATCCCACTCCACATGGAGCTATAGAACTCATTAAGAGTCTATCATTCAGCCTTCTATCGCTTCAGGATATCATGCTCCATTGGGATGGGTTGAATAAAATGCATGATTCACTAATTCACACGCAACTTGTTATTTACCCTTTGAACCTATTTCTTGGGATTTCCAATCATTTAGGTTGGGTTCCCATCACGTGTGATTCAACTCTCAATGGACTTTAACCCTATCCCTTTAGAGGTGTTCTAAACCCTCTCTCTAGCTAGTCCTTTCGTCAAAGGATCAGCCAAGTTTTCCTCAGACCGTTAATCCACTCTTACAGCACCATTAGAGAAAAACTCTCTAACTGTACTGTGCTTGCGACGAATTTGTCGCCTCTTGCCGTTATAAAAACGGTTCTCTACTTTTACAATAGCCGCGGTACTATCGCAGTGGATAAGAATGGCTGGTATCGGTCTCTCCCATAAAGGGGTATCTGCAAGAAAGCTTCTCAGCCAACTTACTTCTTCACTAGCAGTGGCTAGTGCTATCATCTCAGACTCCATCGTCGATTGGGCCAAAATGGTCTGTTTCTTGGATTTCCAAGAGACTGCACCTCCAGCTATGCTGAAAATGTATCCGCCAGTGGCCTTGGAGTCGTCTGACAGGGTGTTCCAGTCAGCATCGCTATATCCTTCAAGGACAGCCGGAAACCTATGATAGTGTAATCCGAGGTTCATGGTTCTTTTCAGATACCGCATGACCCTCTCAATAGCATGCCAAGGCTCCATACTAGGTCTGCTAGTATACCTGCATAGCACTCCAACTGCATAAGCAATATCAGGCCTAGTGCAATCAGTAACATAACGTAGGCTACCAATGATGCTCGCATACTCAGATTGTTTAACACTGTCGCCAGTGTTATTGAACAACTTAACACTAGGATCAAACGGAGTACTAGCTGGTTTACAGTATATGTAATTATATTTCTTTAGAATTTTCTCAATGTAATGAGATTGGTCTAAAGAAAGTCCCATTTCCGACCTAGTAATATTAATACCAAGAATTACACTAGCTTCACCCAAATCTTTCATATCAAAATTAGCACATAGCAGTGTTTTCACATTGTTCACAACATGGATATTATAACCAAATATAAGCAAGTCATCAACATATAAGCAAATAATGGTGCATGCATTATTCTCAGACTTGTAATAAATACACTTGTCACTTTCATTAATTCTAAATCCATTTGAAGTAACTAATTTGTCAAATTTCTCGTGCCGCTGCTTAGGTGCTTGTTTTAAGCCATAAAGTGACTTATCTAATTTGCATAGTTTATTATCTTGGCCAGAAATAATAAAACCTTCAGGTTGTTCCATATTAATTTCTTCCTCTAATTCTCCATTAAGAAAAGCAATTTTTACGTCCATTTGGTGCACAACAAGATTGTGAATAGCAGCTAAAGCAATCAATACATGTATGGAAGTAATTCTAGTAACATGAGAATAAGTGTCAAAGAAATCTACATTCTGTCTCTGTCTAAAACCCTTGGCTACAAGTCATGCCTTCTATTTATCTACTGTGCCATCATGTTTTAATTTCTTTTTAAGAATCCATTTATAACCTATAGTTTTACAGCCAGGAGGGGGTCCGCTAGATGCTAAGTTCTATTAGATTCTAAAGAATCCATCTCATCATTAATTGCTTCTTCCCAAAGGTCAGCATCTAAAGAAGACAAAGCTTCTTGAAGTGTGGTGGGGTCCTCTTCTAACGTGTATGCATGAAAGTCGGGCCCAAAATCTTTAGTGGTCTTAACCCGTTTACTCTTCCTCGGTTCAATTATTAAATTATCATGCTCGACATTAAAAGGTGTAATTGAACTAGAAGGTAATGAACTACCCCCACTACTGCCCCCATTATTCCTGGATTTAAAAGGGCATTTATCTTCTTAAAAATCAGCATCATTTGATTCAATAATAGCATGATTTTTCAAATCATAAAATCTATAGGCCTTCCTATTAATTGCATATCCAATAAAAACACATTCATAAGCTCTACTAGCAAGCTTAGACCTTTTAGGATCAGGAATACGCACATAAGAAAGGCAGCCCTAAACACGTAAATAAGAAATATTGGGCCTTTTATTATTCAAAATCTCAAATGGAGATAAATTAGATTTAATCTTAGGCACCCTATTAAGAACGTGACAAACAGTTAGTAAAATCTCTCCCCACCAATGTAAGGCAGCCCCCAAATTTAGTAGCGTAGCAACAATTAATTCGGCAAAAGTTCTATTTTTCTTTTCGGCTTTTCCATTCATCTCATGTGAATATGGAGCAGTCATCTCATGAACAATACCAAGTGAAGCATAAAGATTTTTAAAATCAGTTGAATCATATTCGGTTCCTCTATCACTCCGAAATCTTTTTATTTCTTATTAAATTGATTTTCAATTTCTGAAGAAAATGTTTTAAACATATCAATTGCTTCACTTTTATTTTTCATAAGGTAAACATAGGAAAAATCCGAATTATCATCAATAAAAGTAATAAAATACCTTTTTCCATTTCTCGTTAAAACACCATCAAATTCACAAATATCCGAATGAATTAATTCAAAAGGTTCAGTTTCTTTTAAAACAGATTTGTGTGGTGTTTTAGTAATCTTTGCTTGGCTACAAAATTCACATTTTTTTAAATAATTTAGTGATAAAAGGGGAATTATTTCCAGTTTACTCATGTTCTTAATAAGGCGCTTATTAACATGACAAAATCTAGCATGCCAAACATTAAAAGAACAAACCATATAAGAAGAATTAGAAATAACTTTATTAGCATCAACATTTAATTTAAACATCCCATCACATGCATAGCCCTTCCCCATAAACATTCCATTCTTAGCAAGAGTAAACATATCAGCCCCAATAGTTTGAAAAAAACTAGCCTTATTAAGAAGATAACTCGAAACCAGATTCTTTATCATTTCTGGAGTATGCAGGACATCCTTAAGGATGACGGTCTTTCCAGAAGTAAACTTAAGCTCGACTTCTCCCGAACCAGCTACCATAGTGGTGTGAGAATCTCCCAATAACACTTTCTTATCTTCAGCTTCAGAATAGCTCTTAAATTGAGCGCGATCATAGTAGACATGGCGAGAAGCGCCAGTGTCCACCCACCACCCCTTGGAACTCGTTACCAGATTTATTTCTGATATCATAACCACAAGTGGCTCTTCGGTAACGTTCACCTGCGGACGAGGCCGACGAGCGTTCCGGCAGTTCCGTGCCACATGCCTAGGCTTATCACAGTTATAACAGAGAAATTCTCCATTATTACTGTTATTGGACTGAGCATTTCTATTCTGATTTTGATTATTAGGGCGGTTACTATTCTGTCCCTGATTCTGATTCCCGTTTCGGTTTCCAGCATTCTGATTTTTATTAATTTTTCGGTTCGGTTTCAAAGCAGCAGGTGTAGAGGAGGAAGCATGATTTCAGTTTGAAACAACCAAAATCTCATCTTTCTGGTCCTGTTTGCGGTGTTCTTCCTCAATTCGGAATTTTGTTATCAAACTTTCCAGAGAAAATTCTTTGGACTTATGCCTTAAACTGTTCTTAAACTCCTTCCATAAAGGAGTCAGTTTATCAATCATCACTGCTACCTGAAACTGTTCATCTAACGGCATGCCTTCAGAAATAATTTCATGAGCAATTTTCTGAAGTTCATGGGATTGAGCAACTACAGGCTTGTCATCCGTAATCTAAAATTTCAAATAACAACTGACAGCGTATTTCTTAATCCCAGCTTCTTCAGTGTCGTATTTTTTCTGAAGCGCATCCCAAACTTCCTTTGATGTTTTACACGATAAATAATAGTCGTAGAGTTTATCACAGAGGCCATTAAGGATATAGTTACGACACAGAAAGTCGTTATCAGTCCATTCCTTAACCGCCTTCTAATTTTCATTAGTCATAGGTTCTGGAAAATTAGGTTTTTCCGAAAGGCAGACATTATTCAATTTTTTCGTGGTTAAGTAAAAGAACATCTTTTGTTTCCATCTTTTAAAGTGCATTCCCTCAAAACAAAACGGTTTGTTAAGTTCAACAGTTCCAGTAGCAGATTTCACAATCTTAGATGCCATTACAAATAAACAATAACATATTACAACGTCTTAAAAATGTTGAGAAAATAGGAACGAAATACCAAATATCTATGGAAAACACGGGGTTGAGTCGCGGAATAGGTCGCTCTCTTTAAGACGTTTCACGGCTTTACTCAGTGTTTGTGCTAGCAGTTCGTAATGGCCACGCCGTCCCCAGGATACAACAGCCCAGATTTTCCCTCTGTCTCG
Organism: Lonicera japonica; assembly: GCA_021464415.1. NCBI lineage: Eukaryota > Viridiplantae > Streptophyta > Magnoliopsida > Dipsacales > Caprifoliaceae > Lonicera > Lonicera japonica. Next base: position 21,705,868 of record CM038469.1, read on the forward strand.
ATTTCCCGTGCACGGTGGGAAATCAAAATTCTTACACCCCTTATAATTCGGCCAGAATCAGGAAACAAATCTCCCTACCAGAGGCAAAAAAAAATTTGGGTAGCTTTTTTTCAAGCTCGGTGGTCGTCTATCTCAATAGAGGATTTTTGTATGTCTCAATAGACAAAAATTAATATTTTTAAAGATAATAATTTTTTCGTACGTGCCGTTGCGTAGAGGGAGAGAAAAACAGGAAGAGGGAGCATAATCGTGATCCAAACTGCAACGACACAAAAGACCAGGTCAAATTAAATTCAAAATTCAAATAAAAGAAAAACATTTTTATTTTAAAATAAAATTTCCAAAAGTATTTTGTCTAAAAAGATAATACTTGATCCAAAGATAATACTCGGTCGGTCAGCGCGCACGTGTGTGGTGAACCACACTCATCTAAGTCCTCACCCAATAGCACAAAAGTTTAATGCCCAAAGGGCTCAAGCCTTTAGGCAAATTCACCCTTATAGAAACCCATGAAGGTTTTTATTCCTCTCCTATGAAGGACTTAATAAAACTCACTTGTGCTTGCTTTGGTTTTGTATCATTTCCTTCTTCTCCCATTTTTTTTCAAATACACATACAACTTCAACATTTTCCCATGTGCGCGTGTGACTAGTGATTAAAGCTTGCATTTTCACACGCCTTGGAATATCCTTTTACCATGTATCTACATATAATAAGATGTCATGGTTTTTGAATCTTAAAAATATATAAAGGAATAAAAAATTGCGTGGCGGTGATTAAACATACATGACAAAAAGCTAAACTGAACAAAATTTTTGTTACAGTCTAATTATCTTATTAAGTATATATCTTAGGAATTAAATTAAAATTTTAACCTTTTATTTAGGGTTCGACTATTAATACTCTAAATAATATGTTTAGCACTTTAAAATCCGCTACAAAAGAAATAACATGTTCATGAAAAAAGGGTGTCACTAAAAATAATATTAAAGTGCTAAAGGACTTAACATGAACTAATTTTTGTACCCACACACTAATAATAGATAATTTATGAAGCTAAACAATCTCAAGTTCTTCAATATGTGAATTGATGAATAACTAAACTCACACTTCACTAATATTTTTCACAATGATAAATTTCAGTCACCAAATTAATAATAAAAAAATGGTTTCTGATATATTTCCTATTATAAGCAATCAAATTAATTGAAAGTGAAAGTTTATAAAGTAACCCGAGGTTGAACTAATCACCTCATAGAAAGATTATTAAAATTTTAGTAAACATATATTATAATTTACCTAAATCTGCCGATGACTTTGATTATAGATGAGAATGGAAATTTTGATGTTTTCTACTCGAAATTAAGTGATATTGTGAATAAGCTTGCTTCTAACGGTGTCAAACATTCTAATTCCGAGATTTTGATGAAGATACTAAGGTCATTATGTGACAAAATTGAACCTAAAAAGTATGCTATCGAGGAATCTAATGATCTTAGTACAATGTCCCCTGAGATTTTAGTCCATAAACTTGGAATATTTGAGATCGAATTCAATATGAAAAAATTCTCAAAGGACAAAGAACAAGCCGATTGCTACTAATTCAAGACTTGCTTTCAATTATGCTACTAATATTTTTGCATGATAGACAACTTGCTATAATGTCTAAATAGTTCCAAAAAAATGTGAAGTTTAGAAATCTATACTATTAATTAAATAAAATACAACACAAGGGGTTGAACCCATGACCTTAGATATAAAACAACTGCACATTACCACTTAATCAAACATAACAATTACTTATAAAGGTGTTACTACTTGACGAAAGCCTTTCATTTGTATCCTTATACAATTGTTAGAATGCCCTACCCATTCTCTTTTCCTCTTTACAATTTAGTAAATTTTCTTAAGTGGTGTTTGTTGCATTCTCTAGTTTCCCTCTACATACATTACTCTCACGAAGTTCAGCCTTTATCTCTCTACATGATTTATCAAGTAGTTTTACTAAAAGAAAAAAAATATTTTTGCTTTACTTCTGAAGGCATGTGTGAGATCTACTAGTACCATATAATATATATTTTTCCCTTTGAAGTAAATAGTCGATTTTATAATCTATACTAATAATAAAGCGTGAGGAAGGTTTTTGGTGTGTCAATTGAATTACCAAAGTATCCCTTTATAATAAGAAAAAAAACAAACTTTATTACAAGATTTGAACTTATGATCTCACACACAGAAGGAACTTTAAATTACCACTTGAACAAATACTATAATTTATCAAAAAAGTGTTACCACTTAACCAAACCCTTTTATGGTATATCTATTAAATTATTAAAGTGTCCTCCCCATTCTCCTTCCTTATTTCTTATGAAGGATAATCTGAGCGACGGACATGATTGCAAGTTTTGGGTCTATACGTCATAACACAAGTAGAAGTGTTGATTTTCTCTAATTAGACGTGATAATACCCAATTAACATGACAAAACACGATTAACACAACATAAAATCCTAATAAATACGTTATAATATCAGTAAAAATGTTAGTTTTAACTAATTTAGACACAATAAACCCTAATTTACATGACAAGACATGATTGGCATGGTATATATATATCTCCAATTTTGGTTCAAAATATGGATACAAAGACGACTTCATGTTAAACATTATAGACACAAATCATAATTTTTCAATCAATTTCATTTCGCATTGTTTCATGTTATTTCATCATGCCTTTTCTAAAATGGTCACCTTAGGTCTAAGCATAGTTAATGGAGAGTTTCTAATTTCCAATATAATTTCATGTTATTTCCAATATGCTTTAAGCCTACTATAAGCAAAAAGATCTTAAGAAATAATTCTATTCGAAAACCCTAAAAAACCAAACAACTCATTTGAGCGGATAAAGCTGCCAATGCTAGCAAAAAGGAACAACGTTAATTAGCCGTTTGATGAATATATGCACACAATTGAGTCCCGAGAAGTCAAAATATACATGATATAAACTTCATAATTAATATGCGCACAACCGCTGGCTTAAAATGGATTACCAGTGTGAGGGATTTATGTGTGGCGTTAAAGAATAAGAGGGGGAGTTTTTTCTTTTTCTTTTCTTTTTTGTAAATAAAAAAATAAGGGATTCGTTGGTTGCAAACTTATCAAAACTAGAAAAAGATAAACGGGGTCAAAAAAAGACTTTGTAGATGTATACAAGAACTCATTTCAAAACTTATGGTTCTAACATTTTTAATATCTCAATTAAGTTCTCCAAATATTCCATCAAGTAAAATTGAATCATTTTAGATACATAAGCTTTTAATTGACTAATCGAAAGTGAACTAATTTCATAATTAAAAAATTTCTGCAAAGAGGTCAAAACTAATTATGTACTCATGATACAAAATATTATTTTGCATACAATTTATTTTATTAGATCCACTGCACACACGTAAGGTGTGCTTCAAGGCTGGTATATATGAAGCGAAACAAGGCAAATCACCATTTTCAAATAATAATTTTACACATAATAGGAATAATGGTTTGCAGAACAAACAAATTCAAGGGAATGAAAATCATAATCTGAATGCGCAAAATCTTGGAAGGGATCATAGTCTCATACAGTGTAGGAAGTATAAGAAAAATGGTAATTATGTGAATAACTACCCTACATGTCTCAATAATCAAAATAGAGCACATATCACACAAACTTAGGATGATATGTTGATGATACTATGGATATTATATTTGTTATGATGATAATGAATCAGATATTGCTGAAAATTTCATTGATTTTCTGTGTAGTGCAAATAATGAATCTATTGATGGTGATTCAAGTATTATGATAGTAGTGAACCTAATTGTGCTGATGCTCTTAACTACATGAAAATGCATACTTCTGCTAATAAGAAATGTCTCAAACTCAGCAGTTTAGACATGATATATGCTTCTTTTCAAACTTGTAACTTATGTCAAATAGTGATAAGTGATGCATTTTGTTAGGAATAGTTAGAAATGCGATGTGTGAACCTTGCAAACTTGGAAAACAAAAGAAATCCCATCATAAAAAAGTGAAAGATGCCTTAAGTTCACAGCCTCTTGAATTAATTCATATGGTCTTGACGGGTCCTTCTAAAACAGTTATTCTTTATGGGAATATTTATATATTAGTATGGTTGATAATTTTTCTCGATTAACATGGATTGTATTTTATTTTATTTTTTTTAAAAAAATTAACTTTCTCACATTTTTATCAAATTGCTCAAATGTTACAGAATGAGAAAGATACAACTATAACCAGCATAAGGAGTGATAGAGGTGGTGAATTTAAGGATACTATAGAATGTTGTGCAAGGAATGGGATTGATTATGGATTTTTTTTAATTTTTTTTGCATCAAATTAGAAACACCTCAACAAAATGGGGTTGTAGAAAGAAAAAATTGTACTATAAAAAACATGGCAAGGGTTATGCTCCACTCAAAAAATCATCATAAGCAGTTTTGGGTTGAAGCAGTAAAAAGTGCCCGTCACATTATAAATCGTGTTTATATTCAACCCAAAACAAATAAAACTGGATATGAACTAATGTACACTGAGAAATGCATTTTGAAATACTTGCACGTATGTTTGTCAGTTTATGTTATGTGTGCCATGATAGGGAGCAAATAGAGAAGTTCGATACTCGAGGTGATAAAGCAATTTTTTTGGGTTATTCCACCAATAGTAGGGCATATAGAGTATACAACATTAGGACGAAAACCCTTATGAATAAGCCAATGTTTTAGTAAATGACACAACACGTACAGTGATCAATCTGATATAATAGATCTTGTAGGAGTTCTTATTTTTGAAGTTAATATTGAAAGTAAACATGATAAATAGGATCAAAAACAATATAATGAATTAAGAAATACTTAAATAATAATTCTGGCTTCCCCAAAACCAACTGAATTAGATTATCAGTTACTTGGCCCAAACTATATTAGACATAGACAACACGAGAAAAATGTGATGTGGCATTAATAATCTTATGATAACCAGGCCTAAGGCTAGATGTGTGGTATTTAGTACCTAAACCTAGTCATACAAAGGTAATAGGCACCAAGTGGGTATATAAGAACAAATGTGATGTAACGACCTATACTATAATCGCTTGAGAAAGCATCACTACTAGCCTAACCCTTTTCCTTATGAGAGGTTTTGGATAGTGAAATTTTGGACCAGGATGATTTTTATGGTTTGAACACATCCAGCATGTCTCAATAGCATATTTACATTTTCTTGCATGGTCACAATGCAATTCGAATGGCCCTAATGAGTTTTGATTACTCAAACCTCACTTTTGGCTTTTTACCGACAAGAAAATCGCGTTAGGTGGTCATTCTTACTTTAAGGGGTGTTTTAATCAATTAAACACCTTTCACAAGTCATATTAGTGATTTTGTATGTGCTTCTATGGTTGAAACACATTTTGGATATCCCTAATTGGATTCGATATGTTGACGATGAAAAATCAAGTTTCGGTAAAATGAGTTTTTGTCCAATTTTGGAAGATCATAACTTTTCCATCCGAACTCCAAATGACTCACCGTTTGAACCGTTAGAAAGGTATTTGACCCCTATTCAATTTTCATGTTGGAAGGTAAGCCTAAATTAGGCTCTAAGAAGGTCAAAACGGATTGCAAAGTTTTGGTAGAACCAGCCTGATGCATAGTGATAGTTCACTATTTTTGGCAAACCTGCAAGTTCCATGAATTTCTGGCATTTATCTATTATGAATTTGGAAAAGCCTCAAGATAAAATTTGTATATATTTGAGTTATCTTTAATTAGGAAAAAAAAGGTACATCAATCGGAGTCCCGAGTGAAAAGTTATGCCTAAAACACTAACAGTGAATCAAAAACCTTTAGTATAATCGGGTTTGACCTGAACCAACTCGTTTGATCCGATTTCTCCACAATTAAACCCTAAAACACTTCCATTTTCGTCTAATACAATGTCGACACACCCAAGGACAGATCTATATTGAAAAATGAGAGTTTTGTGAGTGATTTTGGGAGATTCCACCTTAATTTGCAAGGTTTGGCAAGGATCGCCTTCTTCTTCTCCTCTTTTATCATCCTTCCTCCATTGGAGCTTAAGAAAGCTTGGAGTAGAGCTTTCTATAAATCTACCTATAACATTGGGGTTTTAATCTTGTGGATAGATTATCATAGAGGTGGGAATACTAGTACCTCTACTCCTTTTTAAAGTATCAAGTTTTGCATTTACAATTTCTACCTCAAAATTGGGGATTTTAGTATAAACTTGTTATTGTACACATGCATGGGGTATGGGCTTGGTATTATGATTTCTCTTTGTTGATCTGTACTTAATATAGCTCCAATTAGACAATTAAACTAAAATCCCCACTTGCATGTTATAGTTTCACATACTTGGACCTAAAACCCACCATAGTGTAAATAGTTTCGTAATATTAGTTGTACACCTTTATAGATGGCCTTGATGTGAGTTTCAGGATGGAAATGGTTTCCAAAAACATGTATATGACTACCATATGAATATTATGCATGATTGGTATAAAATGGCTTAAACCCACACTTTTTTAAATTACGGATATATGCGTATATGTTTGTACAAAATGATAATTGTGGGTTTATCTTATAAATTGAGTACTAAAACTTATAAAATGATATTTGTTGAGATTTGTTTTGGATATCATGTGGTGATAACATATTTGACACAAAAATGCTAACGGTTAGCTTATCACTTTTTCGTAAAGTATGGAACTTTACTACTATTTCATTATTTGATGGGATTTTTAAACCTACGAAAGGTTGTTATATTTTTCCCTATTGATGGATTATGACAATTTTTTATATCACACTATGGTTTTGAGATTTATTCATGACTTTACTTTTATCAGGCACTATCGTTATACTAGTTGGACATGATACTTTAATTGCTTAGATATGATTATCATTATACATTAGCCTATGGTAGGCTTGTCACTAGGTGTTCTATTGGAGGACTTGGCTATCGGAGCCATACTGTGCACAATGGACAATTATACCTAGTTGACCTATTACATCCTATGGGATGACTTGGCTATGGCAGCCATATGACTATTGTTCCTGTGGAAAGAGCGTAACTGGGACAAGTCCGAACTACCAGTTACATTATTGTTCCCGTGGACGGAACGTAACCAGGATATATTCGGGCTACCAGTTACACATGTCCTGTGGATGGACAAAGCAGCAAGTATCATACGAAAGTATATAACTAGTGCCTACTTTTAATATGAATATATCTTGGTAGTATTTCCTTTCGTACTGTATTTTGGTTACACGAATTCATTTTATCCATTGGGTTGGGATAGCACTTCGTGTGCATTGCACTTATTATATTTTCATGGCATGTTGCGTGTGTATTACTATATAGACTTTTATATTTAAAACCCTATAGTTCCCACTGAGCCCGTGTTTGGCTCACTCCCATTTTTTAAACCAATTTTGCAGGTACATTCATGGGATGGCGCGCTTATTATATCTAGTTGCCTCTGATGACCTAGATACTTAATAGTTGTCCATGGTTTGACAACTTAGTTTGCTTGGACTTAGTAATTTGTCTTATATATATATAATCTGAGTTGTATTGTATAAAGTTAAAGAATTTACTTTGAATTGTATAATCAGGTTGTATTCGGTGTTTTAAATAAGTTGTACAAATTAGTTAACTACTTTACTAAAACATGTTTGGACTACAGATGAACTTTTATTCAATAAATGTATTTGTTTGAGAAATGATTTGATGAGTATTATTTAAATAGGTTTTGGTTATTTGTAAAATAGAGGAGGCTATGCCGAATTTTTGTAAAAATCTAAGATATGCATTCTTTTGTTTATATTCTTTTTTTACTCATACCATTTTAAAAAAAAAATGAGTAATACTTGCAAATGTTTTTCTAAATTATAAATTTTGCACCATACCCTCCGTTCTGAGTGACGGCATCCGTGATTAATCGGGTCTCGGGGATCGAAATCCAATAATGAGATTCAAGGCGTCATAAGTGATGAATTGGGTACTATCATTAGAAACAAAGCTAGGTTAGTCGCACAATGTTATAATCAAATAGAGGGCATTGATGTACATGAAACTTTTGCTCATACTGCTCGGGTAGAGTCTTTGGGCTTATTGTTATCTATAGTAAGCTATTTGAAGTTTAACTATGTATGTTAGATGAATGTGAAATCTGCTTTTTTAAATGATTTTAAATAAGGTCTATTTAGAAAAGCCTAAACCTGATTATGTTTATCGTTTAAAAAAGGCATTATATAGGTTGAAACAAGCTTCGAGAGCCTAATATGATAGACTTGCAAGTTTTCTTCTTGCGAAACTGTTCAAGGTCGCTCGAATAAAACATTTTATGTGAAAATTGATAATGATATTGTTGTTATTGCACAAGTCTATGTTGATGATCATATTGTGTTTTGTTCTACGTATGATATACATGCTCACAATTTGAACACTTGTTTCTTATTAATATTCTCTATGTTTGAATTTAAATTATCAATTTGCTCTGAACCTTTATTAAGGCGACAATAATATCAAGACAATGGTATTATGCATTCGTGGTGTACTTTGTGCCTTAACAATAACAAGAGTTCAGGTTCAATTGTCAAAGATTTTATCGACAAAGCATTAATAGTAGCATTAACTTAAGTGAATATATCATATATGTGTTTGAGGCAGTGGTGGAGTCAGGAATGTTAGTCTAGAGGGGCTGAAATGTGAAATATACAAGATTAATGATCTAAAAGAAAATGTGAAATATACAAGACTAATACTTTATGGCCAGTGGAAGCAGTAAGAAGAAAACGGAGCACTGGAGTAGAGAGTAGTAAAACAGGAGAAAATAAATATATTGAATTAGAGAAAGGTTTGTTTTTGGTTTTAGAAATAAAGGGATGGCATTTTTGTAAATTTAGAGACAAGGTTGGGCTTTTATATAAATTGGATATACTTGGCTGAAATAGAGGAGTGGCACACCGTAAATTTTGATACAATGGAGGGCTTAATATGAGTGAAATTTTTTTAAAAATATTTTGGTAGATAAATCTAACAAATTAGCACCGTTAATTATTTTTTTTCAAAAGCTGGACTCGGGCTTAAGCCAGGCCAGCCCCCTGTTACTTCGGCCATTGGTTTGAGGAATCACTTACCCCATCTAAGGATTTGTAAATCCATCATCTGAATGTACATATATATAAAGGACGCACTAATTTCGATATATTGAGAATAAAACTTGTATACTATGACGATACTTTGAACCTTGATTTGCAAATAAAAATTTAACTCGATCTTAATTGGAATAGAGTGGGTACTCTTTTAAGAAGAACCCAAATTAAAACATAATCCATCGTGAAGAAACATGATATGTTGATTATTTTCTAAGGAAAAAAAATGAGATCCTCTAATTTTTAGTGTCCAAAAAAAAGGGCTGCAATGTTAAAATGAAGGAAATAGAGTATTAATCATAACTTAGTTTTGAATGTAATAGTGTGCTAAAAATTTCAAGTTGCAGGATCGATTCTCGTCATGTTCCCTTGTCATTATTCACTACACCAGATGTGGTCTTAGGCGACATACTCTATTGGGTATGTCTCCTAAAACACATCTTAGGAGACATACTAACTGTATGTCTCCTAAGTTACTCTCTTAGGAGACATACATTTAGTATGTCGCCTAATTACTTACTTAGGAGACATATATACTCCGTATGTCTCCTAAGAGTGTCACTTAGGAGACTTACAATTAGTGTGTCACCTAAGGATATACTTAGGTGACATACAATGAAGCTATGTCGCCTAAGTACTTATCTTAAGAGACATACATATAATACGTCTCATAAGAAAATTACTTAGGAGACATACGGAGTTTATATGTCGCCTAAGTAAGCTCACAAAAAAGTGTCGATTGTTAAAAAAGAACTTTGGCGACATACAATTAAGGTAAGTCTCCTAAGCACTTACTTAGGAGACATACCTTAATTGTATGTCGCCTAAGTTCTTTTTACCACCGACACTTTTTGTAGGGTTTGACTGACTTATCTTAGGCGACATACTTAAGATAATATGTCGCCTAAGAACCTGTTCATCTTTAACACAGAAGCAACTTCTCCATTTTTGGGATTTAAGCTTTTAGAGTGATTTTGGGTGATTTTTAGGCTATTTTGGTGATTTCAAGTTGCAAATTGACATCATTTTCCTCATCAAAGGCTTTGTTTGATCTATAGGTACACTACTTCTTATTCATATTAATTTTTAACAAATTTTTTTATTTATATAAATTTTGAGATTAGTGTAAAAGATGTATGTTTTGTGTTGAAAATAACATATTGTTGTTAGTTGTTGGCTTTATTTGATCACTAGGTTCATATTATTATTATTTTTTGCAAATTTTTATGTTTATTATATAAATTTCTAGATTTTTAGTGTTAAAAAATATATTAAGTGTTTAAAATAATATAAATGTTGAGATTAGTGTAAAAAATGTATGTTTGGTGTTAAAAATATAGCTACTATTATTGTTAGTTGTTGATAAATTTTGTGTTTATAGTATAAATTTATAAATTTATAATATTGTTTTATGATATATACGAAAGTGAAAATGGATAAGAGTTGGATGAAATGCTCAAGAGGTTCTCGCCAATTCGTTGTGGGGGTAATGGATTTCTTGTCGTTCGTACGAGAGAATGGCAATAGTGCGACCGGATTGTATCCATGTCCTTGTAAAAGGTGTTTCAACATGGGCGCACGACTCAGCTTGGATGATATATATAATCACTTGATCAATGATGGTATAATACCGTTGTATACCGTATGGCACCTACACGGTGAAGTTTTAGACATAGCTTCAACATCGCAAAGAATAATGGAAATAGAACAGAACATGGCGTCTTCAAGTAACAATGTCGATCCTTTGAGTAACCCGACTATAGCGTTTGTGCAAGATTCTTTTTTATTTCATGAGTCGTACGATCTCCCTGCCGATGACACTGTAGTTCATGTAGACCCTGTTGCCAAAGAAAATATGTTATCATATCAGCATCTTTTAGATGAAGCAATGACTCCACTATACGAGAATTGTGAAGAGACTGCGTTGATCGCGACGCTAAGAGCAATGCAGTTGAAACATAGTGCAATATGGCAGACACAAGCTTCAACAAGTGGACAGCGGAAGTGAATTATCTATTACCCAAAGAAAACAAGTACCCCGAATCATATGCAGTTGTAAAAAAGAAACTGAAGAAAATAGACATGGGTTATAGGATCATCCACGCATGTTACTATGGCTGCTCCTTGTTTTACAAAGAGTATGCAGATCTATATCAATGTCTTATTTGTGGTGAGTCGAGATGGGAACAAGAAGATACGAGCGGTGGTAAGCAGATTGCCCAGAAGACTGTTCGGTACTTCCCTTTGACGCCGAGGTTGCAGTGTTTGTATATGTCTAAACGAACTGCAAAGGAAATGCGATGGCACGGGGAAAGGTCCCAAACAGATCCTGATTTGCTCAGACACCCAGCGGATGGGGAAGCATGGAAGCATTTCGATAGGTATTTATAAATGTATATTTAATTATTTAATTATTTAATTATTTATTTATATATATATATTTACAGGTTACATCCGCAATTTGCGTTCGACTTCAGAAACGTGCGCCTCTCTTTAGCGTCCGACGGGTTCAGTCCCTATGGGTCTACGGCTGTTCCCTACAGCGCTTGGCCTGTTATTGTAATGCCTTATAATTTGTCACCACATTTGTGTATGAAGAAAGAGTTTAACATGCTAGTGTTGTTAATATCCGGCCCCATGTCTCCAGGAAAGTGTCTCAATGTATTTATGACACCGGTAATCGATGGGCTTAAGATATTGTGGGAGACGGGAGTTTCTACTTGGGATCGATACGGTGAAGAGACATTCAACATGAGGGCAGCTGTGATGTCGACTATCAGCGACTTTCCAGGATTAGGGATGTTAGGAGGCATTCAGATGAAAGGGTACAAGGCATGTCCAAAGTGTTTGGATAATATTGATGCAGGGCACAGTAATTCCAGGATGTCATACCAGGGCGCATGTAGATGGTTACCCGAGAATCACCCTTATTAGATGCAATCGGCAGCGTTTAATGGGAAGAACGAGTTCAGACAGGCCCCACCAACTCTGTCTGCGAGACAGGTGTGCGAAGCTACCAAGAGACATACCTACCCTCAGCCTTCTCTATATCCGCATAACAATTTCAGACAGGTACTCCACTAATCAAATTTGTAATCGTAATTCAGTTTGTAATCTTATTTCAGTTGTATTGAGTTGGCATCCACCTTTTTTCAGGGAGCTAAAACGAGATTGTGTTGGACTCATGTCAGTATATTCTGGGAGCTGCCTTACTGGACCTCATCGAGTGTGAGACATGCATTAGATGTCATGCACATCGAAAAGAATGTCTGTGATAACTTCTTTGGCACTACTCTAGGCCTTGATGTAAAGACTAAGGATGATGCAAAATCTCGCGCAACTCTAGAGAAGATGGGTATACACAGGCATTTTTGGGTTTAATTGTTACAGCCACTGTGATGCTAACAGGGCTCCTAAATAATTAATTTCTCTCTTTATTTTGTTAATATAAGATTAGGTTGTTATATGTTGGAGTTATTTTAGCGTAGAGGTCTCCTAGTTTATAGGATTGTTGAGATATTTTAGGTAGTGATTAGGATAATGAGTTATCTAATAGAATTAGTGGAGAAGTTGAATTATTGTAATTGTCTATCTAAGTTGTACTCTGATTTAGTAAATACCACGTTAAAATGGACTTAACTCCTCCATTTCAAAATTAAATCTTCTGATGAAATATATTTTGAGTGATGCAGAGTCTTCTTGGCTTTCAATTAAGATTTGGTTCACTTTATATATCAATCTTTTGTATTTTATTTTGTTTATAGTATTAATCATTTATTACATATAAAATATATGTCTACAAATAGGCAGCAAGTTGTTTGCTTGATAAGCGCATTAATTAGTGAACTCAACGATAAAGGCAGTAATTCTAGGTCATCATCAAGCACAATGCCAGATGATGTTTATGTTTTAGTCCCATTTTATTGTATATTTTCATTAATTTCCTCACAGTTTGTATTCTAATCTCACCCAAGTAGTACATAGCCTAAACTTTGGTCATTCTTTATATTATCCTATATTAACTAATATAAATAATTGTGCTGTAACCTTCAGAGTTAGGACATCATCTTTGTAGTTAGTTTGCTCTCATAGGAATGAATTTTCGCATCCTTCTTAAGAGTAGCCCATTCTCCTCTCTACTTTACGTTGTGCCAATTTCCCATGAACTTCAATTACAGACCTTGCTGCTCATCCCGTTCCACGCCACGTTAAATCCATCCATCTTCATTTATTTCCCATGCCCCCCATAGAAATCCAATTTTTCATCCCAACCCCTCTTTTTCCTCTTCTCTTTCAACCACCGATTGTACTAAAAGTATAAAAATTTGTTGCCCGTTTAGCCAAGAAAAAGAAAAATCTAAGTCAACGTACATCAAACATTATGTAGTTGGGAATTTTTCTTTTTCTTTTTCTTTTTCTTGGCTAAACGGGCAACAACAATATCTTTTTCATTTACCAAAATTTAAGCAGATATTTTGTTGTCCACAAGCAGCGTACTTGGGAATGGAAAAAAACACCACCTCAAAGATTTTGAGCAGTTTTTAGAGTAGTTTTTTAGCTGCTTTTAGAGCAATTTTGGAGTTCCTTTTGAGCTGTTTTTAGAGCAGTTTTTGAGCTTCTTTTCAGCTGTTTTTAGAGCTGATTTTAGAGCAGATTTTGAGCTGTTTTTATGTAATTTTACTACAGTTTTTGGGCATTTTGTGAGCTGTTTTAGTGCAGTTTTTTTAACAGTTTAATACAAAGTTAATTAGTGCTATTTTTGAATAATTTCAGTGCAGTTTTTAGGGTAGTTTTTGAGTAGCTTTTAAGCAAATTTTATAGCTAATTTTGAGTTGTTTTTAAGCAATTTTAGTGTAGTTTTTAGGCAGTTTATGAGATGTTTTGTAAGTTGTTTTAGTGCAGTTTTTGAATAGTTTAATGCAGAGTTAATTGTGTTTGTGTTATTTGTTTCAGGCTACGATGCCTCTGATCAGGACTAGTACTATTCCTAACAGTCGCCAGCAAATCAAGGAGCGACTGTTGGCATTGCAGAACCCCCTTCCCATTGCTTCGTCATCGTCGTCGCAGCAGGACTCGCCAGCGTTGCCATTGGTGGTCACCACCTGTTCTACTACGGACAGCAACGCGACCACCACAGCCGCTCCCGTACGTAGTATTCGATCGCAGCAGCAAGCGCAACCATCAGGTAAAGTTTTTGATTTCTTAATTATATATCATAATTATACATATGTATCTGATTAACTAATTAGTATGCATGTTCTAATATGTAGGCACGCAAAGCGGGGCCACCACAGGAGACGATAGCAAGAAAAAGAATAAAAGAGGTGTTGTTACGGGAAAGAAGACGGCGTCGATTGTTCGTTCCCTGGGGAGGTCGGTGCTCATATACGACCCAGAGGTGCGGGGGATTCCTAATCAAGACCTTGAGGGGAGGGTGGTGTTGGACATTGGATCATGCGTGAGGGACCGAATCCCGATGACGTGCCTTAACTACAACAACATGCATATGGAGTCGAGGATGATAGTGTTCGATTACTTATCAGTAAGTGCACTTTATTTTACGGACATTCTTGTTAACTTTTTTTCGTTACTTATTATTTTTTGATTTAGACTAATGTTTATGTTCTTTTGTTTTGAAGGAGAGCTATATCATCGATCCCAATGATGATAACCTCATTTAGTGGATCGAAACGAAGATTGCCGGGCGCTTTCGGCAATGGAAGCACGACTGTAAGCAAGAGTGGGATAAAGACAAGGGCGGTCCCATTCCGATCGAGTTCGCCCACCACCCTGAACAGTGGGAGTCCCTTTGCGCCCATTTCAACTCTCAGTCTAATAAGGTATTTTCTTATGTTTTATTGAACTAAATTAAACTCACAATTATTAGGATATGATTTTAACTTATATGTGTACTTAACATATATGTGTACTAGGTATTACTTGTGTGGGAGATAAAAGAGAGTCGAGAAAATTAATAAATTTGTGTATAAATGTAGAATTGATTTGATGTTTAATGATTTGACATCCTAAAAATATATCTAAGGGTTGAAAATGTTTTTATTAATCATAAACAAATCTGAACCATTTATTGAGTTGAATAATATAATAAAAAAATGTTGATAAAATATGTCTTATAATATAGATGTATATGTATCTTACAGGAAAAGGGGGCGAAAATGTCTGAGGCCCGGAAGTCTGAGAAGAAAAAAGACCACACCGCTAGGAAGGTTTCGTTTGCTCATTTGGCGAAGAAGCAAAGGACCGATGGAAAAGTGGCCCCTCACTTGGAAGCCTATATGGACGCCTATTCGGCCACCGATCTCGAGGGAACAGTAAAAGCTTTTAAACTTTACTTTTTGGTATTATTTAGTTATGCTTACTTTATCTATATATGTACACTTTACTTTTATATGTATCGATTTAGAAGAAAAAAGATATAAGGTTTCATTAGCACGAGTATGACACATTTCTTTTATTACATTATATTTGAAAAGGTAGAAACTAGCTAAGCACCAAATTGAAATAACTTTCTTAGTTTAGTGTTCCACAAAATATGTCGTTGCTTCACATCAACAATACAAAAGATATTAAGTAGTTAAATTAATTTTTCTTCATGTTATGACTTGTGAGATAACACTACAAGTTCAATGCTCTAATCCAAACTTGACAAACCTAATTCTCTACTAATAAAATAAAGTGAAAAGACGAGAAACTTACAAAGGTGTGTCATCTGCAATGCGGATACCCACTCACTGAATTATGTTGATAAAATTCTTAGTATTCTTAGAGATTTTCTCATTCATCCATCTCCGTGCATCATATCAAGATTCAAGCTCTTCCTAGTGCCAAACCTCTCTTTCCATTGGCCTGGCCTAGTCCGTTGTCCTGCTTTCGTGAGGCTCTATATACACTAATTAGTTTGTGCCAATCCTCTATATACACAAAGTAGTAAGTGGCCTCCCTATTATTTATGTACAATTGCAGCGTGGTTTATTTATGAATTATAAATGTTTTCTTATATTGCAATAAACTGTGAAGAGATGTTAACTGATATTTCATGAGGTTTATTTATGAATTTTGTTTGATGTTGAGTTAAATTATTTCGATTTGGATTGTAATTTCAATTTCAGCACTAGTACATTCTCTTTTAACTTTTAACCTGTACACTTTACTTATATGTTATTGTTATTTGCAGGCGAGAGTGAGAGCTGCCACCGATGAGGCCGTGGCGAAGATAATGGCTGATCGGCCTGCCACCGAGGAAGGATCAGAGTGTTCGATCCTGTTCCCTCTTGATGAAGAGATTCGTATCATAGAGAGTGAGATCGGTTCTTCGAGAGGGATTAGGATCCGGGGGTTCGGGAGCTCTGTCGTCAAGGAGCCGAAGAAGAGAAGTCCCATGGAGCCAGTGCAGATAAACCTCTAGATGGCGGCAAGGGTCGCACAGCAAGATGTAAGGATCGCGGAGCTTGAGGCGCGACAGAAAGCGGAGCTTGAGGCAATGGAAGTGAGACAAAAAGCAAACGATGAGGCGCGACAGAAAGCAAGTGATGAGGCGATGGAGGCACGGGTACGGGATCTAGTATCGTCGATGATGGCGAATCTTCCTACGGGTGGTGGTAGACCAAGAGAGGTTTAGTGATAGACTTGTTTATTTATAGACTATTTTGCATCTTTATATATAGACTTCTTTTTTTCTCTCTCTATTGCTAGACTTATGGTATTTTTGTTCTGTATTTAAATTTTGGCTTGTAATTAGACTCTTTGTACATTTCAATTTTGGCTTGTAAATATTCGACTTTGTACATTTCAATTTTGGCTTATTTTTGTGTGATAGAATTGTGTGTGTGAATGAACTGGTATTAAATTTATATTGCAGGTTGATTTGTAAAAATTTTGTTGGGTGTGAATGAATTGATATCAAATTTATAATACAGGTTGATTTGTAAAAAAGTGCAGGTGTGGTTCTACAATAATATAGCCTGCTATGAAATAGGTCTGGTACCTCTTAGGAGACATACAAATTAAAGTATGTCTCTTAAGTGGTGATATTGAACCTTTAACCAAACAGAGTTATGCGACATACATACGTTTGTATGTCTCCTAAGTCAATCACTTAAGCCACATACAAGTATCGTATGTCGCTTAAGTGGTAAACTTAAGAGACATACGCAATAGAGTATGTCTCTTAAGTGTAGGAGTGTGCACGGTCCGGTTGACCGGACCGAATTGCCAAAGACCTGACCGGACCGAAAATTTCGGTCCCAAAAAATAGAAGATCGGGCCAGACCGAAACTTCTGTAAAGACCGGACCAGACCGGTTCGATCCATTCGGTTTGGGATTTTTTTTTTGGCCCAAAAGTTGTATTATGATAAAGAAAAAAAATTAGCACAACAATAATATATGGAATTTTTTTTTGCAGTTTATGTGGAATTTTTTTTTTTGCATTTTCTGCATAAAGGCAGCTTTAAAAAAACAGCAACTTCAAAAAAAACAGCACAAAGGGAGCTTAAAAAAAACAGCATCTTCCAAAAAAAAAAAACCAACACAAATAGCATAAAAATAAGCACAAACGCAGCAATAGAAAACAATCCACAATATGAAGCAATAGTATCAACTTAGACTAATTCATACTTACTAGTCATTACGAAGTCCAAATTTAATAAAAATACAGAGTCCACATACAAAGTTCAAACTTAATAAAAATACAAAGTCTACATATAAAGTCCAAACTTAATAAAAATACAAAGTCCACATACAAAGTCCAAAATAAAAATACAAAGTCCAAATACAAACTCCAAAGACTCAAACCATCTTCAAATCATCTTCAAACAATCTTCATATTTACCAATTCTGAAATTTATAACAAATAAATATTATAAATCGACATATAAACTAATAAAAAAGTTAGAATTACAACGTAACAAAAATATATTAAAATAAAATATTACCCGATTCAATATTCTCGAGTTGTTCCACCTCGTCTAAAGCATCTCGAAGATTAATTGGGGTTGATGATTTACGAATCCAATTTTGTGTACAAATAAGAGCTTCCACCGTTGAAGGCAACAATGAACTACGAAATAGATCAAGTACACGGCCTCCGATACTAAATGCCGATTCGGAAGCTACGGTGGACACCGGAACCGCAAATACATCACGTGCGACACAAGAAAGACTTGGATATTTGTAACCGTTATTTTTCCACCAAGTTAAAACACTAAACTCTTTATCTTTTTCATCAACTTCAAGACTTTCCCCCAAGTACCTTTCAACCTCCGATTTAGACCCTATATTATCCTCCGACTCCATATGTTTATTAAATTGGGAGGTTAAAAATTCAAGCCCTTCTTCATCTCCTTCATCCACCAAACTAGCACTTGTTTGATTCTCTCTTTGTGGGGACACATTATTAGCCTTATTAACATCATACCATTCATACAAACGAACCAAAGGTTCTTTGACCCTTCTAGACATACCACTTGCAATCTCAATTTTATATAATCGACCAAACCAAAATGTAACATATTTTAACTTGTATCTCGGATCAAAAACAACCGCAACAAATAACAACAAGTTTATCTTCTCAATATCCCAATATTTTTCAAATTTCTTCAACATACTTTCCGCCATTTTGGATATAAAGAAATTATCATCTCTTTTCAAAGTAAGCAACTTACTATGAATGAATACAAGTTCGTTAAAGAACGAATTCGAAGTCACATACAAAGAACCCAAAAAACGCAATGTAGCATTATAAAAAATCTTAAGAAATTTCACTAAACTCTCAACTTCTCTCCAATCGTTATTGGTGGGAGGAGTTCCTCCTTCTTCTTCTTTAAAAGCAAAATTAAAATTAGAGTCATCTTCCTCCATTATTTCAAAAGCCTTTTCAAACTTCACCGCCGTATCTAACATCAAGTATGTAGAGTTCCACCTAGTTCTTACATCAAGACATAGTAAACACTTGGACTCAATTTTTTCCTTCTCAACACACTTTTTGAAAGTTGTTAATCTAGTCGGAGATGACTTTACATACTTCACCGAACTACGAACTCTAAGAATTGACCCATCTAACTCCTTTAAACCATCACCAACAATGAGATTCAAAATGTGAGCACAACACCTATGCGCCAAAAACTTGACGCAACCAAAATAGTGTGTTGTGTTAAAGCCCAAGTGCAGGCTCGTCAAGTAGTAATATAGTCTCGAAAGTCCGAGTGTCGAACCACAGGGATAAGTGAAAAGGAATGGAATGGATTACGGATTAAAGTGTTTTCTGATTCTTGTAAGATGAAATGGTTATCGAACAGCGTAAATGTAAAATGGTTGTGAAAATTAATAAGAAAGCACTAAGGTAGTTGGAGGTTAGTTATGATTAAATAGACGGTGATCACTAGCTCATACAAAGATTATAACACAAGATTTCTCAAAATATGGGGAATGTTGGTGTATCTCTCAATAGCAAAGGGTGCGACGCTAGGCGACCCATTCCCGAGTTGAAGCTATATCGAGAAAGAGACAAACGACATTCCACCAAAGACGGGGTTATCATTCCTACCTCTTAGCTACGGGTGTGAAGCAAGGCAACCCATTCCCGATGAGGCTAATCCGAGATAGATATGACAAACTCATCATTAAACGATTTAACATAAAGCAAGTGTAGTAATCTCATGATTTAAAGAATGAAAATTATAAAGTGAATCCTAACAATGAAACGGAATAAAGTTTATGGGATAAATTAGTCAACTCATCGTTTATCACATATGGTAGAACATAAAGAGTCTAAGTATCACATAAAGTGTAAGAAGCACTCAATATATCAATAAATGAATCAAAGATAAGCTAAACAAATTTAAAATCCATCTATGGAGTTTTAAGAACTATTCATAATTTCTATGAAGAGGGAAAAACTCCATGGATGGGGGAAAGGGACTACAAGCTTTCTAGAACCATAGAAATATGTTGTATGCTCATTAACAACCAAGAACTAAATATACAAGGCATATAAAGTCTTAACTTAATATGAAAATACCTAGAAAGCTTGAAATAATGGAAGATATGATGAAGAAGAAGAAGATTCACAAATATTTATCAAACTTTAGATATGGATTGAGCCATTAATCACCAAAAAATCATATCACAATCAACCTCCGTAACCTTAGAAATAGACTACTCCATAATAGATGCAAGAACAAATATCATAGAAGAAGAAATCATTCTTACAAATTAAGCACTTACAATGGAGAAATGAAGAACAATCAACAAGTGAGCTCTCCCCTCTCTCTAGAACTCTCAGTGTGTAAAAACTAGATGATTCTATCTCTTAAGGTAAAAGAAATAATATATATTAAAAGGTAGCAAAATATCTAGCTAAATATCTAAAATAGCTTGAACCACTAAAATAGCCCATTTTGGGTGTGAAATGGCCAAGTTTCCAGGGCCATGATCGATCATGGCCAACCCATGATCGATCATGGGGTCTTCTGCCTGAAGATTATTTGCACCATGATCGATCATGGGATTCCATGATCGATCATGCTTCTGGAAATTCTCTAAATCAGCACTTTTGTAGCTTTTGGCTAGCGCTTGATCAATCATTCGAAGGCCATTGCATCCTATGCCTATAAACACATAGAAACACAACAAAAGCACACCTAGCGGGACGATGTTAGATACAAAACTCGCCAAGACACTAATCTCGAGATAAGTGGATAATTAGGCAGAATTAATGCAATAAACGCGTCAAGCGACTCTGAGAGAGAGCTTATGCATGACAATATTAGGCGTTTATCACCTAACATGGAGAAACTCATGTTCTAAAACGGTACCCTTACGATTTTTCCCACGTCTTGTAAGGTATTTAATGATACCATTGTTAGAACTTGCGTTATCTACCGTAACCGTGAAAATAGAATCTAACCCCCATTCAAGCAAACAAGTTTCAATGACTTTCCCTAAATCTTCGCCCTTATGACTATCAACTTGACAAAAAATTAAGATTCTTTTATGCAACCTCCACTCTTCATCAATAAAGTGGGCCGCGAGACACATATAGTTTATGTTTTGGACGGAAGTCCATGTGTCCGTAGTAAGGGAAAGCCTTCTACCATGAATAAAACGCTTTAGATTTTTTTTCTCATCTCCATATAGTTTCAAACAATCTCGTGCTACGGTAGTACGAGATGGGATAATCAACCTTGGTCGTGAAACACCCATAAAAAGCTTAAACCCTTCATTTTCAACAAACTTAAATGGCAACTCATCTATTATAATCATTTTAGCAAGAGCTATCCGACATGCTTCAACACTAAAACTAGTTGCCGTAAGATTCACACCACCCTCTTCCTTAGGCTCAATATTCAATTGTTTTTGCCTTTTATCTTGCTTTTTATACGGGTATTTCTTATAAACCGGTGTGTGAGCAAGCAAATTTTTTGTTCCATTCTTATTGGAATCGCATGCATATATAGTTTCACAATAATTACAAGAAGCTTTAATACACTTACCCCCCTCATTCTTAATTTCAGTAAAATGCTCCCACGCCGGAGACCTCCGTTTATTTGTAGGCTTTGGTGGTTTGCTTGCTTCATTAGAGGGATTGCCATGCACCGTTGCTTCAACGGATTTCGGGTCTCCAACTTCTTTATTCATAGCCACATCTAGTAAAAAATATAATATATATATATTAGTGTCTAATTAATAAACTTAAAATAATCAAATTAAAAAAATATAGTTCAACTTTAGAGTGGAAGAAGATTTCTTAAATAAATTATTCTCACGTAAAAATGAATTGAGATGAAGTATATATATATATATATATGCATATGCAAATTAAATGGGGCACATGAACAAAAAAACTAATTTATTTATTTTTGTATATATATGTATAATCTTTGATTTTGATAATAATTTAACAAAGTAAACATAATGAGTATAGGTTGTGCAAATTTATTTATTTTTGGACCAGCTGTGATGTCAATAATGAGTATAGGTTATAATTTCAATCAAACATTGCTATAATTTTGGACCAGCTGTGAACACGAATAAATTTTGTGTAATCTTGTCACCACAACTAACACTTATTTTGTACCATTCTCCTTGAAACCAGGAGAGGTTGATTTCTTTTAGAAGACAGTAAAAAAAGGTTAGGACCAAAAAAAAGAGAAGAAAAAGGGTGAGATATTATTTTCTGTCATCATTCCCTTTTTACGTTTCCAAATAAAGTATAAAAAAGGTTAGAATTGGCTTACCATCTGAGATTAATAAACTAATTATAACACAACACATGCGGGTTGAATGATTAATTGAAAGAAAATTATTAATGCTAAAATTATTAATAAACGAAATTTAAGAAACATTTGGGCCCAAAAGATTTTCTTATCTCAAAAGTCCAAAACCAACGTTTGAACTGCATAAAATCAGAACTATTTTGGATAAAAGCTTTACACATAATTTTAGGATAAAATCAGAACATACCCTTTTCAATTCAACATACCCTTTTCAATTCAGAGTAGTTCATAACACTTTTAATTCAACATACCCTTTTCAATTCAGAGTAGTTTATCCATAATTTTAGGATAAAATCAGAACACAACACATGCAGTTCTTGTTATCCAAATTTAACGAAATTTAACACAACACATGCAGTTGTTGTTAATTAAATTTTATTTTAATAAAGTTCCAACGGAAGTTATCAATTCAACATACCCTTTTCTATTTTACGGCTCAGCTTTTGAGAATTATTTCAGAGTAGCATTGCAAGAGGGAATGAAATGAAGACATCAAGCACGACAAAATCAAAAAAATCTAAATGAACACATCTTGCATAAAAAGGGGGATACATTAATTAATTTAAGCAAAACTAAATAAAGAAAGGAAACGAGAGAAAAGATGGAAAATACCTGTGTTTGGTGAAGTGAGAGTGGGATTGACGGGATCGACAGGATTGGGGGGAGATGTGACAGCAGGATCGGCAGGAGAAGAGAGAGGGGGATCAGCGGGAGAAGCTATGTTTATGGGGAGAGAGAGAGAGATATATGTTTGTTTCAGTGAGGGTTTGAGGGAACGGGTGTGGCCTTGTGGGAGAGGAAGGAGAGCGGCGTGAGTTTGGTGTTTGCAGCGTGAGTGTGAGGGTCCTAATTTTAGGGTTTAGTTTTAGTATTAATATTATATATTAATAATATATATTTAAATATATATATATATATATTATAACCGGTCCGGTCCGGTCCGACCGTAATGTTAAAATGCAAGACCGAAGACCGAACCGAATTCAAATGGTTCGGTCCATTTTCCGGTTCGATTTTTTCGGTTTGTCGGTCCGGTTCGGTTTTTGAACACCCCTACTTAAGTGTACTCCTTAGGAGACATACGCAATAGAGTATGTCGCTTAAGTGGTACACTTAGGAGACATACTCTATTGCTTATGTCTCTTAAGTCTACCAATTAAGCTACATAGGATAATTGTATGTTGTTTAAGTTATTGACTTAGGAGACATAGTAAATAGAGTATGTCTCCTAAGTCTTATACTTAGGCGACATACATCTGCTCTTAAGAGACATAATTTGTATGTCTCCTAAGTGTCTGTTTCATGTAGTGATTTTGTAACTTATACGAAACATCATTTGAGTTTTTCGAATGCACGGATTATTGACATCTTATTGATTTGTAAAATATTGTTTCCTAATTGTGGACAAAATGTACAAGATAATTCAAAAGCAAACGCAATTTACAAACCACAACAAATTAACAATTTAGAAATTGAAACATTAATAGGACAATTAATATAACATTACATTTATTCTTGTCATTAAATATTTCGTAGTAACGTTATATACCATTATAACATATATAAATATGACACAGGAGAAAACCCACCGTCTTAATTTGAATCAATTAGTTAAACAAATTATATTTTAATTTGTTGGCTTAAAAATGGCAAAGTTCTTGGTGGGAAGCTTATGTTTTCTAATGTTCATTGCAGCTCTCATCTCAGGTACTTCCGAAAACACCCATAAGCTTATAACTAAGATATTTTCTTTATACATTAATGAATTTGAGAAATATAACATCACATTTTTCTTATCCCTCAATTGATAATCAAATTAATCTATATTATATCCCATCATATAGATCATGTAAAATCTTAAACTAATTAATTTTGATTGAATCAAAAAAGTAGACCCATGATTTTGGTTAGTAAAAAATAAACAATGCTTACCATTTTCAACCTTAACACCTTATGAAATGAATAATGAAAAACTAATTCGACTGTTCAATTTAGGTTTTACTGAATGTGATGCGCATACATAAATTTACAAATAAATTGTTAATAGACAAAGGTCATGCATAGATTAATCTTACTATAAATTAACTTCCAACAAAAATTTAAAAGAAAAGATATGCAATTGTGTTAGATCTCTTCCCGACTACGAAATCATTTTACAGAATTACATAATCGAATTTTACCACTAGGCTAAAATAATACCAAAGCTGACAAAATAAACTCGTTGAGGAATGGGGCTGAAATGTTTAAAGGCCAGCTCTACTCAGTTCATGGAGGAGAATACTACGGGTAAAATGATCCTTCACAACAAAATAAGATGGATGAAACTCACAAAATACATCAGTATCACGCCACAGTTTTGAACTGATAATAATGGTTTTGGGATAAAAGAAACACGATGAACATTAGACAAATATAGTGAAGTGGTTGGTGTATTAATTGTGGTAGAACCAGTGTGAGAATAAGTAAAGTCATACCATTGCCAACTTAGAAAGAGTATGGTCCATGATATTCAGTAGCATTGCAAAGGCTAAGAAGATCCGGTGTGATATGGTGGGTCGCTCATATCCACGACCTAATTAGGGACTGCTACTGATGAATAATTGGGCAAATATATAGGAGAGCGGAGTGCAGATTGAGCTATATTTGCGGTAGGCATGGAATTAGGAGTAAAGACTGGATGGGAGTAAGGCGTATAATTTGAGGAGAACCGATAATGACAATTTTGTTTGGCTCATCATCACCACTGAAGGGCATACCACACACGAGATTGGAGCAATATCGGTACGCATAGTGTCAGAGGTTACATTCTAGTCCTGGTGTGTTCAATACCGATATGGATTGAACAAGGGTCATATTGGTATGCATGGATTCAGCAAAAAGGTGCAGCTCTCAAAAGTGGCGCACCGGTATGGACCAGTTTAGGGTCATACTGGTACGCGGTGGCAACGTGGCCCAAGCCCAGTTTTTATCTTGTATCACTTATATAAATACATTTTTATTCTATTTGTTGTAACAGAAACATAATCAAAGGATTTCGGTTCTGAGTGTAGGGTCAAAAAAGTAGGGTTTGGGATGTTATGAAAGGGTTATTTCTGGTAAGGGTTTTTAGCTAGGGTATAAGCTAGCGTCTGAGAGGGTGTGAGCAATTGGAAGTTTGTTCCATTGATCAGTGAGAAGGTAAATTAATTGTTTAAGTTCCAAATTTTAGTTGATCAATACAACTTCCCATTTCATGTGGAAGAACTGATTTGGGTACCTGTGTTATGTCCCGATGTGTGTTCATGTTTCTCTTGCTAGTTCATTCTTGTTTACTTTATCATTTATTCATAATTGTTTGTATTTTCATATTGTGTGTGTGGATTGCTTGGTTTTGATTGATCCTATTGCTTGTTAGAATTTCGCCCGCCAAGTGGTCGTGGAAACTACCAAAATGAGTTTCTCAATTCATAATTGTTGTTCGGGACTAAGTTAATTGTTCTTTTCTCACAACAAACAATTGATATAAGAATAATAAGTACCACTAGAAATTTAGCAAGCGAAGCGTGAGTTATACAATCACTAGGTATTAGAGTGGAAACTGTTACAACCACAACCGCTATTATGGGAGCTGTGAGAGAAGAAGCTATCATTGCGTTCATTGCGTTAAGCAAGATTGGAATGGGTTGGGAATTAATTGTGGGAGGTAAGATTTCAAGCTTACAAGTAGGATCGGCATGATCGAATTCATCAGAAAGGCGAAGGTTGTGTAGAGCAAAAATGTAAAAGGTTCGGGACACGCGATAAGGGTTATAACAATATCTTTCAACTCTAGTCCGATGCCTTTAAAGACTTATATATATGTTAAAATCAAGAAGAGGAAGGGGTGGAACAAAGAGTTCATCGGCTAGCATTTTGAATTGAGGATAAATTGAGAGATAGGTTTATCCTTTTGTAACAAGTTATGGAGATGATTTTGAAGCTTTAAAATGTGGGTGTTTGACGTGGATGCAAGGTTGCCTTCAGGTTTTGTACAAACCTCACGTGATGTAGTGGGCCAATAATAAAAGGAAAAGCATCTTCGAAATTAACGTGATGACTGTGATGATCATAACATATATTGATCTTGGCGAATACATTAATTGATGATGTATTGAAGTCCCTTGTAGTGTTGTCTGTCATGTCACATAAATTTGAGAGGGAGGACACAGATGAGTTCCATTAAAGAAACTCATGAGGTTTTCGCCACGAAGGAACATGACTAGCTACTTGGGTTGTCTAAAAGAGAGTTCGCAGCTGTCACTTTGAGAGAGATGAAGTTGTGGGAACTAGGCATATGTTAATGGAGGGACAGAGGACACAGTGGTTGGTTGAGCTGTGGAAGAAGTATGACCATCAGTGGGCATCTTAGATAAGGATACAAAAAAGGAACCATCTGATACCAACTTAGAGTACCGAGCATCGAACCCAAAACCAATTCGCATTGAGTGGAGTAACCCCTTGTTCTTATATATCCTAACACGTGGACTGATTATAATTGGTAACGTGGAGCTTTGTGGCTGTTGGGCCTAACGTGAGTTTAATGGCCTTTCTTTTGATACCATATTAAGTTATATTATTCGGAAAGCTAATGGTTTGGCAGAAGGAAAACGTGGTCTTGATATGTATTTATATTAGTCTCAGCTGTTACAAAGGAAAAGCTACAAAATCAAAATAAATAACTCAAACAAGCTTTTGAACCAGGATAATGTAAATATAATCTACAGTGGCTTAACGGATATGAATAGTTGAAGATTAAGGAAAATTAATAAAGATTAAGGGGAAAAATTAATCTTTATTAGCTTTTGATTTATAGTTATTTTCCTATCTAATATTCTTCTAATCGATTGTGGTTGTAGGCCATTTACCACCATTAGGCAACAAGCGGTAGCCAACTTTATATTTTCTTTATGTGCTTTAGGTATTTGAAACGAACTAATATGCAAGGAAAATTGGAAGACGCCTGAAAGTCTCTAGTGTGGAGAAATCTATGGACTTGTTTTACAAAAATATATTTATGTTTTCTATTGTGGAAGTATATATGTAACATTGGTCATTTTTTGCATGTTTGTGGTTTCGATAAATAAGTTTACTTTTGCATTAATCTATGCACATGAACACATAATTAGCACACTCCAATGAATAGGAGTACCCATGCGTAAAGAAAAATGTACAAAACACCTCAATTATCATCTAGGCATCTGACAAAAACTTTTGTGTTTCCATAAATTTTTAATAGTGATTCCCCTTAATGTTGTTGCTGGAGGGTTTTGTCGAGATGCTGCTGGCCTAGATTATTGGTATGATGTCACATGTAACATTATAAGCAAAAATGTGACTACGCATTGCTTGAGAACTTGTAGGAGAAGGCACAAACATGTCTACCGAGCAGTTTGTGATCGCGAGGGTGGTGATACAAATTATGGTCCAGTGGAACCTATTTGTTGGTGCGTTTACAAATGTTGATTTGTTGGAATAGTATAAACTTTATAGCTTGTATGAGTTGTTTTTTCATTATGTTTACGGGAATATGCTATATTGAATAAACATCTAGTTATTTACACAAAGTGATAAACTAGTTATTTACAACTTTGAAATAAAAGTGTTGGATCTTTTGTGTATTTAAAGAAAAATAAAACCAAGACAAGGTGATTTAATGTGTTGTGATGTTATCCCAAGTCCCACATAGGAGAGATATAAAACCTTTCATGGGTTTTTATATGGAAGAATTTGCTTAAGGGCTTGAGCCCTTTGGGCATTACACTTTTGTGTTATTGGGTGAGGACTTGGATGAATGTAGTTCTCCACACACGACCCGACCGACCCGATCCGGTTTCGGGCTTGTCTTGTGTAGTGTATTATATTTTTTATACAAAATACATTTAAAGAATTTTATTTATTAAAAATAAATAAATAAAAACAAGAAATTGCTCCCTCATTTTCCTCCATGATTTACTCCAACATGTTCCTCCATGATTTACTCCAACATGTTCCCACGATTTACTCCCACGCTCCCTTTATTCCCTCTATGTTTTCCTCCACTTTTGCGGATTTTCCTCAAAGTTGTTTTTTGGTCTCAACTTTATCCCTTTTAAATGGATCTAAATATTTTCAAAGATAACAACTAAGAAAAGAGAGACTATTTATCTACAAAAGTGCAAATCGATCGTACAGAGAGTTTCTGAGCTGTTTCATCCTGGGGACGGCGTGGCATAATCAGAACTGCTAGCACAATTCCGGGCAGAGCCGCGAAACGACTTAAAGAGAGCGACTTAGTCCGCGACTCAACCCGGTGCCTTGTCTATTTCAATTTTGCAGTTCATATTTTCCAACAATTTTAAGACGGTTCCTTATCTGCTATTTTTTGTATAACTATTGTCATGGCTAATGAACATAATCAAGCTGCTACTTCTGGCTCATTAAATCAACCTTTCAAATTTGAGGGTCTGCACTTTAGGAGGTGGAAACAAAAAATGTTTTTTTACCTAACTCTTAAGAAGGTGGAATCTACTTGTGTTTCTGAAAAACCCACCTTCCCTAATCCGATTTCTGAGGCAGATCATAAAACTCTCAAAACATGGGAAGACAATGATTATGCATGCAGAAATCTGATCTTGAATGCTCTTCATGACGAGCTTTTTGATGTTTACCTCCCGTGCAAATCCGCAAAAAAAAATTTAGGATTCATTTCAAAAGAAATATGACACCGAAGAGGCTGGGTCTAAAAAATACGCTGTCAGTCGTTATCTGAAATATCAGATGACGGACGACAAGTCTACTGTTACACAGTCTCACGAACTTCAGAAAATTGCACATGAGATTATTTCTGAAGGGATGAAATTTGATGAGCAGTTTCAAGTGGCAGTTTTGATTGATAAATTACCTCCTAGCTGGAAAGATTTTAAAAATAGTTTACGTCACAAATCTAAAGAGTTTTCATTTGAAAGTTTGATTACAAAATTCAGGATTGAGGAGGAAAACCGTAAACAAGATCGGAATGATGAGGTTCTGGTTGTTTTTAACAAAAATCAGAACCGTAATCAAAATCAGAATCACTCGAACAACACCCCTCCTGCTCTAAGGCCGAACCGAAAAAATATGAAAAATCAGAACGGTGGAAATAATGCGATTCGGTACGGGAACCAGAATAGGAACAACAAAACTCAGAACCAAAATAGAAATGGCCAGGCTAATAATAATAATAATAATAATAATAATAACAGTGTGTTCTCTTGCTATCACTGTGGAAAGCTTGGTCATATGGCAAGAAATTGTCGAAACAAACGCTGAGTTCCTCAGGCGAATGTTACTGAAGAAGAGCCCTTAGTGGCTATGATAACAGAAACTAATCTGGTATCGGGTTTTGAAGGCTGGTGGATGGATACTGGCGCCTCTCGTCATGTCTGCCATGATCGTGCTCTATTTAAGACCTATTCTGATGCTGTTGATAAGAAAGTGTTGTTGGGTGATTCCCACACCACTAATGTTGCTGGGACGGGTGATATCGAATTGAAATTCACTTCTAGAAAGACTGTCATCCTTAAGGATGTTCTGCATACTCCAGAAATTAGGAAAAATCTTGTTTCGGGTTACATCCTTAATAAAGCTGGATTTGTTCAAACTATTGGGGCAGATTTGTTTACTCTTACTAAGAATGGTGTATTTGTGGGGAAGGGCTATGCTTGTGATGGGATGTTTAAGTTGAATGTTGATGCTAATAAAGTTGTTTCTAGTTCTGCTTATATGATTTGTTCATTTAATGTGTGGCATGCTAGACTCTGTCATGTTAATAAGCGCCTTATTAAGAACATGAGTAAACTGAAAATTATTCCCCCCTTATCATTAAATGATTTCGAAAAATGTGAATTATGTAGCGAAGCAAAGATTACTAAAACACCTCACAAATATTTTTTAAGAGAAACTGAACCTTTTGAATTAATTCATTCGGATATTTGTGAATTTGATGGTGTTTTAACGAGAAATGTAAAAAGGTATTTTATTACTTTTATTGATGATAATTCTGATTTTTCCTATATTTACCTTATGAAAAATAAAAGTGAAGTAATTGATATATTTAAAATATTTTCTATAGAAATTGAAAATCAGTATAATAAGAAAATAAAAAGATTTCGGAGTGATAGAGGAACTGAATATGATTCAACTGATTTTAAAAATCTCTATACTTCACTTGGTATTATTCATGAGACGACTGCTCCATATTCACCTGAAATGAATGGAAAAGCTGAAAGGAAAAATAAAACTTTTGCCGAATTAATTGTTGCTACGCTACTAAATTCAGGGGATGCCTTACATTGGTGGGGAGAGATTTTATTTACCATTTGTCACATTCTTAATAGGGTGCCTAAGATTAAATCTAATTTACCCCCTATGAGATTTTAAATAATAAAAGGCCCAATATTTCTTATTTGCGCGTTTGGGGGTGCCTTTCTTACGTACGTATTCCTGATCCTAAAAGATCTAAGCTTGTTAGTAGAGCTTATGAATGTGTTTTTAGCGGATATGCAATTAATAGTAAGGCCTATAGATTTTATGATTTGAAAAATCATGTTATTATTGAATCTAATGATGTAGACTTTTTTTAAGATAAATTCCCTTTTAAATTGAAGAATTGTGGGGGTAGCTCACTACCTTCTAGCTCTATTTTACCTACTAGTACCATGCACCATGATACATCAATTGAACCTAGGAAAAGTAAAAGAGTTAGAATCACTAAAGACTTTGGACCTGATTTTTATGCATACACTTTAGAAGATGATCCATCCACTATTCAAGAAGCGTTGTCTTCTTTGGATGCTGACCTTTGGCAAGAAGCCATTAATGATGAAATGGATTCCTTAGAATCAAATAGAACTTGGCATCTAGTAGACCTTCCTCCTGGTTGTAAAACCATAGGTTGTAAGTGGATATTTAAAAAGAAATTAAAACCTGATGGCACTGTTGACAAATACAAAGCACGTTTAGTTGTCAAGGGTTACAGACAACGTAAAAATGTAGATTTCTTTGATACTTATTCTCTCGTTACTAGAATAACATCTATACGTGTTTTGATTGCCCTAGCTTCCTTGCATGATCTTGTTGTGTATCAAATGGATGTTAAAACCGCTTTCCTTAATGGAGAATTAGAAGAAGAAATTTACATGGAACAACCTGAATGATTCATTATTACAGGCCAAGAACATAAAGTATGCAAATTAGATAAATCCCTTTATGGTTTGAAACAGACTCCTAATCAATGGCATGAGAAATTTGATGAATTGATTATTGCAAATGGATTTAGAATTAATGAAAGTGATAAATGCATTTATTATAAGACTGCGAATAATGCTTGCACTATTATATGTTTATATGTTGATGACTTGCTTATTTTTGGTTCTAATATCCATGTAGTTAATAATGTGAAATCCATGCTTTGTGAAAATTTTGATATGAAGGATTTGGGAGAAGCCAATGTAATTTTAGGGATTAAAATTACTAGGACGGAAAATGGACTTTCTTTGGATCAATCCCATTACATTGAGAAGATTCTAAGAAAATATAATTACTCAGACTGTAAACCGGCATGTACACTATATGATCCTAGTGTGAAGTTGTTTAAGAACACTGGAGACAGTGTTAGACAAACTGAGTATGCCAGCATCATTGGTAGCCTTTGATAAGCTACTGATTGCACTAGGCCTGATATTGCTTATGCAGTGGGGGTACTATGTAGGTTTACTAGCAGTCCCAGTATGGAGCATTGGCATGCTGTTGAGAGGGTCATGCGTTATCTAAAAAGAACCATGGACCTAAGGTTACACTATCAAAAGTTTCCCGTTGTTCTAGAAGGATATAGCGATGCTGACTGGAATACCCTGTCAGAAGATTCCAAGGCCACAAGTGGATATATTTTCAGCATTGCTGGAGGTGCAGTTTCTTGGAAATCCAAGAAACAGACCATTTTGGCCCAGTTTACGATGGAGTCTGAGATGATAACACTAGCTGCTGCTAGTGAAGAGACCGATACCAGCTGTCCTTATCCACTGCGATAGTACCGCAGCTTTTGCAAAAGTTCAGAACCGTTACTATAACGGTAAGAGACGACAGATTCGTCATAAACACAACACAGTTAGAGAGTTACTCTCCAAAGGTGCTGTAAGAGTGGATTATGTGCAGTCTGAGAAAAATTTGGCTGATCCTTTGACGAAAGGACTAATGAGAGAGAAGGTGCTTAACACCTCGAAAGGGATGGGGTTAATGCCCAACGAGATTTGAGTCATTTTAATGGGAGCCCAACCTATGGACTGGAGATCCTAAGAAATAGGTTCAAAGGGTAAACAACAAGTTACAAGTGATACTTTAGAAATCATATAATATTATCTCATCCCTAAAGAGCATGATATCTTGAAGCGGCGAAAAGGTTGAGCATTTGCTCTTAATGAGTTCTCTAGCTCTATCTGAAGTGGGGTACCGATGCTACAAGAGTACTCTTGATAGACTCACCCATGTGAATGTGGAAGAAAGGTCGCTTCCTATGAAATTTTGGGCAAATTCTCTAGAGCATTCACTACCCGGGATATAAGCACATGGCCATAACGTGCTGGCTTTTGGACAACACTCTTGGGGGTAGTGTGTGTTGTGATTGTCAGAGATAGAGTTCAAAACTACGAGTTACTCTAGTATAGTCTGAAACACAAACACTACGTAAAGGTTCAAATTGAAAAATACCTTTACCTATGCAGTGTCCTATGGAATATGCTCGATGAAAAAGTTTTTCCTAAAATACAAGTGGGGGATTGTTGGATCTTTTGTGTATTTAAAGTAAAATAAAATCAAGACAAGGTGATTTAATGTGTTGTGATGTTATCCCAAGTCCCACATAAGAGAGATATAAAACCTTTCATAGGTTTTTATATGGAAGAATTTGCTTAAGGGCTTGAGCCCTTTGGGCATTACACTTTTGTGTTATTGGGTGAGGACTTGGATGAATGTGGTTCTCCACACACGCGCTGACCGACCGACCGATCCGGTCCGGTCTCGGGCTTTGGGCTCGGATCAAAGTTGTTTTTTGGTCTCAACTTTATCCCATTTAAACGGATCTAAATATTTTCAAAGATAACAACTAAGAAAAGAGAGAGACTATCTATCTACAAAAGATTTTTTCGGCAGAAAATTTTTTAGCCTCCGGCAGTAAAATATTTTCCGATCCCGAGCGATTAAAAGAGTGTTATTGTCGAGCGATCGAAAAAGTGCAAATCGATCGTACAAAGAGTTTCTAGGCTGTTTCATCCTGGGGACGGCGTGGCACAATCAGAACTGCTAGCACAATTCCGGGCAGAGTCGCGAAACGTCTGAAAGAGAGCGACTTAGTCCGCGACTAAACCCGGTGTACTCTCTACCTTGTCTATTACAATTCTGCAGTTCATATTTTCCAACAAAAAGTCAATGACAATTAGTTACCAAAACAAAACACCACCAAGACCAACCAACAATTAACCATTATCATGTCAAGCAGCACAACCAACTACTTGAAAGCAAAACCCAAAGCTAACCTGAGCTAAACTACCCTGTTAAATGCATATAGAGACCGACAGAGACTTTTTAAACAATTACTTCACTTGGGCGTGTCGTTGAACAAATCGTATATGACCAAAAACCAAAAAATCAGAAAACACGTGAGTAAAATCCCCAATTTATCTACAATCAAAAAGTTGAAATAGAAATTAACACAGGAAGAACAGAAGAAAGGAATAAGTGAGAGAGAGAGGTGAAGACAAGTTTCCCTCGAAGTCGAAGCAGAAATGAAAGTGGTGAATGAGTGTATTTTGAGTTGGGGCTGAAATGAACTAATTCACAATTTTATAAATTAACTTAAATCTTCTAATTTTAAATAGTTAATTAGTACAAGAAAATATTATATTGCTAATCAAATTGTCAATTAGTCTATTTTAAATGAGCTAATTTACAATTCGGCGTTCAACCAAACGGACCCTAAGAATCCAAGGGATATTGTGTGAAGGCTTCTTGGACGTTAAATGCATTTGGCTACTATATATACTCCAACCACATAACAAGATTCATGACGTAAAAGACAGAAACAAATAAATCTTTCAGTCAATCCTGAACTAAAGATGAAAAGCGATTACACTGAATTGATTATTTAATCTTCAACAAACTTCATAAAATGGTGCCTCCATACTCTAACCAAATTATAGATCATCAATTCTATATTATAGATCTCAACTACTTAAAAAAACTTTAAACCATAAACACACAAATAGGTACAAAAAGAATCTCAAAGGTGAATTAACGGCGGTCGCCTCAGGTTCCTGTCCCCAATTTCCGCCAGCCGGAGCAGAAAACCAGTGTAGTAACCCAAGGGCGGCTTGTCAATATGAACGGAAGCTTCCGTGTTAGAGGCTCCTTAGTCGGTTGATCTATTTGAACCTCAAGAATTCAACGTCAAAATTAAATTAAGCAAGAAGATTATTGGAATAATGAGAATTACCAATGATTTTGTTTTTTGAAGATGTAAAGAATGATTGATTGAGGGTTTTTTTTTCTCGTTGTTAAGGAAAAACAAAATTTCAGGAGGGGGTGGGGGGTGCCGGGGGGTTGGGTTGGGTTTGATAGGGGCTCGAAATTAGGGGGATTGAGAGAGAGAGAGAGAGAGAGAATTGAGCGGGAAAGGGTTCGGGGGAGTGAGAGAGAGAGATCTAGGAGGATACAGATGTTGTTGAGAGCATGTTTATTTTAGGTGATTGTTATAACCACAAACTATTTGAAAACACTTCGCATGTTCATTCACCCGATAATGAGCGGGTAATTTTATGTTATCTGCCTGATGACAAGTGAATAAAAGCTTGAAAGCTTTACTCGCGTGTTATCGGGTGAGTATGTAGGAGTAACATGCACTTACTTGCCCGTCATCGGACGAATGAAACATGGAGTGTTACCAAGTATTTTGTGGAATATAAATAGACGCTACCTCATTTTAGGGGTAAGACGGTTTTTTTATCATATCACTTAACTAAGAGTAATAGTTTAGATAAACGGCTGGGTGCAAATCCAAGGAAAAAACTTAAAGTTCATTTTAAAATATCGACTATAAACTTAGTGTGCAAACTGCAAAGTCAAAATATCTTTGCGAAAAATACAATGGAGTTTTTAGAAATAAAAATATGATGCTAATGTTGAAAATACCACTCGAGGAATTTCTAGTTTGTGAAAATTGGGGATGCAAGAGGCGTACACTAGAATGAATTCTTTTAAGAACAAAAAAAATATGTTTGTAAGTTAGTTATTTTTGCTGGAAATCCTATTTATGATAATAATTTTTTCTACAAAAATATAGAAGATATTCTGCAATTGGGCTACTTTGTTATTGAATATATTATTAAATTGTTTTAATTAAATTTTACTATGATTATGATATATGTGACAATTTTGTGGGAAACACTTAAGAGTTTGTGTTACAAATGGCACTACTAGTTTTCAGCCTTAGAAGTGTACTCCCTTAGTCTGCAATTAAGAGTTGCGTTTTCACATTCGGGATTTCCAAAATTAGTAGTCCCTTTAATTCCTTTCTAGGTACATAACCAATGGAACAAATCTTATAATCCCATAATAGTGAATACCTTTTATTCTTGACGATGTGTCATGCTGTCTACATACATGAATCTAAATGAGTTTAGATGTACCTTAATCACAAATATTCCAAATAAGCCGAACATTGACTGAACCGGCTTGATGGTTACGAGCCTTCAATATATGTCATCTTTGTGCGTGTTCCTGGATCTCAGCTAAAGTGTTGGGCTGACTACAAGAGTTGCTCCTTCTTCACGTCAAAAAACCTATGGTTCTAGCTGATACCTTAAAGAGAGAAAGAGAGAATTTGTTTTTGAGAGAGGGAAACTGAATAGAAGAGAACAACCTCTTTAGGGTTGCTACCTTGTTTTATTTAAAGCCAGTTCCCTAGTGCTAGGTGAAAGAGATATGTCCTAGGACTATTCATAGATTATGATTTGTACTTGGATATTTTATGCTTATTGTTATTAATAAAGTTTATTTATTATACTTTATATTCTCTTGTAAATAATATATATTAATACTAGTTCATCAAGTACGTGACTTGATTGTGGGATGCTAGTAATGTTATAATAATATTATTTAGATGTCCCTAATCATGTGTCAATAACCTAGGATCACATTGATATAATGATTAGAGTATGGGTCAGTTGATGATTATGTTCCACAAGTCATGGATATGGAAATATCAAGCTGAACATACTGATACTTGTTAGGGAACAAAGTATTGGACTGACCTGCTTTGGGGACACTGCGAGGAGTGTTACATAATGTCATCAGTGATGTTCCCCATTTGTGATATCGTATTATCCTCAGACCTGAGATCGCCATGGTTACCAACATAGGGATTAGCATGTCAGGCATTATCAAACGTTGCTCTTGATCGAGTAATTATAAAGATAATGACCGAGCATACTATGAACTATGTAGAGGTATGTGGTTGATCAAGATGGAACTTGTCACTCTCATATATTGAGAGAGATATCGTTGGGCCCCTTGATAAGTGTAATTAATATTTGCATGGCCATGCACAAATGAGATGTCATTTGTTTTAGATTAATTATACTTAGAGATCAAGAAATAAAGATTGAACTATACAAGAATGACACTTGCCTAGTCTTGTGTTAAATCTAGATATCGATTGACAAAAGGAGTTAATATGTGGAATATCAATTTAAGGTTGTGTTGTTTTGACCTTTATACCCTTTGGATAGTAGTAATGTTTTACTAGAGACCGCTTACTATTCGTATAATAAAACGGGCTTTTTATTATACTGCCAAAGAGTGTAAAACCTACAGGGTCGCACACCAAAACGAGTTGGATCAAAACGAATTAAAACGGGCCAAGTTAGACTTAGGCCCAGTTCGTTTGTTGCTTAGGGTTCTCACTAGGGTTCCCTTATAAAAGGGAACCTTTGTTCATCCTGGCCGTCATGGGAAATCTTTGAGAGGCTAGAGAGTCGAAATAATTGAGAGAACCCTAGAAGGCGCTAGTACACCAAGCAAGGATCTCGTCTCGTTCGTGTGTGCATACCGTAGAGGCGTCGTAATTTCTACGCTAAGGACGACAACAACATAAGGATCCGATCCATCTTGTTCATTTTAGTAACATCAAATCACGTATAAGGTATGTCTTCTGTCGATTTTATTGAACAGCATATATCCTAGGGTTTATAGATTAGTGCGTAAATTTGTGTATGTGATGCATAATTACTGCTCTAATAACTAACACTAGGCATCCAAATTAATACACCAACCTGGGTCAGGTCGACACTAAATAGGTGGACCCATTTTATTTGGGCCAAGCCCATGTCCCAATTGCCCTCATACTACAATTCAATCTCCTCTTCTGAAAAATTTCTGGTTTGCTCTCTTCTTTTTCATACACGAAATGGGACATGTGATCTCATGAGAAAGAACACATAACTCAACAGTTATAGAATGTTATACATCAACCTTATTATGTGATGCACTCATGACAGACTAGATATGGTTGCTGGCCAGCTAACGAGTAACAAAATATGGCGTAAATTGAATAGTCTTCCATACATCCTCATATAAATCTAACTGTGCCCAACTGCTTTCCTAGACACACCCCTTAAACGATATGTATCATCCATTACCCTAGGTAAGTGTGCTAACATAGCAATAACGAGCATCCTCTTCACAACGTAATTGTAAGGTCACATAGGCATAATGGAAAGATTATGTAGGATCCAAATGTCTCGCGTAACGATGAAGCAATGATTCATTCATCGCTCCCGTTGTCGATCAGCTATAGCACATATAATGTTGAAAAATTAGAACTATAAAATACGAACAAAACGAAGTTACCAAAAATTCAATATTTGGGAAACACTGGGTTTAGTTGCGAATTAGGTCACTCTCTTTAAGACGTTTCACGGTTGTGCTCGGTGTTTGTGCTACCAGTTCGGATAGGCCACGTCGTCGTCAAGATTCCCATATTCCTTCTATCTCGATTTTCCTTGCACAATGGGAAGTTGAAAAACTAACTCCCTTAATGGCTTGCTTAGAATCGGTAAATTATTCTTGCCGGAAGGCAAAAAAAATTTTGAAAGAATTTTTTTTCTTCAAACCTTTGAGATGTATGTAAAAGATCAATGTTTTTTTTTTTTTTTGTGTTTTTGTATTAACGAAGAAGAAGAAATTTATTTTTTAAAGAAAAAAAAATCATTCCGTTAAAGTTGAAGGAGAGAAAGATGTGATGCGGGAGCTATCCATAGCAACCGCTAAGAAGACTAAGTCAAAAGACTTTCAATTTTCAATTTTTGAAATTCAAAAAATAATTTTATTTTTAATAAATAAAATTTTTCAAATGAATTTTGTCCAAAAAGATAATATTTTAAACAAATGAAGCCGAAGCCCAAAGCTTATGCATACTTACCTTGTGCTTTTTATAATCCCATCAGTTTGCTCTCAATTTGATATATGACCTTTTCTTTTTCTCTGATTCAAAAGTCTATTTATGCATACCAATTTTTATTTGTATTTTATATAATTAGGTTGTTACGTACCCTGTTCTTATTTGTATTTTTTACTAGCTTTATATATTTGTATATCTATCACTTTTTTCTCTATTCTTCAAGTGAATATTATGTAATTGTAGGTCTATCACCTTTTTCTCTATTCTTCAAGTCAATATATTTACATAATAAGCTTTGTATTAGAATTACAGTGTTTGCAATTAAATAATTTTTATTTATCTTTGTATTTTCTTAGGTCTTTCTCTTGCTTCTCCAATTTTCAAGTGAACAAACAATAAGTTTTGAGTTAAAATTTTTGTCTATAATTTCATTCATTTTTCTTACTTTTTAGTTTTGATCGAAGGTATCTCTTTTAAAGTTTTTCTTGATTCTTATGAATTTTTTAAAATATTGTTCAATTTTGACCAGTACTTCTTTTATCGTAATGCATACTAATTTTATAATTTTTTTAAGAAGATAATCAATCATTCAACAGCGGCGAAAATAATTACAATTTCAATATCTTTTTTGATGAGTACAATTTAAATATCTTAATTTGACAAAGGTTGTGAGAAAAAGTGTTCCCAAGTTACTGAGTTCATTATTTTTGAGGTAATATATATTAGGCATATATAATAACTTTTTAAAATAGACTACAACAGTAAAGTATTGACATATTTCATTAATTGAGTTGCCCACGCATTGCGTGGGTTATACACTTGTTTAAGTAGGAACTCGGTAATCTACACTAAATAAAAGCATGACCCTTCATTTCTCCCATTGAAACTTGAAAGAAATTTTAGTCTAACATCTAAGCGCTGTACACGCTTGTGCAAAAATGGTTCCATAATAATCCCCAATCTATATAATATAAGTAAAATGTTCTCTTTTCATGAGAGCTTGCCATGTGTCAATAATAAATAAATATTATATATATGTGTATATATATATATATATTTCTTATTTCTTCTCTAAAACAACATCTTTTCAAATTCTTCATGTAATCATTCATCTAAAATATCGTATTCACATGTTTTATAACTTTTCGTGTTCTTTCGCGTAATTACACTTCTTATTTATTCTACCACATTTTTATTAAATGCCTTTACCTTTTGCATTTATTAAGGATTTATTTTTTTAATCTCATGCTAAAACATTTCTAATTATAAAAGGATTCTATATACAAAGACATATATATATATATATATATATATAAATACATAGTCCGTTTCTGGTAGGACTGTGCCTTTTTATGATATTTTTTCTTCATAAAAATATTGGAGGGTGTTTTTTACGAGAGAAAACCGACATAAAAATGATCAGTTTATACGGACCGGTTTGCACCTGAAATTTTCCATATAGATACTGATAGTGTGAAAATCTAGAAATAGATAATTAACCAATCAATAAGCAAATATCGGTGAATAAAAAATAAATGCGGCGCAGTGATGAACACATGACATTTTTTTTAAGGTAGGTTCCTCCGGTAGCGCTTATGCTAGTCCGGCAATACGTCCTCCTTTCGTGTGTGCTTGCTTTGTATTAGCTCAAAGGCAATCAATTTGGATGATAATACAAGCTACCAATCTCTCTCTCTATAATTTTCTTAATTCTATTTATAAGTATAGAATTAGGATTACAAATCTCTCTCTCTATAATTTTCTTAATTCCATTTGTAAGTATAGAATTAGGATTATAAATATTTCAAGAAGATGAAATAATAAACTGTGTAGGAGGGATAGTGTATAAGGGTTGTTGGTATTTTTTAGGGTATGAAAAGAGAGAGTATAAGACCATCCTATTTCTTCTTAAATTGGCTTGTATTTATTTTGCCAATGGCTTTTTATCTCTTGGATGAGATTGATGGATCTTAGGAGAGAAGGAAGATATATGTTTTTGGTGCCCTTTGAATGAATGAATGAGGAGGTATTTATTGGTAAAATTTAGAATGGTAAAAAAGTAAATTTGATGAAGATGAGGGGTAAAAAGGTAATTTTACAAAGGTGAGTGGATGTAAGTGGAATTTGAGTGGAAGTTAATGGAGGTGAGTGAAATTTGAGTGGAAGTTAATGGAGGTGGGTGGAATTTGAGTGGGATTTTAGTGAAGGTAAAAATGAGATTTTACCGGGGATAAAAATGAAATTTTACCGGAGGTAAAAAATATTGAATTACCTTTGTAGGCCAATAGTAAAATCAATATTTAACCCCATCAATTGCCCCCTATATTTATCATTTAGCTCGGATGAGATCATTGGTGAGGATATCCTTCAACCCGAGAGCTAGTAGTAACTCTGAGATCTAATGTTCGTGATGTCTTAAGCCCGAATCCTTCGTAGGTGAACAAGGTCGATAATTCAATGCATGTGTTAGGTCTTTTGCCTTTATTAGAAATCTTTTTCAAAGCTGAGGCATGAGAGCGGGTACTTGTCGAGGAAGATAATCATGGGGAGAGCTCGAATAACCAATGTGTAGGACTTTGTTAGCCCTTGACCATAAGTTTGTGAAGTTCGGAACATTAATGTGTAAAGATGGCTAGACTTTGATCATTAGTCTTAGAGTTTCAGAACATCATTGTGTAAGGCTGGCTAGACGTTGATCTTGAGTCTTTGTTCATGGAAGCT
The DNA here is from genome assembly GCA_021464415.1 of Lonicera japonica. Lineage (NCBI taxonomy): Eukaryota > Viridiplantae > Streptophyta > Magnoliopsida > Dipsacales > Caprifoliaceae > Lonicera > Lonicera japonica. The sequence continues at coordinate 21,747,598 of CM038469.1, forward strand.
AGATCTCGAATGCTAGTCGTTGAGCTCGAAATATCAATGTGTAGAACTCGTTAGACATTGGATTCAAGTCATAGAGCCTGGAACATTAATATGTAAAGCTTGCTATACTTTTGGTCACAAATAGTTTGGAACATTAATGTGTAAAGCTAACTATACTTTGATCATTAGCCTTAGAGTTTCAGAACATCATTGTGTAAGGCTGGCTAGACGTTGATCTCGAGTCTTAGTTCAAGGAAGCTAGATCTCGGATGCTGGTCGTTGAGCTCGAAACATCAATGTGTAGAACTCGTTAGACGTTGGATGCAAGTCGTAGAGCTTGGAACATTAATTTTTGAATGATTATGCACCCGTAAATATTGAGCTAGCGTAGGCCTGCAGGATTTTCACATTTTTTGTTGCAGCAACTTTGTATCCTAGTTTTGGACCCCGAGATGGCCAAATTTGAGAAAGGCTTGAACTGGAAAGTTGTAACTCTTGAAATTTTCTCTAAAATGGACTCCAGAATTGCATGATTTGGAGTTTTGATCACATAGTTACGCGCCTGATAATATTAATTCACCGTATGTTCGCGGGATTTCGTTTTAAAAAGTTTGTGTCGAAGTTTTGAACCCCGAGATGGCCGAATTTGAAAACGGCTTGAACTGAAAAGTTGTAGATCTTGAAATTTCTTCAAAATGGACTCCAGAATCGTATGATTTGGAGTCTTGAGCACAAATTTATGCACCTGATAATATTGAGTCACCATAGGCTCGCGGGATTTCGTTCCAGAAAGTTTGTATCGAAATTTGGAACCCCGATATGGAAGAATTTGAAAACATATGGAACTGAAAAGTTGTAGCTCTTGAAAGTTTCTCCAAAATGGACTCCAGAATCGCATAATTTGGAGTTCCGCGCAAGAAGTTATGCCCCCGAGAATATTGAGCTATGTAAACCCGCGGGATTCTGAGTTTTTCACCGAAAATTCACTTGTAATTTCTAAAGAACGAGAGCTTTAGAGAGCTTATCGTTCCCAGAGACGGCGCCAACTGATGGTGTCATCTAAAAATAGATAATTAACCAATCAATAAGCAAATATCGGTGAATAAAAATTAAATGCGGCGCAGTGATGAACACATGACATTTTTTTTTAAGGTAGGTTTCCCCGGTAGCGCTTATGCTAGTCCTGCAATAATCCTCCTTTCGTGTGTGCTTGCTTTGTATTAGCTCAAAGGCAATCAATTTGGATGATAATACAAGCTACCAATCTCTCTCTCTCTATAATTTTCTTAATTCTATTTATAAGTATAGAATTAGGATTACAAATCTCTCTCTCTATAATTTTCTTAATTCTATTTGTAAGTATAGAATTAAGATTACAAATATTTCAAGAAGATGAAATAATAAACTGTGTAGGAGGGATAGTGTATATAAGGGTTGTTGGTATTTTTTAGGGTATGAAAAGAGAGAGTATAAGACCCTCCTATTTCTTCTTAAATTGGCTTGTATTTATTTTGCCAATGGCTTTTTATCTCTTCGATGAAATTGATGGATCTTAGGAGAGAAGGAAGATATATTTTTTTGGTGCCCTTTGAATGAATGAATGAGGATGTATTTATAGGTAAAATCTAGAATGGTAAAAAAGTAAATTTGATGAATATGAGGGGTAAAAATGTAACTTTACAAAGGTGAGTGGATGTAAGTAGAATTTGAGTGGAAGTTAATGGAGGTGAGTGGAATTTGAGTGGAAGTTAATGGAAGTGGGTGTAATTTGAGTGGGATTTTAGTGGAGGTAAAAATGAGATTTTACCGGAAATAAAAATAAAATTTTACCGGAGGTAAAAAATATTGAATTACCTTTGTAGGCCAATAGTAAAATCACTATTTAACCCCATCAGATACATACATAAATAAAATTACTTTATCTGAATCAAATTGCTAGAAATATGATTAAAAATTTGTCCAAAATATGAGTAATGTTGTAAAAACATGTAGTTATTAGTTTCTCATGCGTTAACTTTATTATTTTCTTCCGTCTCTGAATTACACATTAAAACTTTTGTTAATGATAATTCCAATATTTCAAGAATAATTATGAATATTCTTATAACATAGTTATTTCAATTATTTATACACAACTAAAATTGCTTCTTTTTACTTGAGGCTAGCACATGTTATTCATCATTTATATATTTTATGAATTGTAATATAAAATTTCACTTTTCTCTTTAGACATTTTTATAGGTTTTGGATTCTTTCATTTATTTATTTATGATTCAAATATGTTCTCCTATGTATCAAATGTACTTTTCTTTTACTATAAAGATAGAAAATTAGGTATATCTACACTTTTATAAACTAAATTAGAACATAATGACAATAGTTGATCGATTTGCCATCATAAACTATAAAAAAATTGAGTTAGGTCATTTATTTAAAGTATTAATAAAATTAATCTATTTATAATTTAAAAATATATAAATTATCGCGCAGAGTACATACTTGTTTAATTGTAAAAATGAATACAATATCCAGGCCACGGCGGATGCAGTTGCATATTTAATTGGTGGGGCACTTATTCTTTTTACTCTGTGCTCACAAAAGTGACCAAAGAAAGTACGCCACTATATTTTTTTTTATGCACTCACCTGAAAAAAGGGGTGCCCTATCGACTTCTCTTCTTTGATTTTGACCTTTACTAATATCTCTCTATTCTCAATTTATACTTTTTTATCTGGTTTCTTCATCTCATTCTTATAATCTCTATTTTTATATTTTTAATATATTTTGGACACATAATTTCAAGAAAATTTCTTATTATACTTATTTATTTGAATTTCAAGTATTTCACTGCCAACATCCCAACTCAACCAGTACGTCTAGAAATATAATTGCGCACATAACTTTTTCTTGATGATGGTAAAAATCTCTTCTTCTTCTTCTTCTTCTTCTTCTTCTTCTTCTTCTTCTTCTTTGTGTGTGTGTGTGTGGGGTGGGGTTTGGGGGGAGGGGGGGCTTGGAAATAAAAGTCAATGCAAGAAAGAAGGGGATTGCATGATGGATCAGATTCTTGGGTTCTGTTGGCTTTAAATGAATTTGAAATTAATGGAGAAAGGACGATAGAAGTTATGGAGAATTCTCTTAAATTTCATATAGTAAATATGGAAAGCTCATTTTCTGAAGCTAAGAATTCAGTATAACTATTTTTACATATAATCAAGTCTCCATACCTAGCATTAATTATCTTCCATATTTGAGATGAAACAATCCATGGTTAGGAATTAAGATGAATGATAGACTCGTATCACTTTAATTCGGATAGCAACAAATCACAAATTCCACTTCGGGGTAAAAATTATATATACCACAAAATTTTATTTAGAATAGAAACAAATCTCGCTAAATTCAACTAATCAATTCTCTCCCATCAAAAGGAAAATACAAGATGATATGTAATAATCTCCTAATACCACTACCTTAGCCATGTCTAACGAACTTTTTGGAAAAAAAATTGATAGGGTAAGGAAAATTAATGCGGGGAAGAGAAAATTAAAGTAAACTAGAAAAATAAGTATCAACAGAGTACATAGCATTGGCTAACAGTTGACTATCTGTTTTGATGATAACATCCCTCTTTCCTTTATGAAGAAGCCAGCTTAAGAAATTATAATGTTATATATTTGTAATGATAATTGTAAAATAATCATTAATCTTATTATTAAATAAATAGTTACATATATTATAATAATCTATTTTAAGACATACATACTATTCTATTATCTAGAAATTAGGTAGAAGGGCTTATTATACATTGATTTTTACCAAAAATCCAATGAATAATATTTTTTTGAATGAAGGGCCTATTTTTAATTGGTAATTTGAATAAAGGGCCTATTTTTAATTGGTAATTAGTGTAAGATGCCTATTTTGTTTTATATTTTAAATGAATGTATTTGAATAAATTTAAATATCATTTAATTAATAAAAACATGTTATGTATTACCTAAATTACCCCTTTTTATGAAATTTTCACAAAAAATATGGACTGCAAAGTTCATATTACAATAAAATATGAACTGCAAAGTTCATATTGCAGTGAAATATGTACTGCAATATGAACTTTGCACTAAAAATATGGACTGCAAAGTTCACATTGCAGTAAAATATGGACTGCAATATGAACTTTGCACTAAAAATATCGACTGCAAAGTTCACATTGCAGTGAAATATAGACTGCAAAGCTCATATTGCAATCCATATTTTAATGCATATTGATATTTTTTTAGTTTATTTTAAGGGTTGGAATGTCATTTTATAATGAAAAAAAAAAGACACATGTCATATTATCAATAAAATAAAAAATAGGCCCTTTATTTAAAAAAAAATTATTCCTTGGCCTTAGTGTGAAAATCTTTCTCTAATAAGCCCTTTTTTTTAATTGCCCCAATATCCATTCTCAATCTAAAAAGGAAATATTAACACGGTGCATTTAACAAAATCCTATGCGCACTATTAACAATTGTTTAGAATTAAAACTTAATAACAATTAAAAATTGCAACCACAACCTCAAAAACAAAAAAAAATTACATACATGTAGACATGAGAATATATATAAACACATTTTTATAAAAATGTCATTTTAGAGAGAAAACCAATCAATTTCTATTTGCATTTCAATTAGTTTGGACAAATGCTTTAACATACTCTAATAAATAGGCCTAATAGGCATACAATTAAGAATAATGGGAATACATAAATTTTAATGATGCAATAATGAGGGACACTTGGCATATTATAGTATAAGGAGAGAGCTTTACTATCTATTATTATATATAAATATATAGATAAAGATAGATTATATAGATTTTTCCTGGTGTAATTCGATCCATCTCGAGGAGTAATAATTATTAATAAAACCCCATTTCAAAAATTGGAATTTTTAGATTCACAGGGAATAAAATAGGGGAAAACGGAAATAATTAGATGCACAATAATTATTAGAATTGGGAGAGTTATTAAAAAAATAGAAAAAATATAAGGAGTAATAACACGCACAGTATTAATTACACCCATTTTAAAAAATGGAATTTTTTGATTAATAGGGGAGAAAATAGGGGGAAACGGAAATAATTATAGTAGCAACTAATAAGGTAATAATTATAAACGGAAATAATTAGAACTGATGAGAGAGTTATTAAAAGAATGGAAAAAAGGGAGGAGTAATTGGGAGATTTATGATGGCCATAGGAGCAACTAATAAGATAATAATTATAAATGGAAATAATTACAATTAATGAGAGAGTTATTTAAAAATAAACAGAAATAATTAGAATTAATGAGAGATTATTTTGAAAAGGGGAAAAAACAGGAGTAATAAGGTGATTGAGCCCAAAAATTGCTTTTCTAATCCCTTCGATAAGGCTCAATTAGCTTCTTATTACCATCTAAAACGGGAAGTTACATGTAAATTCAGTTTAAGCATGAAAATAAGGTATTGCATTGTATTTCTGTGTTACTAAACTATTTTACAGGCCTAAAGTGGTTAAACAATTGAGATTCTATGCAAGATAGAAGGTTGAAAGTAAAAAAGTCCAAGAAGAAGGCCCGAAAAAGAAGTCAAAATCAATTCCGAGCCCCGAGGTGAGGAAAACTCCGCAAATTACCCCCAAAGCGATAGCAAGAAGAGAATAGAAAGTCCCAAAGCATGAATGAAGTGAATGCAAGTGTTCAAGAGTGATCCCAAGAGGAAAGAAGCTCAACCGAATAAATTCCGAAAGTTTTCGAGTAAAACCGAGAACTGCCGTAAAAAACCTAAAGTAGTAGCTGATCAAAGTTTTTCTACAATGGAAATTTGAAGAAATCTCCAAAAATAAAAGTTGTATAGCTTTAAATTACCTACGCATAGGAGAAAACAGTGTGTCAATCGAAATTCAGAGCAAAAAGTTATGAGTAAAAGAAGAAATTACCAAAAACTTATGCGCGGGGATCGATCCCCACTCGCCTGATTGAACCCCACACCTAATTTCGGCCCGTTTTGGTATTTTTGGCCTGTTTTGACCCATTTCTTCAATGATCATCCAACCCACGACCAGAGACACTTGTGGGACATATAAAAGATCATATATCATAATTTAGGAAACGCCACACTTTAGAATTGATAGAACAGAGAGACATAGAGCAGCGTAACTTTTTGGGAGTTTTTTCACTTGTCTATTGATCAAACCTTAAGTGACTCTTCTTTTCTTTCTTCAAAATAACTATTAGTTTAGTTAGTTTATAGCATATTGGGGCTGGAATATTGGTGTAATCAAGATTAAATTCATCATTATATTATGTTTTAATTGCAATTGCCATTTTTCTTCCCAATAAACCCTAGTTTTCTAATTTCTTTCAATTCAATTGTTAATAATTGTTTGTTTGCTTAGATATTCATAGATTAGTTGTTAGGGATCTTATATCTATTCTAGAATTAACCCTAAACTCTCATTTTTAGGGCTGGTTTTAGGGTTTATAGATCTGTTTTGTCGGTTTGTTGGTTTTTCATCGATTTATGCTTGTTTCTCGTTCTATATTCAAATAGTTTTTTCATTTTTCAATGCTATTCATATGTAATTAATTGTTCATCATAATTAATCTAATATTTTAGAATTATTAGGGTTTTAGTCGAATTTAGTCAGTTTATGACCGTTTCGAGTTTGTTTACCATTTTAAGCATAAAATATTCGTTTTAAATTGGAATTGAGAAATTCTAAAGCCAAAAGTTTTCAAATTTGATTTTATATATTCTTCGGTATTTGTATACTATTCTTCATGCTCTATAATCTTGTTTTCATGTTTACTTTGAATATGTCTAGCTAATCCTTAATGTAATCCAATTTAGATTTGAATCTGATTTTTCTATTAGTTATAGATCACCTACTGTATGTATGAGTGTTTTCTTATATTTTCATGTCTAAAAAATATGTTTCCATAAGTTAACTTAGAAATTCCATTTGATTAAGAACCGTAAAACGTCAATTCACGAATTTTTGCACCAAAATCCTAATATGGCTGATTTGAGGACTGTCTTTATCTTCTAATTAGTTAGGTTAGTTTCTTAAATGATTTGACTGATTTGGCGTTGTTTTGGTATATATTCACGTAAGTGCTGAAAAAGTACTAGTTTTGACTATCGGCGTTCCTTTTAAGACGGATTTACTTTGAATCTCGTTCAAACATATTCAAACCTTAGGAAAGTGTTAAGCTACTGATTTTTGGGAAGTTTAATCAACTTGAATTATTTTTGTCACGCACTAGCAATACTATATTTCAAATTACACTTTTTCAAAGTCAAAAAGCTTCACTATCGAATTATATTGCTCAAAGCTAGTCTATATAGTCTTTATCACGCATGGGCTATGATATACTTATAGTAGCAATACAATTGGATGGTTGGAAGGTCTAGAAGCTGAATCTTAGTGAATTTTTTTATTTAAACTGAAATTTGAATTACCTGATTGGACTAGTTTTGTTCTCCCTAGTTATGGATACCCCTAAAGTTTGTTTATTATTGGTTTAAGTTCACTTAGTAATATGTTTTTTTTTTATTTTATGAGCTATTTTATTTTATTTTATTTATTTTTAGTTCAATTGCATGTTCTCCTAGTGCATTTAGGAAGCCTTTTAGGTAAAAAACTTGTGCTTGTGGATTCTCTTTAATTCTGCACCCTAGGACTATATTTGCTTTTAGTTTTAGGTTAAGTTAGTTAGTAGTTTAATTTAGTTTCATTTTTTCTTTCCTCTTCCCCATTTCAACCATTTTTTCCTTTCTTCACCCTTCTTCCCGTGAGAGAGATAACTAAAATAAATAGTTTTCTTACTTTCTCTGTGGTTCGACCTTGGACTTTTCAAGTATATTATAACTTGACCGCTTGCACTTGGGTGTAATACTTCGCACTTTTTGAGAGTAGTCATAAGGTAATAATTATAAAGGAAAATAATTAGAATTAAGTTTTACTATATATTATATTAGATCTAATTAGATAAATAAAAACGAAAGTATAATATATATATATATATATATATATATGTTTGTGTGTGTATGGATTGACCCACAGAATTATATATATAGAAATGAATATATATATACATATACATTATGTAAATTATGTATTAAATTAAGATAGTGAGGAAGTGGAGCCTATGAATTAGCCAAAAGAAGAAGAAGAAGAAGAAGGAGAGTTCCCTCCACATTTATGTATTACTCACGGAAATGAAGTAAATTAGATTAAAAAACGGCTAGCAAATGCCGAGTAATTAACCACGGAAATTAAAATTCTACATTTATGGAATTAAAGACCAAATGAAAACACTTACTCCGTTTATAGCTAATTTTAAGGGAAAAAATAATTAATCCAGCAATAATGAAAACAATAATGAACACCACGTGTCAAATCCATAGGAAAAGATAGCATTTTAATATCTATATAATTAGATTAGATAACATATGGCTTCTCGAATTTAAAGTTTCTACTTGACTTAATCTACTTTTTTTGAAAACACTAATTTCAACATAACTTATGCTACGCTCTTGCTTTGAGGGGGGGAACAAAACCGCTACACTCTTTTATCGAACATAATTAATGCTTCAAATAAACAAGATTTTGTGCATTGATTATGCGTAATAAAGAAATGAGCCTCTCAATTTAAAAACATCGCGAAGAAAACTGAGACATTTAATTTATTTAAAGATGGTGCAGCAATAAACAGTCTTAACTTAGAATGAATTGAAATAATAACTATGCTATTGGTATATATTTGTTAGTATGTACTGTCCCACGACTCATACCATTGCTAGTATCCAATTTTAAGGGTATAATTATTGGCACTCTAGTTAATTACTCCTCTAGTAGTCCCAAATATATTCATAAAAATTCAAATAAAATATCTCTAAAAGTATAAGAAGTGTTAGAGAACTCATTTAGTACTAATCGTCGTCCCATTAAATGCATGTTTTGCGTTAAGCAATATTTTATGTGGCCAGCAATTCATTTTGTTCATATCTGTCATTTATATTTTTTAAAATGCTTAGCATTTAGTATAAAAAATATTAACAATTAAAAAATAGTGAGATAGAAAAAAAAATCTAATGGCTCCACAACAGCCCAAAATATATATTAAGAAAATAATATATGCAACAAATCGCACTCCAAAATATTAAAGTCCTAAATTAAAAGATTGTTATCCTAGGAGTGGGAGTAAACCGGGCTTTATTGAACCTATTTAAACGAGCTACCATATAGAGATGACAACCAACAGAAATCGGGCACTTTACTTGTAGCCTCCCTCAGCTATATATTTTCAAAATTTTAATCGTAAATGTACGTATGGTACCCTACTAGTAGCATTGATTTACAAAAGTAATATATTTCTTTTTTAAAAAAAAAATTTATTTAAGTTTGTAAAAGATTAAGCAAAAACAATTTTTTTTAAAACTAGAAGAATTAGGACAAAACCATGTTTGACACCCATTAAATTTGTAACAAATAAATTGCGTAAAATGATTTTAATGTAAGTTATATGGAGAAAATAGGTTTGGAGAGAGAAACAATACTTTAGATAATTATTAAAGCATAACTTTTTGCTTAGGATCATGAATTTTGAGTTTCTTGAGTCCATTGCAAAGAGAATTTTGAAAGTTACAACTTTGCAATCAAACACTTTTCAAATTCTGCCATCTCAAGGTCTAAAATTGTGGGGCAAAATCTCACCAGAAAAGTTAAAAAGATATTCATACAGGACCCACTTGTTAATTATGTCACAAATATAACGTCATTTACTAACTGGACTACATTGGAATAATTTCTAAACTTTGGCATTTAACACGCCAAAATCTAAACATTGCAAACACAAGTTAAACTAGTGACATATTTCAAGAGTCAAAAGTGTTACTAAATCCAGCTTTTATAAACCCGCCCGAGTAAAAAGGAATAAAATTTTCATTTCTGATATTTATTTTGACAGTTAAGATCATGTATATATACGGAGCAAAGTTATATTGTGTATTTCTTTCCACTGTCATTTTATTGTTAATTTATTAATGTACGAGATGAAGTTTGAATATACTAAACGTCGTGTACCAAATATTTAGAGTTATTAAAAATTTACCCCGTTGAAGTTTACCCTCTTTTGCACTTCAATACATGAAGTTTAATTTGCATAACTCCCATCCTTAAAGTTTGAATCCGATTTCACTTTAGTCCAAACCGTTAGACTTTTGAATGGAAACAGTGGAAAAAGTCTAACGGTTTAGTGGGGTTTTGGACTAAAGTGAAATCGAATTCAAACTTTAAGGATGGGAGTTATGCAAATTAAACTTCATGGATTGAAGTGCAAAAACAAGTAAACTTCAAGGGGGTAAATTTTTAATGACTCAAATATTTACAAGAGAATAGAAGTAAAGTAAAATATATTGATTCTGTTTAAATTTTACAAAAGTACAATCACCTGATGTGATTGTGTAACATACAGGCCGAGTGATTATGACATACAACTAAGCTGGAGTGAAATATTTTTTAGACCCTTAAAATTAATCCAAAGTCTCACTTTAGTCCTTGAAGTTTCAATTTTTGTCACCCCAAATTAAACGCTCCATTAATTCCTTTGAAGGGAAATGATTATGTCACACACGCATGAGCCACTCTCCTAAGGGGCCAAAAGAGGAAAAGAAGTGTATGAGCCCTTAAGTAGTTCATTAACTACATTTTCAAATGTTACAATGTTGTTTATAAGCCATAATTTTTCATGAACAAAATTGCAACAACAGCCTTCGATTTTTGTTCTAAACAATCCCTAGCATTTAAGAATGGAGAGAATGGAGGACTTTCATGGGCAAAATTGAAATTGCAACAATAGGCTCCGAATTTTTTTCAAAACAAGTCCTAACATTTGCGGATGGAGAGAGTCAAGGATTTTCAAGGACTAAATTGCGACAATATTCTCCAATTTTAGTTCTAAAAACTACATAACAATTGGGAATGGAAAGAATGAAGGAGTTACAGGCTCAAACTCTTGTGTCCCCTTTTACCCCTCAGGTGAGTGGTTTATGTGTGCTACAATCATTTTCTATCAAATAAATGATTTAACAGGAAGTTCAATTTGGGCATTGCAACCAGAATGAAACTTTAGGGGTGTAATAGACAAAATTGAAACATTGTGAACTAAAATGAGACTTTGGGTAATCTTCAAGTGACAAAATCACTTAGCTTTTTACGTCGGATTCTCTTTTATGTTTATTATTATTATTATTATTTTTAAACAATAGCTCTAGGTCTTTGAGTAGACATAAAGCAAAATATATAAAAAAAAATAAAATTGCACTAGGGCAAAATATTATTATTAAAAATGCTGACTCACAAGTATTATTTAAAAAAAAGAAAAAAAATCTACATAAAATGATTTGTATGTTAGTTACTAAATGGGTAAACATTTAAATTATCGACAAAACTCTGAGTTTCTCAATAAGGCTATTGCGACCGGACTTGGCATCCTTCCATTACCCTTCCCATCCAATTTCGTTCAATGGGGTCTAATTCGAGCTCTAAACGAATGAATTTTTTCACGAAACTTGGTGAAGATCAGTTTTATAATGAATAGATCATGTCCACAAAATTTCATCAAAAAACTCAAACCGCAAGTAGGTGTATTAAAAATTTGATACATATGCTCATTTTCGACCGTTAAAATTTTAGAGGATCATTTCACCCGCTTCCGGTTTTTATTTTTTAATAAAATTTAGTGAAATTGATCTACTCATTATAGAGATCATCTCCACCAAGTTTCATGAAAAACAAATCATTCGTTTAGGCCTACAGTTATGCCCCATTGAACAAAATTTGATGGAAGGGGTAATGGAAGGGAGCCAAGTCCATTGCGACCCTTCTGATGAATTCTAAATTACGGAAATTAAGGAAACTATTAGGTGACATAATTTTTATTTTTTTACATTAAATGATAACAGTTAAAAAGTTGTGTTTTAATTTCGTCCCTGAAGATGCACATTGATATTTTGACAAAAACGCAATTTTGTCACAAGTAGATCACTGCTAATTATAATTGTTTGTTGTAGTGACATATTTTTTCTAAGAGAGAAGCACGTTATGTGTGTGGGGGGGGGTGATAAACGCATAATTTTGTAGTTACTAATGCCATTTTGATTGTTATTATCACGTTTATCTTAGCCTAGTTTAAATAAATTAACCCACTTTTGCACACACACTAAGAATATCAAGAATTGCTTTAACATGGCTCAAAGTAGCCTTTTTCTAGTGTCTTGATTGTGCCCATAGATTTTGGAAGCAAGTTGGGGAGCTTTGGGAAGTGTACAAGAGAGATAGAAGCCAAAAGAGAAGAATAAAGTCTCCCGAGGCAGTCCTCTGATCAATCAGAGGAGCCTCTGATTGATCAGAGGCCACCTTTTAGTGCAGAACCTGCCCTCTGATCGATCAGAGCCCACCTTTTGAGCCAAAATCTCCTCTCTGATCGATTAGAAGAGCCTCTGATCGATCAGAGACCTCCCAGAATGCACAGTACAGCCCCCAAAAGCAACTTTTCTCCCATTTTGATGCATTGAAACTTACCATAAAGGCTGGACTTTCTATTTCCAGATAGGATCAGGTGTTTTTCCTTTGGATCTTTAGAAAAGTGTACTAGAATACCCATTTTTGGGCATTGCTCTCCCATTATTTAATTGCTCTTTGTCTCTCATGTAAAGGAGGGAATTTTCTTGATCTAGATTCAAGTAATATAAGAAAATTTTCCTGCACTTTCTCTTTCTATCACTTTTGTAAGAAATCTAGTTCGAGAAACTCTTGAGAGAAATGGAAATCCCTTTAATGGTTTTTGTTTATACAACTATCATGGAGTAGTTTCATTGCTAAGGCTAGAAGATGAAGTTTGCATTGCATTAATTATGTAAGTTTGTTTCTCATTCCATTGTTAGTATTGTTAAATACTTGTTGAATCCTTCATCTTCTCCATTCAATCAACCATTCATAAGCTAGTAAGATAATCCTCATAAGGTGATTAGACTTTGTATGCCTTGTATACATAGATCTCAAGCATTAATGAGGAGATGATACATTTGTGTATTTCTTATTAGCCTATGTCCATTCCTTCTATGATTGAGATACTTTACATTGCCAAGCATGTTTAGTCTTTGAATATTCATAGAAATACCATAAATTTGAGATTCCAATCCTTGAATGCTTTAATGATATGTTGAGTGCTTTCTACACTTTATGTGATTTTCAGACTCAATATTTTCTTAATTAGAGTGTTGCCAACGAGGATCTCTTAAGTTTATGCCATAATCAACTACACTAATCACCTTAAGGATTCAATTTGTATTTATCAAATGTGTCTAAACCGGATGATTTAATCTCCACCTAGACCTCCCAATCTTAGACAAATGAAATGTTATGATTTATTGTGCTAAACTTTTTAGTTGGCCATTTTCATAATCAAGTCAATTGCCTAGGGGAAACTAACAATGAATTATCAACGCCTAGTTTAATTTTATGTCTTTTCTTTTGGGTGTATCTCAAGTTTGCATCTTGGTTGGACATTATATGGGAATGGGTTGCACATGCTTCACACCCATTGTTACAAGATAAAAATGAGAGATACATTTGTGTTGAGCTTTACTTACACCCTTTCTTTATATGGAATTTATATAGGAATGGGTTGCTCTTGCTTCACATCCTTTTGCTTAGAAAAGTGTAAGGTACTCAACACTTAGGAATTGCATTGAGAATTTTGAATGAGATTAATTTTACATAACAACTCAAAGAAAATGAATTCTATAATGCCTTAGCATTTTCTTATCAATTGATACATCACTTTAATTTTTATTGCAAGACTTTAAAATCAACAACTAAAATCAACCAATCAAATTCTCTTGAACAAAGCCTTGGACTCGTAATCACCACATCGTCTTTCCGACTATCCTTGTGGTTCGACACTTGGACTTACCAAGTATTATAACTTTACGACCTACACTTGGGTTCCTAAGCACGGAAATATTTTTGGCGCGTCAAGTTTTTGGCACCATTTCCGGGGATATGGCGAAATACGGATTAAGGGTTTTGTACAAAAATCCGCTTTGTAAGTATATCTTCTCCCTTTGTGAATAAATTTTTCTTGCTTATTATTTTCTTCTTTTATAGGTGGCAATTTTCTTTAAGATTTCCTTCCCGGGCTTATGCTCGGGGACTTGTACATTGATCTTCACATAAGTCCACCAAGAGGCCAACCACCACCAAGGCATCCTTCTCCTTCACCCACTCCATACGAGATGGATAACGAAGACAATGAGTCAAATGCCAGAGAGAACAATGATCACAATCGTCCAGTCTGCACCATGCGAGATTATCTTCAACCTCCTAGAGGCACTTCAAACTCTTGCATTGTCATTCCCGCGGGTCAAGCCGGAACATTTACTCTCAAACCGGGCATGTTGCAACATATACCATCATTTCATGGTATGGATTCCGAAAACCCTTACTTGCATTGAAAAGATTTTGAGGAAGTTTGCTTTACTTTTAGAGAAGCTAACACAAATGAGGAAGTAATGAGGTTAAAAATTTTTCCATTCTCTTTAAAGGACAAAGGCAAAATATGGCTCAATTCTATACGTCCCAATTCCATTCGAACTTGGCAAGAATTGAAAACTGAATTTTTAAAGAAATTCTTTCCCGTTCATCGAACCAATGCTTTGAGAAGACAAATTTCAAAATTTTCTCCTAAAGAAAATGAAAGTTTTTACAAGTGTGGGGAAAGATATAAAGAACTTTTGAATTCTTGCCCCCATCATGGACATGAGACATGGAGTATTGTGAGCTATTTTTACGAATCACTCACTCCCTCCATGCGCACGTTTGTGGAAACGATGTGTAATGGAAATTTTTTGAGCAAAAGTCCGGAGGAAGCTTTGTTGTACTTTGATGAAATAGCCGAAGGTGCCCAAAATTGGAACACCTACACAGATGAGGTTAAGGGTAAAGTTTTCGAGATAAGGGGTTTGTACCAATTGTCAAAAGGTGATGACATTGAGTTAAAATTTATTCAATTGTCAAAGAAAGTCGAAGCCATGGAGTCTAGTAAAATGAGAGAAGGTAGTGTAGGTACTAGCACCGTTTATGTCATTTGTGAGAAGGTGGGACATTCCACAGAGGAGTGTCACACAATTCCGGCCTTCAAAGAGGTCCTTCAAAGTCCCTCACAAGTCAATGCTATGAACTCATATTCTAGGCCACACAATGACCCATTTGCTCAAAGGTACAATGAAGGGTGGAGAAATCATCCTAACTTTAGTTGGGGGGAAACCAAAATGCTCATCAAAATTCAAATGCAAATTCAAATTCCTACCAACAAAGACCGCCTCCACCCCAAAACAACTATTTTCGCTAAACTAACCCAAACCCAAATTCAAATTTGGAGTCTCTTTTGCGGCAATTTATAGACAAGACCAATAGAGAGGTTAGTGATTTGAAAACCCAAATATCCAAACTCACAACCGCATTGTCCACCCAAGAAAAAGGAAAATTTCCATCCCAACCCTTAGCCAATCCCCGAGGCCAAGCTTTAGTGATAAATGTGGGTGAATCGAGTAGAAATATTGAGGAGTTAAAATCCATCACCATCCTTAGGAGTGGGAAAGAGATTGACAAAACTATAGTTCTTAAGGCCAAAAAGCCGGTGGACATAGCCGAGTCAAGTCAAGTTGAGGAGATCACCTTAGAAGAGAGAATGAGGGAAGAAGAGAAAGTTGGAAAAGAGGTTTTAGAAAAAATCAAGAATAGTGTCAAAATCCCTTTTCCGGAGAGGTTATCTCAACCTTTCAAGGAGACCCGAAATGCCGAAATTCTTGATGTGTTCAAACAAGTGAAAATTAACATTCCATTGCTTGATGCGGTAAAATAAATTCCTTCTTATGCAAATTTTTTAAAAGATTTGTGCACCACTAAGAGGCGATTGAATGTTAGAAAGAAGGCATTTATGGCGGAACAAGTGAGTTCAATAATGCAAGGCACTCGAATTCCAAAATTCAAAGATCCCGGTTGCCCCACCATTTCTTGTTTGATTGGCAACTTTAGAATAAAAAATGCATTGCTTGATTTGGGGGCGAGTGTTAATGTTTTGCCATTTTCGGTCTACCAACAATTGGGTTTAGGAGAGTTAAAACCCACGAAAGTCACGATCCAATTGGCGGATCGATCGGTCAAGATTCCAAGGGGAATTATAGAGGATGTGCTAGTTCAATTTGATAAATTCTATTTTCCCGTGGATTTCATAGTTCTTGACATGCAACCGGTATCCAATCCCGGAAATGAGATTCCCGTAATTTTGGGAAGACCCTTTCTTGCAACATCAAATGCTATCATCAATTGTAAGAATGAGATTGTAAAATTGGCCTTTGGAAATATGACTTTTGAGCTCAACGTGTTTTCAATAAGTAACAAATAAGATGATTTTGATAATGAAATTGAACATGTAAACATGATAGAGTCATTAGTACAAGACCATTTTTCTTTCACTTATGAATCGGAATCATTGGAAGATTTGCTACCCACTCCCAATGATCCCGAGGAATGTGTGCATGTGTTTTCTTTGGATGATAGGAACAAGGAAGAACTCTTGAAGAATGAAGAAAATGCACAAGTGGAACCGCCAAAGCTTGAAGGAAAGATGGAGCTCAAGCATCTTCCTAGCAATTTAAAGTACGCTTTCCTAGGTGCTTTTGAAACTTACCCCGTGGTAATTTCTTCCGAACTCTCAAATGATCAAGAAGAATGGTTGGTAAGTATGCTAAGTAAGTATCGAAAAGCTTTTGGGTGGAAGTTGGCTGACCTCCAAGGAATTAGTCCATTGATTTGCACACACAAAATTCACTTGGAGGAAGGTGCAAAGCCATCAAGACAATTTCAACGCCGGTTAAATCCTCACATGCAAGAAGTAGTAAGAACCGAGGTGTTAAAATTGCTTGATGCCAAGATTATCTATCCAATTTCAGATAGCAAATGGGTGAGTCCGACCCAAGTTGTACTTAAAAAGTCCGGGCTTACGGTAGTAAAGAATGAAAATGATGAGTTGATACCCCAAAGAGTCACCACCGGGTGGCGAATGTGCATAGACTACCGTAAGTTAAATGAAGTCACTAGAAAGGACCATTTTCCTCTTCCATTTTTAGATCAAACACTTGAAAGAGTGGAGGGTCATGAGTTCTATTCTTTTTTAGACGGATTTTCGGGGTATAACCAAATCGAAATTGATCTTGAGGACCAAGAAAAAACAACCTTCACATGTCCGTTTGGTACTTTTGCTTATCGAAAAATGCCTTTTGGTTTGTGCAATGCACCGGCCACTTTTCAAAGATGTATGTTGAGCATTTTTAGTGATATGGTAGAGAAAACTCTAAAAGTTTTTATGGACGATTTTACCGTTTACGGTAAGTTGTTCGATAATTATTTGCTCAATGTTGAACATGTGTTAGCAAGGTGTATTGAGAAGCAACTCGTCCTCAATTGGGAGAAATGCCACTTCATGGTGGCAAAGGGCATTGTACTGGGCCATGTTGTATCGGGCAAAGGCATTGAAGTAGACAAGGCGAAAATTGAGCTTATCTCAAAGCTCCCCACCCCCAAGTCAATCAAGGATGTTCGCTCATTCTTGGGGCATGCCGGATTCTACCGAATGTTCGTTCAAAATTTTAGCACCATTGCTAAACCCATGTACAAGTTGCTTTTGAAAGATGCCCCATTTGAATGGACCAAAGAATGTGAAGAAGCCTTTGTAAAACTCAAGCACATGCTCACTACCGCACCCATCATACAAACCCCCGATTGGAGTTTGCCATTTGAACTCATGTGCGACGCAAGTGATTATGCCGTCAGGGCGGTCCTCGGTCAAAGAAAAGACAAAAAGCCCGGGGTCATTTACTATGCGAGCTGAACTCTCAATGAGGCTCAAATGAACTACACCACCACCGAGAAAGAACTCTTGGCTATTGTCTTTGCCTTAGACAAATTTCGGTCTTACCTCATTGGGTCACCTATTGTCATTTTCACCGATCATGCGGCCCTCAAGTATCTTTTCACAAAGAAAGATGCAAAGCCAAGGCTTCTAAGATGGATTCTTCTCCTACAAGAATTCAATCTTTTCATAAAGGATAAAAAGGGTGTCGAAAATGTGGTGGCAGATCATTTATCTCGCCTTTCATTCACCGACCACATTGAAGAGAGTGCTATTAAAGACTCTTTTCTGGATGAGCAACTATTCACAATATCTTCTTCACCATGGTATACCGATATCGTGAATTATCTTGTCACCGGAAAGTTGCCAAGCCATTGGAATGCCCAAGACCGAAGAAAATTCTTGTCCGAGGTCAACCGGTTCTATTGGGATGACCCGTACTTGTTCAAGTATGGGGCGGATAAAATCATTCGCCGATGTATTCCCAATGACAAGTTCGAAAGAGTTCTAAGCTTTTGCCATAATGAAACTTGTGGTGGACACTTCTCGGCCAAGAAGACGTCCGCCAAGAACTTACAATGTGGCCTTTATTGGCCAACGATGTTCAAAGATGCCCACGCCTTTTGCAAAGCTTGCCCGAGATGCCAAATGCTTGGAGGAATCACAAGAAAAAGCATGATGCCTCTCAACCCGATCCTCGTGGTTGAAATCTTCGATTGTTGGGGCATTGACTTCATGGGACCGTTCCCATCTTCTTTTGGTAATCTCTATATCCTTCTTGCGGTTGATTATGTTTCCAAATGGGTGGAGGCCTTAGCTTGCAAAACAAATGATCACAAAGTTGTGATCCGATTTTTAAAAGATAATATTCTTGCAAGATTTGGCACCCCAAAGGCAATAATAAGTGATGGAGGCTCACATTTTTGCAACAAACCTTTTGAATCATTAATGCAAAAATATGGTGTAAACCATAAGGTGTCCCTCGCTTATCATCCAGAAACAAATGGGCAAGCGGAGCTTGCAAACTGAGAGATAAAACAAATTTTAGAAAAAACGGTAAATCCGAA
The DNA here is from genome assembly GCA_021464415.1 of Lonicera japonica. NCBI lineage: Eukaryota > Viridiplantae > Streptophyta > Magnoliopsida > Dipsacales > Caprifoliaceae > Lonicera > Lonicera japonica. The sequence goes on from CM038469.1 coordinate 21,766,651, forward strand.
TCGCAAGGATTGGTCATTGCGACTAAACGATGCTCTTTGGGCTTATCGAACCGCGTTCAAAACAACTCTCAGGATGTCACCATATCGCATTGTGTATGGAAAGCCTTGTCACTTGCCCGTTGAATTGGAACATAAATCATTTTGGGCAATAAAATTGGTGAATAGTGGTTTCGAGGAATCCGGTAAAAATCGGATGTTGCAAATAGAGGAATTGGAAGAATTGAGGAGGGACGCGTATCAAAATTCAAAATTAAACAAGGAAAGGGCGAAAAAATTTCATGCTAAATCGATTTTAAGAAAAGATTTCAAGCTTGGTCAAAAAGTCCTTGTTTATGATACGCGTCTCCACCTTTTTCCCGAAAAATTAAAGTTTCGTTGGACCGGCCCTTATATTTTCAAGCATGTATTTCCATTTGGGGCCGTGACGGTGGTTGATCCAAAAACGAATTTTGAATTTAAAGTTAACGGGCAAAGATTGAAATCGTTTTTGGAAATTCCAACGCTAGAGGAGTCCACCCCTCTAAGCGACCCGACCTACGCCTAACAAGTGTAGGTTATGTTTGTATATAATTTTTGTTTATTTTCTGGAGTTTTAAGAGGATCGTCACACGTTGGAAAAAGTTCAAGGACTAAAATGCAAAAATAGCAAACTTGGAGGTACTAGAGTGAATGGACCAAAAGCCAAAAAATCAAAGTTTCAAAAAAATTTGGAGTCCACTGCTGCTTGGCTGATCGATCAGAGGTGATATTTTCCCTTAAAAAAAATAAAAATAAAAATCCTTTCTCTCCCACTTCGAGCTTCATCTCCTCCCATCCTCCATTAACCCCTTCTTCATCACTTCAAACTCAAAAATTACTCTACCAAATCCTCCATTGAAGACCATACACCCACTAAATCTTTCTAATCCTTCACCACTCTCTCCATTTTTACCCATAAATCATCAAACCCATCACTTTCTCTCACTAAAAATTCAAACCCTTCACCCCACCTCCATTTTCGAAATCCTCACCAAAAATTCAGATTTTTGCCTTCTATTCCACCCATTTATCATTTCAAGTACATAACCTTCACTCTCATCCATTAATTTCCACCCAAATCTTGAATTTTGACCCCATAGATCCCCAATTTCGAGCCCTTCATAAACCCACCAATAATTTCGAAACCCACTTGTTCCAAAGCTCTTATGGCTTCATCCTCTTCTAACCTAAGGTCAAAGAAAAGGCAAGGTCACCTCTCCAAGCCCACCGCAAAGAGTGTTTCTGGAGAGGGATATGGAGGTTTTCGCAACAAGGGTGAGCAAGAATGGTGGTCAATGTACTTTGACCTCAAGCCGGTGGTGATTGAGAAGCCGGTGAAGATTCAATGCTTCGACGTATTTCCTCATCGAGCCGCATTCGAGGAGCGACCCGGATGGATCGACTATTTCGGTAAGAGCTCTCAAGTTTGTAATGCCTCAATTTGCACCGAATTTATTGCTTCGTTAATTCAAGATAATGCAAATGATGAATACTCGTTTACAGCCCGAGTCCGTAACAAGTGGGTCAAAATGAATCTTCGTACCGTTAGTACAACATTGAAAATTCCCGCCATTGGTAAAAATGAATTTGCATTGCCTTTGAGAGAGGATGATAATGGTCTATCTCATGATGAATTGGCCTTGTTTTTATGTGGCCGAGAGTCCTCTTGGAACCAACCAAGGTTCCCGAAAAGTGAAATTTGCCAAGACCATTATGCGCTTTGGTTGGTTGTTGCAAATGCCATTACCCCCACATCACACACCGCCACACTAGTTCCAAGCCAAGCCCGAGTGGTTGAGGCTATTGCAAGAAGGAGAAAATTTTGTTTGGTTCGGCATTTCATAAGGCAAATTGCGGAGGCCATCAATTCAACCACTCTTAATGAGGGAATCAAGATGGGAGTGCTCATTACGAATTTGTGCTTAGCACACCGGGTCATTGAGAGGGCGGAGGATGATACGAGATTGCAATTGCACCCACTAGATAGAACAATCATGAATCGTTCTATGGGGCAATTCCGACATAGAGGGCGAGGACCACAAACCATCGGGGGTGGAGAAGAGGAAGGGGCCGACACTATGGAAAGAAAGGAAGAGGGTGATCAAGGAAGAGAAGAGAGGGAGCCACATCAAGAGGAAACTTCCTCTCAAGTTCGGAAGGGAAAAAGAAGAGGAATCGAGGGACCGGTGCCGCTTGATATAGATGCCATTATGCAACGATTTGATCAAATGAGCACAATGGTGACGGATGGCTTCCAATCCATGAGGGATGAGCAACAAGCAATTCGAGAATCTCAAGCCCGTCTTGAGGAACAACAAGCTCACCTCCAAGCCGAAATGAATGAAGGATTCGCCCACATGAGAAGTGAATTCGACTATTGGCAAAACTACTTTCCTCCTCCTCCCAATATGTGAGAAACTCCTAGCTTTGAAAACTCCATTTTTTTTATTTTTACTTTTTATTTTCTTTTTGGGTTGTTGGATTTTCTAAACATAACTACTTGTGATGGCTTGCACGTTAATTTTGGATGTTATGTTTGACTAATGCTAACCCGTTTTTCTTAGATTTGTGTATATATGGTAGCTTTGAAATTGATCTTAACTTCTTTTTTTGGAGAAATTGGAAAGCAATTTTCCAAGAATTCGCCCATTTTTCGTCGTCTTCAAAAGCATTGAGGACAATGCCAACTTTATGTTAGGGGGTGAGCACTTTCAAATCTCAAATTCTCAAGCATGCTTTCTTTCATGTTAATTTTCTCCATGCTAGGATCGATTTCACCATTTTATCGAAGTTTGAAAAATGATGATAAATTTTTTTAGAATTATCCATGAATTGATGATTTTTGGCATGAAATTCTTGATTTGGATAGGTAGTTGAGTGATTATCTCTATGGCATTGCTTCATTTAGATTCTTGAGCCTTGTAGTTTCCTATGAATATGCATAATGTTATGGCTTGAGTTAGTCTTTGGTATCACATAGAGTGATTTTCATCTTATGTAGAGAGAAGTAATGTTCAAATGCAATAAAAGCTCTTTCGAAAAGATTCTCTTTAGAGGGGACACATGCATGACACTTACAAAATTTTTTTTTTGAAAACTTGGATGACTTTTAAACTTAATATTGACTTTAAGTTTCACTTGACTAAATTCATTAGTCATTTTGTCTAATATTAAGGATAGGCAAAGGTTACCATATGGAAAAAGGGTGAATAGCTTCCTTTGTGCATTCAAAAAATAAAATAATAAAAAAAATTAAAAAAAATAAGAAGCTATGAATGTAAAATCACAAAGTGAGACCGCTGCCCTCCATAGAGATGCAAACCACCTTGAGCTAATTTAGCAAAAAGTCCAAGTAAAAGATAAAGAAGTGCTTAAAATTGTCAAAGTTCTTGAGCTGCTGTTTTTGAAAGATTTCTCTCTTCCACTATTGATGAATAGAACTATTTGTGATTAAGAATGATTGTGTCAAAGATCCATATGCATAGTGTGTTCAAATGGGAATGTGGAGCTAGTTTCTAAAGGAGATTGTAAGCAATGGAGATCGTCATTCAAATGCCAACATTCCGGAAATTGTATTAGTAATGCTAAACACTTGAATCAATTCGTGGAAATGCTTTAATTCTACTACTTAGAGTTCAAACTTCGGATGTTTGTGGGTATCATCACTGTAAACCCTCACAAGACACAACTCATCTTCTAGGGGAACTTAGGAGTTCAAGGGCTTAATGCATGTGCTAAATGCATTTTCGGATATTATGCATAGTTATCTTTATCTTTGCTTGCTAAGGGACTAGTAAGAGCTTAGTTGGGGGGTGTTGATAAACGCATAATTTTGTAGTTACTAATGCCATTTTGATTGTTATTATCGCGTTTATCTTAGCCTAGTTTAAATAAATTAACCCACTTTTGCACACACACTAAGAATATCAAGAATTGCTTTAACATGGATCAAAGTAGCCTTTTTCTAGTGTCTTGATTGTGCCCATAGATTTTGGAAGCAAGTTGGGGAGCTTTGGGAAGTGAACAAGAGAGATAGAAGCTAAAAGAGAAGAATAAAGTCTCCCGAAGCAGTCCTCTGATCAATCAGAGGAGCCTCTGATTGATCAGAGGCCACCTTTTAGTGTAGAACCTGCCCTCTGATCGATCAGATGGTGCTCTGATCGATCAGAGCCCACCTTTTGAGCCAAAATCTCCTTTCTGGTCGATCAGAGAACTCCCAGAATGCACAGTACAGCCCCCAAAAGCAGCTTTTCTCCCCTTTTGATGCATTGAAACTCACTATAAAGGCTGGACTTTCAATTTCTGGATAGGATCAGGTGTTTTTCCTTTGAATCTTTAGAAAAGTGTACTAGAATACCCATTTTGGGCATTGCTCTCCCATTATTTAATTGCTCTTTGTCCCTCATGTAAAGGAGGGAATTTTCTTGATCTAGATTCAAGTAATATAAGAAAATTTTCCTACACTTTCTCTTTCTATCACTTTTGTAAGAAATCTAGTTAGAAAAATTCTTGAGAGAAATGGAAATCCCTTTAATGGTTTTTGTTTATACAACTATCATGGAGTAGTTTCATTGCTAAGGCTAGAAGATGAAGTTTGCATTGCATTAATTATGTAAGTTTGTTTCTCATTCCATTGTTAGTATTGTTAAATACTTGTTGAATCCTTCATCTTCTCCATTCAATCAACCATTTATAAGCTAGTAAGATAATCCTCATAAGGTGATTAGACTTTGTATGCCTTGTATACATAGATCTCAAGCATTAATGAGGAGATGATACATTTGTGTATTTCTTATTAGCCTATGTCCATTCCTTCTATGATTGAGATACTTTACATTGCCAAGCATGTTTAGTCTTTGAATATTCATAGAAATACCATAAATTTGAGATTCCAATCCTTGAATGCTTTAATGATATGTTGAGTGCTTTCTACACTTTATGTGATTTTCAGACTCAATATTTTCTTAGTTAGAGTGTTGCCAAGGAGGATCTCTTAAGTTTATGCCATAATCAACTACACTAATCACCTTAAGGATTCAATTTGTATTTATCAAATGTGTCTAAACCGGGAGATTTAATCTCCACCTAGACCTCCCAATCTTAGACAAATGAAATGTTATGATTTATTGTGCTAAACTTTTTAGTTGGCCATTTTAATAATCAAGTCAATTGCCTAGGGGAAACAAACAATGAATTCTCAATGCCTAGTTTAATTTTATGTCTTTTCTTTTGGGTGCATCTCAAGTTTGCATCTTGGTTGGACATTATATGGGAATGGGTTGCACTTGCTTCACACCCTTTGTTACAAGATAAAAATAAGAGATACATTTGTGTTGAGCTTTACTTACACCCTTTCTTTATATGGCATTTATATGGGAATGGGTTGCTCTTGCTTCACACCCTTTTGCTTAGAAAAGTGTAAGGTACTCAACACTTAGGAATTGCATTGATAATTTTGAATGAGATTAATTTTACATAACAACTCAAAGCAAATGAATTCTATAATGCCTTAGCCTTTTCTTATCAATTGATACATCACTTTAATTTTTATTGCAAGACTTTAAAATCAACAACTAAAATCAACCAATCAAATTCTCTTGAACAAAGCCTTGGGCTCGTAATCACCACATCGTCTTTCCGACTATCCTTGTGGTTCGACACTTAGACTTACCAAGTATTATAACTTGATGACCTACACTTGGGTTCCTAAGCACGGAAATATTTTCGGCGCGTCAGGGGGGGAGAGAGAGATGGTGATGGCGTTGCTGATGGGCTTGTAAAGAGTCTGATGATAGAGGATAGAGGACTTTGAAATGGTCAAATGAAAGAAATATGGGGAAGAGAAATATGAGAGGAAAAATAAATAAATTTGTATGAGTGGAAATAGTCGGGAGGAGTTACAACATTATTATTATTTTATTATTTATTTATTTAAGGTGAGGCACTTGGAAATAATAATTGTAAAAGATAAAAAATAATTATGTGTTTCAAATTACAAAAATAAAATAAATTGTTGTACGTGTTTTTAGTGTTGTAATCAAAATTATTACACCAAACACAATTAATTTTCTTTAAACTTTGTCTAGGTTATGTATATGACGTACATATGCACTAATAATATCATACAAATAAATTAAGGGTTTGATTGAAATTTTCATTGGGAAGGGCACTAAAAAAAACCATACGAAAAATTGAAAACAAATTAAAATTAAGAAGCTTAGATGGTGCACTAAGTAAATAAGAATAAAACATATATACATAAAAGACGAGTCTCTTATTTTGTGGGGGTCACATTCCCCTAAATACATCAACCCTTGGAAATAGTTGATATTTTCTAGAATCTTGGACCATAAAAATATATAGTATATGGAGAGTTATTTTCGGTCTACGATATCTTCACACGCGCACGACACTTGACAGCTTCGTGAACATATATCGTGCTGTTTAAGCGTGTATTTCTTACAACTCTATTTGCCAAAAAAATAATAAATTAATTAAAATGAATCTAACATAATAAATATTACTGGCCGGCATACTGCAGCATTGGGAGACAAATTTCTGCCATGAGAAACAAGTTTGTCGATCGGTGCATGTTTGGGTGAGGTTCATTGGTCTTACCTTGGATTAATGGCATACTGATATTTTGAAGGCTATAGCTAAGGCTGTGGGATTCTTGTTCGCGTTGATCAGGCTACAACTTCTAAGGATTTGAGTAGGCTCGCTCAGATCCTAGTTGAGGTTGACTTTATGATTTGTTATCTGCATTTATTATTGAGAGGGAATTACAAGATTGAGGTTGCTTATGAGGAGCTGCCTATGCATTGCTCTTATTGTCGATTGGTCGGCCATATGCTTTCGGAGTGTAGGGATGCCTATTGTCAGGCAGAGATCATTATTTCCCCTCAGTCCAGGGGTAGAGATCCATCACGGGCTTGTTCTTCTGATCATTGTTAGGGTCGCTCCCAGGATCCTCATCGCCGTCAGGGCAAGGGTACTTCTATTCATGTTAGGTAGGAATACAGGTTGGTGAAAGAGATATGTCCTAGGACTATTCATAGATTATGATTTGTACTTGGATATCTTATGCTTATTGTTATTAATAAAGTTTGTTTCATTTTACTTTATGTTCTCTAATAAATAATATATATTAATACTAGTTCATCAAGTACGTGACTTGGTTGTGGGATACTAGTAATGTTATAATAATATTATTTTGATGTCCCTAATCATGTGTCAATAATCTAGGATCACATTGATATAATGATTAGAGTATGGGTCAGCTGATGACTATGTTCCACAAGTCATGGATATGGAGATATCAAGCTGAACACACTGATACTTGTTAGGGAACAAAGTATTGGACTGACCCGCTTTGGGGACACTGCGAGGAGTGTTACATAATGTCATCAATGATGTTCCCCATTAGTGATGTCATATTATCCTCAGACCTGAGATCGTCATGGTTACCAACATAGGGATTAACATGACAGGCATCATCAAACGTTGCTCTTGATCGAGTAATTATAAAGATGATGATCAAGCATACTATAAACTATGTAGAGGTATGTGGTTGATCAAGATGGGATTTGTCACTCTCATATAATGAGAGAGATATCTTTGGGCCCCTTGATAAGTATAATTAATATTTGCATGGCCATGCACAAGTGAGGTGTCATTTGTATAAGATTAATTATACTTAGAGATCAAAAAATAAAGATTGAACTATACAAGAATGACACTTGCCTAGTCTTGTGTTCAATCTAGATATCGGTTGACAAAAGGGGTTAATATATGATATATCAATTTAAGGTTGTCTAGTTTTGACGTTTATACCCTTTGGACAGTAGTAATGTTTTACTAGAGACCGCTTATTATTTGTATAATAAAACGAGCTTTTAATTATACTGCCAAAGAGTATAAACCTACAGGGTCGCACACCAAAACGAGTTGGATCAAAAACGAATTGAAGACGGACCAAGTTGGACTTGGGCCTAGTTCGTTTTGTTGCTTAGGGTTTCTCGCTAGGGTTCCCTTTTAAAAGGGAACCATTATTCTTCTTGGTCGTCTAAGGAGAGTTGTTGAGGCTAGAGAGGCGAAATAACTGAGAGAACCCTAAAAGGCGCTAGTACACCAAGCAAGGATCTGATCTTGTTCGTGCGTGCATACCGTAGAGGCGTCGTATTTTCTACGCTAAGACGACGACAACAGAAGGATCTGATCCATCGTATTCGTTTCATTAACTCGAAATCTCAAACAAGGTATGTCTTCTATCGATTTTATTGAGCAGAATAGATCCTAGGGTTTAATGATTAGTGCAAAAATTTGTGTATGTGATGCATGTTTGCTGCCCTAATCTATAACAACTGGTTACTCGTTTTTCAGCCCTAGCCATTGATGGTGCTTTGGTTATGGGTACTCTTGAGTTTTTCAACAACTTTAGGTATTGTTTCTGAGTTGGGATTGGCAGGTGTGTCAGCCTCAGCCTCAATTATCAGGATCTATTTTCCTAATTTAGCGTGCTTCTTGTTCAATCCTGACCATAGTGCCTACCGTTTCCATATGCCCAGGTTATTCAGATTGCTCCTTATATTACTAGGGATTATGGTTGTGATCCACGTAGTTGAGTCACCTAATTAAATCCGCTATTGATGATGATTTAGTAGAATACTATGAGGAAGACGCGGAGGAGGATGGTGAGTGTAGTGAGTTTGTGGCTGAATCTACGAGTCCCGATGTTAAGACCTCGGCTCCCCAAGTTCCCCCCACAAACACTCCGTCGCCCATTCAAGTTCCATTTCAATCATTCTTTTTCATGTTGGGAGGCTATTGCCTCCTTTTCAACTGATGATGCATGGTTTACTACAGTAGTTTGGAAAGCTCAAAGAATATGAGTCACTAAAGAATGTAAAATGACTGAGATTCAAATGATAATTCAGGCTACTAAGGCACCTCAGAGTGCTAAGAAATTGAACCATCCCTCAAAGCCATCCAATTATCATCTGCGGCCAACTAGGAAGAGCTGCTAAATTCCCCTTTAATTTTTTCTTGTTTGTTTTGTTTCGGGGTTAAATTTTGCCAGCTTAGCTGCAAGTTGTTTTCTTCTCATCTTTCCTTTAAACTTATTTTGTTAGCCTTCAAATTTGAAAAGATAAAATAACATAATAAATATTAAATGTATAAAATAAGCACCAATACAGGCGCGTTTATCATAAACTACTTAATTGACCTCAATTTTTTATTAACCAAATGGATGTAGTGTGTTATCAATACTATTTTCTGCATCTAATATTAATTACTCGTTTTTTATAAATCCTAAGAGCAAACCTTTTTTTTTGGGATTTTTTTTTAAAATATCTTCCCTCAATTCCACAATTTTCTCAAACAAATTTGAGCGCGTATTTCTTCCCCTAAATAAATGTATGAAGCACCATTATTTCTCCCATTGCAAGAAAGATTGGCCTAACATATAAATAGATGTACATACTCATGTAAAGATTGCTCTACAAATAATCTCTAATTTGATTAAGAAAACAAATACAAGAATCTCTTCTAATATCCACTCTCAACCATCAATGTAATAAAAAAATTAGCACAAAATTTCAAGTGGGCAAAATAAAAATAAATACAAGACCGAAATAGGTGATAGAGAGAGAATATTTCATGAGTGGAATTTGTTAGACCTGTTATTAACAATTGGCTCGTGTCAGTTTCATGTTGGGTTTTAACGGTGTCTCATTTTTGCCTCCACCGGCCCACACACGACATGATAAAGTATCGAGTTATATTTTCCTAATTTATAAACGACTCGGTTTGTTATCGGGTGACATGTATGACACAACCGAATAGTACCAGTTAAGCATATATTTTTTTATTAAAAAAATTGAAATTTTCAATTTTTTTCTCTAGAAGCGAGATAAAAATATAACTAAAATTACTTAAGAACAAGGGTGTCTGAAAATAGGTACAAACTAACAAGATCCAATAAACATTATTTGTATTAAAAGTAAAAAAAAAATTAACAAATCACCCGAATTTGTTAAGTATAAACCCGTAACTGACCATTATCATTTGATGTTAAACGAGTGAATCTGATAACAACCCTAAGTCCTTAAGGGTTCACCCACTAATTTATAATTAATTTTGTATCGATTTGTATCGTGTTTTCATGTAACGTGTGATTCTGCCATGTTTAGAATTTCTCTCTATATTATGGGCGCCTATGTGTGTGTGTGTGAGTGAGAGAGAGAGAGAGAGAGAGAGAGAGAGAGAGAGAGAGAGAGAGGGGTAGAAGGGGAGAGAAGGGTTTCTGAAATTGTTAAGATGGATAAGATTAATTGGGAATGAAAAAATAAATGATAGAATAAGGTAAATGTTGGGTTTTGTTGGCTTGAAATGTCTTTGAAATCAATGGAGAAAGGACAAAAGAAGTGATGGAGTGATGTGACATAGCCATGAATTCTCTTAAATTTGAAATAGTTAATATGGAAAGGCTCTTTCCTGCAGCAAAGAATCCAGTTAAACTACTTTCGTATGTACAATTCAAGTCTCCATACCTAGCATTAATTCTCTTGCATATATGAGATGAAACAATGCATGTTTAAGATGGTTCAAATTATTGAGAATGAAAAAAAAAATTATAGAAATAAGGAAAATGCGGGGAAGAGAAAATTAAAGTAGTTTACCACTGTAGTATGTATAAGGCCATTCGTTTCTCTTTAAACTTTTACTTTGACTTGTATACTTTTATGAAACATTGATTTCAGCATTATTAATGCTAAAAGTAACAAGTTTTTTTACTTCTTTATATATTTTTTTATAATCTTTTTATACTGCGATATTTTATACACTGATTATATATGTGTGACTAAAGAATTGAGCCTCTCACTTTAAACACAAGGCAAAAAAAATTAAACCTTTTTGGGATGGATTTGAGAGTGGTAGTGAGAGAGAGTGAGCGAGAGGGATTGAAGAACGGGTTTCAAATGAGCCCTAGTTTGCCAATTACACTAAAATGGGTTTACGTAATTCCGAGGGTCAAAAAAATAAGATTGGGGTTTATGGCACGGATTATTTAATTGCCGTACCAAATATTAAAATTTTGTGCTCCATGCTTGTTGGACGGAATTGTCGCCTAGCATAAAATACTTTATGGCATGGACAATTTAGCTACTAAGGACGGCCAATCTTACCATCCCATATATGTACATATATGGCACAGATCAGTGCGGTTGTGCCATATATTTTGTCCCAAAAAATGATTTCTCTTGTAGTGTCTATTAGAATTTATGGTTGTTGATATTACGGATTGTCGTTAAGAATTTAAACATAATTTAAAAAAAAATTGAGCCTGTTCTTGTATATGGCATGAGATGATTGGTATAAAATATAATTGTGCGAAATGCGTTTTCTTTTGTTGCAACTGGGATTATAAAATAGGATTGAAATATTGCTTTCAGATCCACTTTTGAGACGGCAAAGTCGTACATAAAACTTATATCAAAACTGTGCCATACATTTTTGTCCCAAAAAATGATTTTTCTTGTAGTGTCTATTAGAATTTATGGTTGTTGATATTACGGATTGTTGTTAAGAATTTAAACATAATTTTAAAAAAAAATTGAGCCTGTTCTTGTATATGGCATGAGATGATTGGTATAAAATATAATTGTGCGAAATGCGTTTTCTTTTGTTGCAACTGGGATTATAAAATAGTATTGAAATATTGCTTTCAGATCTACTTTTGAGACGGCAAAGTTGTACATAAAACTTATATCAAAACTGTGCCATACATCTTTGCAATATTTAGGACATTAGTATACGGCATGGTCTCTAACATGTTGAATAACGTGCCAAAGTTGCGCGGGAAAAAATTGTGCCAAGTTATATATGACGGCAATATCCGTCCTGGAAATGTTTCTAATGGGATGGCAGGTGAGCCGTCCTCAATATTTTGGACCTCTCCTGTTATATTGGACGGAGGGGAAATCCGTGCTAAATACTCTTTTGGCACGGATTTTGCCGAGCCATAAAGTTTTTGCAACGCCACCCTAACGTGATTTCCCTATAACCGTCCCAACGTCATCCCAAAAAGTCATATGGGACGGCATTTAGACTTTTTGGGAAGGTTTTCTGCCGTCTCAAAAAGTGTGTGTGTGTGTGTGTGTTTTTTGTAGTGTGTTGTAATTGTAATATTTGTTTGGTATTTATCAAGTAATATCTTGTGGTGAGAATATTATAGTTGTCGAAATAATTGTTAATTAAGTATTTTAGGTTTATTAAGTAATATAGGTTGTTGAGTTTATATTTGTTTTTTTGTTTATTATTAGTTAGTAGTATAAGAAATCAACAGGTATATATAGTGTATTTGTTAAGTATTATAGGATGGTGAAATTGTAGATGTTATTGTAGTTAAATTTATGTTGACGCCAACTTAGTGTCCTTATTAAAAACAAAATTCAAAACTCTAGAATTAAGCAATCTTTAAACCGTACTAATTATAAGCTGAGGGATACAATCATTTTAAACATTGATTTGTAATGACCCAAAATATCCTATATCAGTAGTATAATGGAAAGATCCTTGGTTCATAAGTACCCAATTGGTTCTTAACTAGCAAGAGGTCTTTTGGGGGTGTCTTGGTGACTCCCGCCAAACAAACAAAACCGTGCGTCTCTGTACCAAAGCGGACAATGTCTAGGCTCGGGTCGTTACAGATGGTATCAGAGCGGACTCAGGACTATTAGCTCGTGACGTGTGGATATTGTAGGTCGGGTCTGTGTGGCTGACGGTGAGCCAGAATCAATGGATGCGGCTAGCTAGAGCCGAGATTAATTGTGTGTGACCCTGACCTGACGAGAATGTCAAGGATTTAACGATCGAAGATTGTAAAGACCCAAAATATCCTTTCTAACTAGCAAGAGGCCTTTTGGAGGTGTCTTGGTGACTCACGGCTTGAATTCCCAATATTTAATATTGTTTAACGTCAAAATGTCCAACAAGAGTAGTGTGCTTAATTTCACCACGTAGTTTAAATCCTTAAGGCTAGTGTCTCACAATTGCTAGCATCCACATTTTATTTTCTCCTTGATGCAAAATATTATATTGTTTAAAAATATTACAAAAGTATAATAACTACGATGATTATGACATGCAACTACCTTATTTATGATCCGTTTTTGTAAATGTTATTGTAGGATATAATTAATTACACTCCAAAAAAATATTCAAGTAATTTCAAATTCCTCACAAATGGAAATAAAAAAAATTAAAAAAAATGTCAGCAGTGTTGAAGCCAGAAATTAGAGGGAGAGGGGGCATACATTGAAGACTAAAATAAATGGAAATAAAAAAAATTATAAAAAATGTCAGCATAGATGTTGTTATCAAACTCAAGACCTTCTCCTAATCGGGAGTGAGTTCTGACCACTAAGTTAGTCCTAGTGGTAGAATTTAATTGAATCATAGTTAACTAGAAAAGGGATCACATTTCTTAAAACCTCGATCAAACTATTTAGAATCTAGTATTAATTTTATATAAATATCATATAGTAGTAAATAAAAATATCATATTCATTGATTATATTTGAATTGTTTAATCCTAATTAATATAAAACTTGGTCTATTAGTCTATTAAGAATTGAAAATATTATTATATATTATTGTAGAGCACACTCCCATCACTTAAATCTCAAAATGCTTTCTCACGCCATTAAGAGAAAGGCATGTAAATAAACTTTTTTTTTTTTCGGGGGGGGGGGGGCAATTTAGGAAGAAAATTCTTAAGCACATTTAGAGAATAGAAAATTGCCCCCCAAATGTAAGTGGTAGAGAACTCATTTGAAATGCTAATTGTCATATAGGCCATTTTATTTATTTATTTATTTCAATAAAACTATGCATACAAAGAGTATATAAAAAAAACATTATAACTAGTATATAAAATGGCGTGTCAATTAATCCGATTAACCACTCAAATGCATATTGTATATTAAAATAATATTTTATGTGCCGAGCAATAAATTTTCTTCTTTTTATATAAACCCTAACATGAAACTCTTGTATCCCACACATCTCTTCCCTTCTCTTCTACAATATTCTAATCTCTCTGTGTCTCTCTCACTAAAGGGTTTCCTTCAGAGCAAACCTCCCTTTTGCACAACTACTCCTTCCATCATATAGAAAATGTTGAATGCAACATTCTCCTACATTCTTCTTCTTGTTGCAGTAAATTTATTGATCAAAGCAAATGCTTCCCCTTCTTCTGTGAATCTCACACGTGTCTACTCAGCTGTTGCCAAAGGAGCAGGTAATTAATTAAAGGATAAATATAATTTCAACCTTAACCCCTTTTTTTTAAAAAAATTAATTTTACTCACATTTTCTTAAAACTTAATGTTCAGCTTATATTAACATTTCTTTTTAATTTTACGTCGCAGTTTGTCTTGATGGCAGTCCTCCGGCGTACCATTTTGACAAGGGAAAAGGAAAAGGAATCAACAATTGGTTGGTTCACTTAGAGGTATATATATATATATATGTATGTATGACAGTGCAATATAGATGCCATCTCAGAAATAAATTGATGATTTGCATATTTTTCAGGGTGGTGGATGGTGTAACTCAGTTGAAAAGTGCTCAAACCGTTCAAAAGACCCAACTGGTTTGGGGTCTTCCCATAAAATGGTACCAAGAGGTTTCTATGGGATTTTGAGCAACTCCAAGAAAGACAACCCAAGTAGGGATCATAAGACTTAAATATTAATGTATATGCATTATCACCTGATTCTCCTGGAAAAAACATAAAAATTTAGAAATATATATCTACATATATATATATATATATATGTATGTGTAGTCCTTAATTTCTAATTAATAATTAATTACTTGAAATTTCAGACTTTTATAACTGGAACAGAGTTATGGTTAGATATTGTGACGGGTCGTCTTTTACCGGTGACGCGGATAAAGTTCATCAAGTAAGTCGTTTTTAATTTTATTATTAATTATAAATCAATAAACCGAAATTTACCTTGATACAATTCTCATATATGTATATAATTTATAGGGTTTTATTTAATAAATATGATATGATTGATTTTATAGGGGTCCGAAATTTACTTTAGAGGAGCAAGGGTGTTTGATGCTATCATGGAAGACCTTTTAGAAAGAGGAATGGAGGATGCATCAAATGTATAGTCTCCTGCTGATCTCTTCTCTCCTCTCTTACCCTCTTTACCTTTTTATTTTGAATTATATGTATCCCCTAATAATAATTGTTTTAAATAAATATTAGGCTCTTCTCTCTGGATGCTCAGCCGGTGGTTTGGCATCTATATTGCACTGTGACAAATTTCGAGCATTGCTAGCCACCGAAGCTAGAGTAAAGTGTCTTTCGGATGGTGGATATTTTCTCCATGCGTAAGCTTTTAATAGGACCTTCCTCGCACACTGTCAATAACCTTCTTAATTTTGTAGTTTTTGTAATAAATTTGTAATTTCAAATTTTAGATTTCTGACTAGTTAAAACTCCTTAACTCACAGGAAAGATTTCTATGGAGGATATCACTTTGAGTATAATACCTTCGATAAAGTTGTCAGCGTACATGTACTCTCTCTCTCTCTCTCTCTAATTAGATACTTTAACAATTTGTTTTGTTTAAATTATATCGCGGACATAAAGTTTTATATATGATCTATAATTTATAAAGTTTTGTATATAATTTATAATTTTTTTTTCTTCCGATCCATGCAGGGGTCAGAAAAGAATTTGCCACAAACTTGTACTTTGAAGATTAAACCAAGTTTGGTTAGAACAATTTTTTGTTATGTTACTTTCCACCTTATATTAAATATTCTACTGTATGAGAATAATACTTCATTTTATTTCAGTGTTTCTACCCACAAAACGTCGTTCAGCATATCCAAACGCCACTCTTTATTTTAAATTCACTCTTTGATGAGTGGCAGGTTAGATACCATCAATTCCATTTTTGAAAGGTTAATGATGTTTTCTTACTTTCGTTTATGAAACTCTTTGATTGATTTATAATTTTTTTCAGCTGGAGAACATTTTCGCGCTAACGTATCTACCGAAAGTTGGCCGCTCCTGGATAAAATGCCATAATAACACAGCCTACTGCTCATCTAGCCAACTCAAGAGATTGGAAGGTCACCTCCGGCCCTAAACTCTTTACACATTCTATTAATTCACAGCCTTTTTAGTCTACTAATTTTATAAATTTATGTTACTTGTGGGGTTATATTCAGGTCTACGGTCAGAATTCCTGAACACAATTTTGACTAGGTTAGGTAACCCTTCCTCTAGAGGCTGGTTCATCAATTCTTGTTATGATCATTGTCAATCTGTGTCTGGGCCCCGTTGGCTTGGACATAATGTGACACTGGATGACAAGGTATGTATGACAAAGTTATATATATGTTTCTTTTCCATAAAATATTATTCTCTTCCTACTAACAATAAATCTAATGTGCATATATGCTTGTTTTGGTCCACAGACAATTTCCGTGGCGGTTGGGGATTGGTTTTATGACAAACGTGTTGTGCACTTGGTAGATCACAAATATAACTTGCCGCGTTTGTGTGTGCATGACAAATGAACGAAAGTCCGGCCAATCCTAGCAATAATTGTAATATGGCATTAGTTCACGAACAACTTTGTATTATTTTGCCTCTCTTCTGTCCTCGAAAACCTTTATTGCATGCAGTTAGAAATATGATTATCCATTTTTGGCTTATTTTTTTTGTTTTATGTAATCTAAGTTTGAAGGATGAGTTTATGCAGTGAAAAGTTTGATAAAACTTTTCTCTAAATTATCTATTACTCCTAATATATATATATATATTTACGTCATGAGCACCCTTTTATACGTGTGTGTGTGTGTGTGTATATCATGGGGAAAAATGCATGTATCATTATATTCCTGCAATGGTATTCTCCATAAGTAATACAAAACCGATTTATCAAAACTAAAATAAAACCTAATTTTCATGAAACAAAATAAAAGGAGGCCCCACACAGACACTTGAGTGAAAGATAACTTGTAGAAAGAGGTCTTCACAATTTTACATACCCAAAATACAGATTTTATAAATTTTCAACGATTTTGTGCCATGCATGTGGGAAGACCAATTTAATTTTGCAATTTTTTTACGTATCTAGAATAATAATTTTATATTTTTCAATTTTTATTACCAAATAAATTCTGACAATGACATTGATATATGATCGATTTATCTAATAAGAGAAGATCGAGAGTCATGGTGACCATTATTTAGTAAGGGTCAAGACATTTAGACTCAGCAATAATGTCTGTGGCATTGACTATTATAGACTAGGCAATGATGGGTCGTTTGCAGATGCACTATATGCATAATAATAATTTTAATACAATTTACAAAACAAATTATAAACCAAAAATCATATATTTAAAAGCTTAAGCAAGAAGAAGGTTGACAAAAAACATAACTTGGACAAATGAGAGTCAGTCCTAAAAATAACTGTATATAGTATTAGTTCTTGGACATCTTTGAATTATTTTGCGTCTCTTTTATATATACTCGAAAATCTTCATTGCATGTTCTTTGAAATTTAATTATCCTTTCTTTCTTTTTTTTTTTTTTCTTTTTTATAATGTAAACTTAGTTTTTTGCAATGAGAAGTTTGAAATGACTTTGAAATGAATGGAGAAAGGACGAAAGAAGTGATGGAGTGAATGGTATAGAGCCATGAATTTTCTTAAATTTTCATATGGTAAATATGGAAAACTTCTTTTCCGAAGCAATGAATTCAGTTTAACTACTTTTGTATTTACTATTCAAGTCTCCATACCTAGCATTAATTATCTTCCATATATATGAGGTGAAACAATGCATGCTTAAGACGGACCAGAATATTGGGAAGGAAAAAATTGATTGAATAAGGAAAATATGGAGAAGACAAAAATTTATTTACTACTGTACTACAAGATCATTAGCTTCTCAAATTTAAAGAGTTAATTTGATATATACTTAATTTGTGAAAACGATAGTTTCAAACATAACTAATGCTACAAATAAGAATTTAATTGTATATTGCGATATTTGTAGCATTGATTATATATGTGTAAGAAAATAAATAAATCTCTCACTTTAGATTGATTTTTTATTTTTAAGATGGTGCAGCAATAAACTTAGAATTAGTGAATTAACTTGAATTATCGGGATATCTATTTTAAAAAATGAAACTTTATTTAAAGATGTTGCAACAGTAAGTCTTAACTTAGAATTAATGAATTAAAACTACTGCATGCAGTATTGTCACGTGTATTTTGCAACAAATAAATCTTGATGTTTGTTGGCTCCAAATATAGCACATGATATTTGTAGTATTTTTAGTGGTTTGTAATGTTTTTGAGGGCCCTTATGCATAGGCAATCTCGGCATAAACCTAGGGCCCCACTTATTAAAAAATCGCATAACAAATAGTAAAAATGGATGTAAATTAGTCAGCCATAAACTCCGGTATCAAATGGATACCAAAACAACTCCAGTAAACAATTACCCAAGGTTTCACAATATTTTATCAAGTGCAGCTATTTCTTTTCAGAGTTATATTATTTAAGTGTGAATTTTTAGTTTTCATTCTTTATACATTTTCGTCCATTATTTTACTAATTGTTTTTTTCTTTTAATTGAATTTCTATGTAGCTACCAAAATTGTAATACTAAATATTTTCTTCTCTTAATTAATATTAGTTACTCTTGTTTTGCCACTAACTATTTTTATTGTGATTGGTTAGAGGTTGTCAAAGATCAATAATTTTTGGATCTCAAGTTAAGAGTCTTATTTTAACTCATGCACATATTAAGAAAACAATTAATGTTTATGATAATCAAAAATGAAAAAATAAAAAATTAAGGGTAAAAATAAGTTTCTTACTTTATATTTTAGTGTAGATGTTGTTTTAATTATGTTTTTTGGGTGTCTTTTAAACATTTACCTTAGAATACGAACGCAGATGGAAATTAAAGGAAAAAATGCCAAAATTTTGTAAAAGAAATTTAATTAAATGAATATTTTTATATTATATTAGTATATGCCAAAATATGGAAGGCCTACTTGAATTTTTTTCACCTAGAGCCTTAAATGGCCTTGGGCCGTCTCTGGAGAGTAGTGTGAGGGAGATGGTGGAAAAAACAAAGAGCATAAATCAGTTAATTAAAAGAGTAAGATAAAAAAAATCCAACAGCATTCTTTAAAGAGACCTTAGAGAAATACTGTTGGGGGCAAAAGAGTGGCGATTAAAACAAGGGTCAGACAATTATATTTTTCAGGATAACATTTTTATTTTTTTAAAAAAGGAAATTAATACAAAAAAGAGAAAGAACTTGAAAATATAAAATGTAGAAATTGTTATCTATAAACAAAAACAAGCGAGATAAGAAGTTGAAACAATAAAATTGGAAAACGGAGTGAGAGTGAGAGTGAGAAAGAATAATCTTTTTCAAAATACCTTTTGTTAATAAAAAGATTAAATGACACTAATGTACCCCAAAATAAAATAATATATCAATTTGTACCCTAAACATTTTTTTTCGACACTTTGCACCTTATAATGTGCAAAGTGTGTACAATTTTTTTTCTACACTTTGTATGTATAGGGTGCAAATTGATACATTCTATTAGTTTGGGGTGCATTAGTGTCATTTATTCTAACAAAAATATTAAAACAAAAAAGAAAGATTTTATATATATTAATGGGAAAAATGAATCGAGTAGGAAAAGAAAATGGTTCAGATCGGATGGAAGAGAGAGAATACTGCATAAGAGTATGAAACTATTACGGAAATAGTGATGATGGAGTGGCTCGATGTAATGTCCTATTTTTTTGGTTCACTTGTTAATTCCACTTTATTGGCCTAATTTGTCATAAATCTTACTTTGGGTGAAAGATTTTAGTTTAAAAATGAATTTAGTAGATTGGACTTCTCTAACATGTCTCTATAGTTGTAATATAAGTGCGTGAGTGGTCGTTTTACCATTCGAATGGACTGAATGCGAATCGAGGTGTTAATCGGTCCTTACTCACATTTTGTGTTAAATCTCGCTTTCGACAGTGCATTTTGGATCTAGTATAACTTTTATGGGTTTAACACTTGTAAAGTGTCTTTATAGCATATTCACATTTTGATGAGCCACACAGTTGCACATGTTATATTGATGATAGTACATATGCGTGCATGGTTGGAATGCATTTTGAAAATTCATGGATGAGAATTGAGTATTTACCGAAATGAGTTTTTCTTAAACTTTGAAAGTTTATAATGTCGTCATACGATGTCCAAATGATGCATCGTTTGTTCCACTAGTTAGATTTTGATCAATTCTACAACTTTTTTTGTTTAAACCGAAACTCAATTCATGCTTCCCGTGGGTTAAAACAATGTACGAAGTTAGCCAATTGGCCAAATCTGATTGTATCAAAATGCAATAGCAGATTTTCGCAGACTGTAATATTCTAATGATTATTGCTAAAGCTCTTTGAATCTCTTTTCGATGATACAAAGATCGTCCAAATCAGAGTTCTGAGTGAAAAGTTATGCTCAAAATACAAACAATGCACGACAAACATTAGGCCAACTAGGTTGACCCAACCCAATTTGTTTTAACCCGTTTTTTCACCACGTTTCACCCAAATCAGCCCGAACATCCATTATACATCTAAAATTATCCAGAGCTCTTTAGTGGGAGTTTAAAGGGGGTGATTCTTGAGCGTTTTACAAGGATTAAACACATTAATTCAAGATTTGGCTTAAGAATCATAATATTCATCTTCATCACTTCAACCCTCCATTGGATCTTAAGAGTGAAGCACAGAGCTTCTGTCCAGCCCCTTTATACACTCATACATCACTTCAATCTGTGGATTAAAGCTTCAAAAGAGGTGGGAACACTAGCATTAAACTTATTTTTTAAAAGTATTGCTTGTTGCATGTTTTTATTACTAGTAAATTGGGGATTTTGGTATAGATATTGATTGGCTTGTATGCATATGTTTGGGGTTACAATTTACGATTTTTTTTGATGTATAAATGCTTAATACAATCTCAATTTGATGATCAAACCAAAATCTCCACTTGTATATTATTGTTTCACATATTTGAACCTATAACCCAGCGTAAATAGTTTCGTAATACTAGTTGGGTAACCCTTCCTCTAAAGTGGAGCATTTCTACTGGGACGAGCCTTACTTATTCAAATATTGCATGGATTAAATTATTTGTCGGTGCATTACAGATGAAGAATTTGAAAGATTGTTGTCCTTTTGCCATTCTAAAGCTTGTGGAGGACATTTCTCAGCAAAGAAAACCACCGCTAAAGTTTTGTAGGCTGACTCCATTGGTCGTCATTGTTTAAAGATGTCCAACACCATTTCAAAGCATGCCTGAGATGTCAGATGCTTGGAGGAATCTCTAAGAAGAACATGATGCCACTCAACCCGATTCTGATGATAGAAATCTTCGATTGCTGGGGCATCAACTTTATGGGGCCATTCCTATCCTCCTACGGTAATATTTACATATTAGTTGCTGTAAACTATGTTTCAAAACGGATGGAATCCCAAGCCTGCAAGAAAAACGATCACACAGTTGTGATTTGATTCTTGAAAGATCACATTCTTGCACGTTTTGGCTCGTCTAACGCAATAATAAGCAATGGTAGTACTCACTTTTGTAATAAACCTTTTCAATCTCTGTTGCGAAATTATGGTGAAAACCACAAAATATCACTCGCTTATCACTTTTAGACTAACGGTCAAGCCAAGCTAGCCAATAAGGAGATTAAACAATTTTTGAGAAAAACAGTAAACCCGAACCGCAAAGATTGGTCATTAAGATTAACTGACACACTTTGGGCAAACTGTACTGCATAGAAAATAATTGTAAATATGTCCCCTATCGGAGTGTTTATGGAAAACCATGTCATTTGCCTATTGGATTAGAACATAAATCCTATTAGGTAACTAAGATGGTAGATTTCGATTAAGAAAAATCTGGCCTCGATCGTAAGTTACAAATTTAGGAAATTTAGGAACTAATAAGAGATGCTTATGATAATGCTAAGATAAGCAAAGAACGCGCCACGATTGATGCAGCGAGAATACTTCTGCGCTTAGGAACCCAAGTGTAGGTTGTCAAAGTATAATACTTGATAAGTCCAAGTGTCGAACCACAAGGATTTTCGGAAAGACGATGTAATGATTGTGAGTCCAAGGCTTTGTTTAGATAAATGGATTGATTGATTTTAATTGTTGATTTTAATGTCTTGAAATATAAAAATTAAAGTGATGTATCAAATGATGAGAAAAAGCAAAAGAATTATATAATTCATTTGCTTTGCAATGTTATATAGAATCAATCTCATTCAAAGTTCTCAATGCAATTCCTAAGTAATAAGTGTCTTACACTTTTCTAAGCAGAAGGGTGTGAAGCAAAAGCAACCAATTCTCATATAAATGCTATATAAAGAAAAGGTGTAACCAAAACTCAACACAAGTGTATTTCTCTTTTTTATCTTATAACACAGGGTGTGAAACAAGTGCAACATATTCCTATATAATGTTCAACCAAGATACAAACTTAAGATACACCAAAAGAAAAAGCGTAGATTTAAACTAGGCACTTGAGAACTCATTAGTAGTATCCCCTAGGTAATTGACTTGATTATGAAAATGGCCAACTACAAAGAGTATAGCGGAATACATCATAACATTTCCTTTGTCTAAGATTGGATGTCTAATTGAAGATTAAATCATCCAATTTAAACATATTTAATAAATATAAATTCAATCCTTAAAATGATTAATGAAGTTGGCTATGACATAAACTTAAGAGATACTTCTTGGCAACACTTTAACTAAGAAAATATTGAGTCTCAAAATTACATGAAGTGTAGAAAGCACTCGACATATCATTAAAGAATTAAAGGATTGGACTCTCAAATTTATGGACATAGGCTAATAAGAGAAACACAAGTCTATCATCTCCTCATTAATGCTTGAGATCTATGTATACAAGGAATACAAAGTCAAATCATCTTATAAGAATTATCTTATTAGCTTAGGAATGGTTGATTAAATGGAGAAGATGAATGATTCTATAATACCCCGTGTTCCGTCTTCTGCGTTAACTTTCTCTTAAGGCTTAATCTCCGTTGGAGAGTGAGTATTGGGTTCTAAGACCTTCGTACTCGAACCTGATACTTCTAGTATGTCATATTAGACATATTAAGATTGAGGGAACAATTGTTAAGTTATTCGGGTGGTTCGGATTGAAACCGAGGTGTAAATCGCGTATTTCAACCTTTCGTGATTCATCAGTTTTTGGCCAACTTTGAGAGGCCATAAATTCTTCATCTGATATCCAAATGACTCTCTGTTTATGGCCACATTTTTATTTCTTTTCCCTCTACAACTTTTGTTTTTGGGCCGAGTCAAGATTCAACCATTTTGAGGTTTGTTTTGCGCTCAGAATGTCATTTGCTGCTGCAGTAACTTCCATGATCGATCATGGTCCTCCATAGGAGTTCCAAAATGGTTCACCTGAATATCGGTTTTGAGCATTTTAAACCCATATTTTAGCCATTTAACACCCATACACCACCATTTTTGAGCTTCACTCATATAGGGGGTTCTAGAGAGAGAAAGTGGCAAATTCTTGAGTGATTCTTGTGGTTTCTTCATCCTCCTACAAGATTTGAGCTTTAAATCACCTTATCCTTCACTATTCATTGTCTTCCATGTTCGTCTTCGCACTTGGAGCTTGGAGGCGAGCTAGGGTTTTGGAGATACGGCGTCTACGCATCATACCCACTTTGTAGCCTAAGGTATGAACTAGGTTAAAGGATATTTCAAGATTTATGATTGGATTAGGGTTAGTTGTGGGTTATAAGAGGTACATATATGTAGATATGCCCCTAGTTGCAAGTGTAGAACATTATCCTCGAATTTACACTAGAAACCCACTTAGATGGGAATGATATACATTAATCCTTGAGACTAGTGTCTTGTATGGACCTTATTAGTTGTAATTACGAGAGTACACCTACGATATACTCTAAGAGTGTAATAATTATAACTTGGTGGGCATGGATTGCATTGGCCGTGACTGTATATAGCTAGGAGAGCCGTAATTATATGCCAACTGAACTAGAAGCACGATATTCAATGCTTAGCTAGACTATGTGGCTAGAGAACTACCATAAAAAATTATTAGCCTTAATGTTATACACTGGGTGCATATGAGACATAACACATTAATAATGAACTAGTTGGCAATAAAGTCATGGAATATAAGTGTGGCAGTGACACTTATGATAATGTTGAATGAATGATGACAATTATATGAATGTATATATGATGTTAGCCATACGTGTGATTGATGACGTGATTGATGATTTACATATTGTTGAGTGAGGAATTGGTATATTCCTGTTGTTACGATCACATGTATGGGTTGAATATGATGGACCGAGCACCGGGTAGCGCCCACGTGGCACGAAGACGGGCCGCCTATTGCCGCCCATGGGTGAAAATCCCTAAATCGTGCATAGGGAAAACAAAGTTGATGACTCCGCCAGTGGTTGTGGTTGCCCATACAGGAGAGCCCACTCTATGTATATTGCCTTCCCATAGGACTATGTGTTCTGGGTTAGATGAGTTTCCTCGGCAGCGGAGCAAATCCCTTGTGCCACTACATTCCCAATGGTGAGTTTTCCAGAAAGTAATTGAGCTACTAATGGTCATTACCCTGTTAGGGTATCACCTGGTGTAGTTCTTTCCAGAGCATCGATGTGGCTTGTATGGGCATTCTCCTCGTTAACCATTCGAAGTGTTATTCCCGGGAAAATGTCTTGAGGGTTATCTCTGAATGACTTACTTAGAGAACTAAGTCCCTGAGCCACTCCCCACTCGGAGGAGACATGGACAAGAGCCTCGGAGTCTTCGGGATCCGTTGTTCTGAGCCTGGACTGATCCCAGGGTGAAACTGAGGCATTATACTAGAGACGTGATACTAGAGCTATTGTGAGATTGTTGATTATGTTATTATTATTGTACATATCATATCGTGTCTTGTATTGATTTGTGTATGTTGCCTCAGCTAGATGTGGATAAAGTGAGACTTATGCGAACATTAGCTACGGATCATAAAAGATATAGGGAAACATTTGGGCCACTCATAATGTATTAATATGTAAAGTGAAAATAGATAGTAACTATTGAGCCTTATAGATGGAATACGGGTATGTGAGTGTGTATCGATTGTGGAATGAATCGGATGGATCATAATGAACATAAGCTATCAATAATCAAAGCAGTAACTAAGGCTAACGGATAGCAAAATAAGAGGGCACTGTAATATAACGTTTAGGCAAATGATCTTGAGGCGAAGCCAATTAGCTGGCCAAGTATAGTATTCATAATGTATTATAATTAAAGCGGAAACCACAAATACTTGGCCTATAGTTATCAACCTTCGACATAGGCACGGGTAGTCAACACAAGCTCTAGAACTAACCCACTAAGGTGTGACGAGCCTTAGGAAGTTAGCATCAGAACGAGATAACCTTAGACTAATGATTCCTTAGTAACGTGGGAACACGTGAGAGGTTCGCTTATGGGATATTGACGAATATGATCAGTTAGTTGGGTCGTTAGTATCCGGTGGCTAGGATAGGAATCCTAGTGGAGTTTGCATGCACGAGTGTGTGGGTGTGCATTGCTATGCACGGTCTTCAAACCTTATTTTTAAAGTAAAGCACTTATTTTATATATAAACCTGCACGTGCAAGTGGTTGCAATGTGTATTTTCATATAACAAAACCTATATAGTTCCCACTGAGCCCGAATTTAACTAAACCCATTTTTTAACAATTTTGCAGGGTAAGCTTCGGGGATTGGAGCGCCGTGTATCCATTTAGAAGCCTCTGATATCCATAAACCCTCTGGGTCTTTAGACAAAGAACCATTTGTATAATCTTTTGTTATGTTAAACTCTTTGTAATTATGTATGGACTGTACAACTATTTTAGGTGATGGACTATGGATTTGTATAAATGGTTTTTATATATATGTGGAGTTGGATATGATTGTATTTGTATAACTATGCTTTGTAAACCTCACAGGTTTGTTTTTTATTTAAATAAACTCCACATGCCGGGTTTTTGTAAAACGGGACTCTTAATGGGACATTTTATTTAAGAAAAGTTTTTTTTAAGTCATGGATTTTATATTTTTAACCCGCCATCGCGCACGGCATCCATGATTAACCGAGTTTCGGAGGTAATAATCTCATAAGGGGATTCGGGGCGTCACAGATTCAATAAGTATTTAACAATACTAACAATGGAATGAGAATTGAATTTACATAATTAATACATTGCAAACTTCATCTTTAGCCTTAGCAAAGAAATTTACTCCATAATAAATGTAGAGACAAGAATTATAGAAGTAAACTCCATTTCTCTCTTTAAAAACTATTACAAGCTCTCAATAAATTGAGAGATGAAAAGTGATAAAAGATACATAATAAAATACAACAATGGAGACTATAAATAGATATATGTTGTCTCCCTCCCCTTTTTCTACTCAAAAGTTAAGAGTTATTAACTCTCCCATGCAACCATAACTACTCTCTATAAAATAATATATTGTATAAGCTTAACCAATTTCTTAGGCAAAGCTATCCCTTTAATCAAGTTATGGTAATGATAAACGCGTAATTTTGTAATCGCTAACGCCATTTTGATTGTGATTATCGCGTTTATTTTAGCCTAGTTTAATTAAACTAACCCACTTTTTGTGAACACACTAAAATTATCAAGAATTGCTTTAACATGGCTCAAAGTAGCCTTTTCTAGTGTCTTGATTGTTCCCATAGATTTTGGAAGCAAGTTGGGTAGCTTTGGGAAGTGTACAAGAGAGATAGAAGCCAAAAGAGAAGAATAAAGTTTCCCGAAGCAGTCCTCTGATCAATCAGAGGAGCCTCTGATCAATCAGAGGCCACCTTTTAGTTTAGAATCTGCCCTCTGATCAATCAGAGCCCACCTAGCAGAGCAAAATCTACCTTCAGATCAATCAGAGGAACCTCTGATCGATCTGAGGCCTCCCAGATCTCAAAGTACAGCCCCAAAAGTGGTTATTTTCTAATGGATAAAGGGGATAGTTTCTCTTGGATCTTTAGTAGAGAGAGGAGAAGGAGACAACACACTCATCTATATATGTAGTTTCCATTATTGTATTGAAAAAGGACTTACACTCTTGGATTATTAATAGTTTTATTTACTTGTCTTGAATAACACTCTCTCTCTAGAATTTATAATTTATTATCTTTATTGAAGAGAAATGGAATACACTTCTATAATTCTTGTCTCTACATTTATTATGGAGTAAATTTCTTTGCTAAGGCTAAAAGATGAAGTTTGTAATGCATTAATTATGTAAGTTCATTTCTCATTCCATTGTTAGTATTGTTAAATACTTGTTGAATCCTTCATCTTCTCCATTTAATCAACCATTCATAAGCTAGTAAGATAATCTTCATAAGATGATTTGACTTTGTATGCCTTGTATACCTAGTTCTCAAGCATTAATAAAGAGATGATACACTTGTGTATTTCTTACTAGCCTATGTCAATTCCTTCTATGAATGAGATACTTTTCATTGCCAAGCATGACTAGTCTTTGATATTCATGGAAACACCATAAATTTGAAATTCCAATCCTTGAATGATTTAATGATATGTTGAGTGCTTTCTACACTTTATGTGATTTTGAGACTCAATATTTTCTTAGTTAAAGTGTTGCCAAAGAGGATCTCTTAAGTTTATGTCATAAATAACTCCACTAATCACCCTAAGAACTCAAGTTTTATTTATCAAATATGTCTATACGGGATGGTTTATCCACCACCTAGACCTCCCAATTTTAGGCAAAGGAAATGTTATGATTTATTCTGCTTAACTCTTTAAGTGGCCATTTTCATAATCAAGTCAATTGCCTAGAGGAAACTAACATTGAGTTCTCAAATGCTTAGTTTAAATTTATGCCTTTTATTTTGGTGTATCTTAAATTTGTATCTTGGTTAAGCATTATATGGGAATGAGTTGCACTTGCTTCACACCCTTTGTTACAAGATAAAAATGAGAGATACATTTATGTTGAGCTTACTTACACCCTTTCTTTTTATGGCATTTATATGGGAATGGGTTGCTTTGGCTTCACACCCTTTTGCTTAGGAAAGTGTAAGGTACTCAACACTTAGGAATTGCATTAAGAATTTTGAATGAGATTAATTTTACATAACATTGCAAAGAAAATGAATTCTATAATGCCTTAGCCTTTTTCTTATCAATTGATACATCACTTTCATTTTTATTGCAAGACTTTAAAATTAACAACTAAAATCAACCAATCAAATTCTCTTAAACGAAGCCTTGGACTCGTAATCACCACATTGTCTTTTCGACTATCCTTGTAAGTATCTTTTCTCCCTTTGTGAATAAGTTTTTCTTACTTATTATTTTCTTCTTTTATATGTGGCAATTTTCTTTAAGATTACCTTCCTGGGCTTATGCTCAGGGACTTGTACATTGATCTTCGCATAAGTCCACCAAGAGGTTAACTACAACCAAGGCATCCTTGTCCTTCACCCACTCCATCCGAGATGGATAGCGAAGACAATGAGTCAAATGACGGAGAGAACAATGATCACAATCGTCCGGTCCGCACCATGCGAGATTATTTTCAACCTCCTAGAGGCACTTTAAACTCTTGCATTGTCATTCCCGCGGGTCAAGCCGGAACATTTACTCTCAAACCGGGCATGTTGTAACATATACCGTCATTTCATGGTATGGATTCCGAAAACTCTTACTTGCATTTAAAAGATTTTGAGGAAGTTTGCTCTACTTTTAGAAAAGCTAACACAAATGAAGAAGTAATGAGTTTAAAACTTTTTCCATGCTCTTTAAAAGATAAAGTAAAGATATGGCTAAATTCTCTACGTCCCAATTCTATTCGAACTTGGCAAGAATTACAAACCAAATTTAAAAAAAAATTCTTTCCCGTTCATCGAACCAATGCTTTGAGTCGATGGACCTAGTGTGCCGTCACATGGAGCTTAACCATCGTGGGTTGGTCATGCTTTGGGAGGTAATGAATGTTTTAAATCATCAAGTTATTTTTATGGAAAAAGCACGTGATAGTTAAATAAAAAGTGACGGTTTAATAATTGTGATTCTCTGTGACAGATGTTGTTTATTGCGCATACCCATCAGGGTATTGGTCAGATTCACCTACACCCGACTTTTGCAGATGAGTTCCCGCTCTTCAGACGGTATTATAGTGGGAACATAGTTGGGGTGTTCTGGTATCTGACCCCAGACGTTAGTGTAGGCGACGTTTCAGGTCTTCAGCTAGATCAGGTATAAAATTAAGCTAATGAAATTTAAATTATTTTTGGAAAAGTATAGTTAAGTTATTCATGGTGTATGTACGATGTGGCAGGTTCAGTGGAGCCCGTGGCCTGCATACGTGACACAGCAGTGGGGTTATGCTGATGCCCTAGCGGCTGCGCGGTCGAGGCGGTTGTTCGCACATGAGTACGGCGTGGCGTTCTACTTGGGTGAGCGCGTGGTGACGCAGCATACTCCCGGGTTAGGCTTTCGGGTACTGGCGTGGCGTCCAGTGGCGATGAGGCGGCCGATCATGCTATTTGTAGATGAGCGGGCGTTATTTTTGGCTGGCTTTTCGATCGAGGGCTTGTTGGTGGAGGGGGAGTACGGGACGTTCGCGCACCGCTACCTGATGAGGGAGATGAGGGGGGTGCGTGGACGAGTGATCTACGCGAGGTATGCTGCCATCGGGGGAGATCTGATGTTCATTCGGGGGTAGTTGTACATCTCGCAGCGGGTCCCATAGCAGCCCGCTCCTGCGCTGAACCGGAGGGCCAAGGGGATTGTTGATTCAGATGACGAGGATCCGTATGGCGAAAGGGACGCGGAGCCACAGCAGGTAGAGGAGGAGGATGACGAGGGATCAGAGGAGGTGCCTTTGGGAGGCAACGGTGGGACGCCACCAGTTGGGCTAAGCGGGGGAGTAGGTGAGGAGCCGACAGTTGCTGCGCACCCCTGTTGGGTCGCCAGGTGCCGGGTCGGTGGGGTTGAGGCCGTACTCTCTGTCTACCCCTTCGTCAGGTGCTGCTCGTGGTATCGTCTTCCGGGAGTTAGGAGAGAGGGAGACGCAGTTAAGGGCAGAGGCAGGCATAGGTCAGATTGAGGTAGGTGAGGGTGGCGACAAGGGGAAGGGGAAAGTGGTGGCGCCTGAGTCGGAGACGGGAGAGGATACAGGGGAGGATATTCCCCCGGTGGGCGGTGTTGGTGGAGCTGGTCCATCGCAGGTTCCTGCTGGTGGGGCGCCGGCGTCTTACTCGATCCCGGAGTACCCTCGGGATATCCCCTACTTGGATCTCGATCTACCCAAGCGATCCGGATCCCTGATGTGCCTGTGGACGATGAGCTGATGGGGGTCCTAGCACACGTTTCGGATGAGGAGGTATGGTTCTCTTTAAACAATTTGGTATATGTGTTGATTTATGAATGTTCCTGACTGGTAATTTGGTTTTGGCAGAGGGGCTCATTCCTGCTTCGCAAGGTAGCTAAGTTGCTGAAGAGCTACTTCAACATGTACGGGTTGCTGACGTTTGCGGCCCCTTTCCCAACGAAGTACATGGGGCGGTACAGCAAACGCTTGGCGGGTGATACGACGGCTACCTACCATCCTTCTCGTTCGCGGTCTCGATTGGCTGCGCCTTCCCAGTCAGTCCAGCAGTCGAGACGCACTTCCCAGCTTGCTCCGTCTCCTCAGGGTGCGGGTCACACGGTTTCGAAGAGTCCAGTGGAGGGTGCGGGCAAAACAGAGGCGAAGCGGCCCTGTATGATGGATCCTCCTCCGTCTCCTCAGCGTTGATAGTTTTTGATGGTTTTGTTAGGTTTTATTTGAGAAAAACATTTTAATTATTAATTTAGATGTGTTTTTGGTTTTGAAAAACTTCGTTAATTTAAGAAGTTAATTTAAATGTGTTTGTGTTTTTAGAAAAATGTTGGTTTATTAGTGTGACTGGTTTAAATTATGAATAAAGTATTTATGTTTTTGGAAAATATGTTTGCATGTGATGTGAATGTTATTTGTGAATGTAATTGAAAAGTGATTATGTAACATGTGTTGGCAAAATTATTACTTATTATAGAAATAGTTAACGGCAGGCGTTGAAAGAATGTGGTTAAATGTAATTTTATTACAAATTAAATTACGAAAATGGTTAAGTACATATGTTGGCAAGTAATTCTTAAATCTATATGCATGCAATGATGGATCGTTCTTCCTGAACAAAGTCTAGCAATATTTGTGTCATGATGTACTGTGAAGAAAATTTGAAAAATGAAGATTTTGACCAAAAGGGGAGAGCCAACCGCATGCCCTACCCGCACGGGGTAGCCGTACGGTTGGGAGCCAGCCGCACGGTTGGCAGCCAGCCATACGGTTGGTGCCCAGCCGTGCGGTTGGAATGTGCAGTTATGCTATAAATAGAGCGCGAATTTGTCCTTTTTTCCTCATCAAGGTCACTATTCATCCTCTTCTTTCTAGCCTAAAATAGCTCTTCTTTCTCTACTATCATGTCTACTTTTCATACCCACGCTTCTTTCTCCCTTTTGTTCAATTTCGTGTCCTTGGCCGAGGCCGACTGTGGCCTCAACTGGGGCGATCTGAGCCATCTTCACCGCTAGTGTTCTCATGACATCAATTTTTCTTTTTTGCTCGGTATTGCTGAGTTCTGGGATGCTGAGGATCACTGCTTAGGCATCGGGTTAGATGAGTTATGCCCGACGATTGAGGAGTTCACACTACTGATGCGCCTGGATGTTTCATGGCCGTTGGCATCTTTGTGGGATGGTAGGAGCCCTCGGGTTATGCTAGCCGATTTTCTGGGATTGAGGGAGAGCGATTGCCGACCTATGATAGTAGACAGACGGCTTCACTTATGTCGCCTGGCTAAATTTTTCATGCAGCATGGTGATGATCCAGCTTATTATTCAGGTCGGACTTCTGCTTGTATGATTTTTACCTTCTCTCAGATGTTTTTGGTTACTGATGATGCTATTATGGTTGACCCCTTGATTATTTGGGTTGTATCTGAGGCTAGAGGCGGCCATTTGGTGACTCCCATCTTGCTAGCGGAGACACTGAATGGTTTAGATGCCGCGGTGCAGTCTCGACTTAGTCACTTTTGAGGTAGCCCATATATGCTATATATGTGGGTTACTGAGAGGTTTCGGTATCTGGAGACTCGACTTCCTTGGGATTCTCGGCACTTTTTCAGCATCCTAACTATGCCCGGATTCACCGTCTGTCATCGTATGATTGGGCTGTCCATTTTTCTGAGTCTTCTTCTTTGATCCGTTGGGAGATTCCGTGGTGGCATATGAGGACCATGATCATGAGTATGGGTGGGCAGAACTACCTTAGGTTTCGTGGTTTGAGGGAGATGTCATTCTACATCCCCGGTTGGTTGACGAGGCAGTTCGGAGTTCCCCTGAGTATACCCCTTCTGCTGAGAGATTTTTCTTCGGTCGCTCTTCCCATTACCCCGAGATTGGAGACGACCCTGTGAGATCTTTGGTCTACCCGCTTTGTTCGGCGATTTCATGGAGGAGAGGTTGGTATTACTCAGGTGACTCGTTCTGATATTGTGCTGCATATTTGGCGTCGAGTTCATCAGATCATTGAGCATGAGCCTATGATGATGAGGTGGTTTCAGTTTGCAGATTCACAAGTGACAGACGAGACAGTTCTTGCTTCTTATCAAACCATGGATCGAGAGAGGATCTTATATTCTGCTGATGATGGTTAGGTTAGGTTTGGTAGGTGGCTTCTTCCTGAAAGCTTTTTTGGGGTTATATATGGTAGGTGATATATATAGGGAAAGTATGCAGGAACTGATGTAGTTATGTTTCTAGGTTATCTTGTACGAAAGAACTTTTGATTATATATATGTATGGAAAATCTCTTTCTACCTCTCTTCTTACGTCCCAATGAGTGAATATTATTATAATGAATAGACTGGGCCTGATATTTTAATTCAGGTTGCCTACGTTCCCCCAGACAGTAACTTTTTTTTTTGGGGGCTCAGGTCTTCGTAGTTCATTTATACAATCTTACTGATAGTATTTCTTCAATCGGTCGAGGTTGACTGGTAAGTTTAACTCTTGGCCATCAATGTCGATAAGGAGAACGGCACCTCCGGATAGGATTTTAGCAGCAATGTAAGGGCCTGTCCATTTTGGTGAGAATTTTCCTCGTGGGTCTCGGGCTGGTTCACGAATTTCTTTGAGGACTAAGTCTCCAACCATGATGCTTCTGTCTCAAATATTTTTATTAAAGGCTTTTGCAACACGTTTTTGATATCCTTGATGTTGATATGAAGCCCTCAATCGGTTTTCATCAATCATCGCCAATTCCTCATATCGATCCTTTATCCAATCACTTTCAATGACTTGTTTTTCCATGACAACCCGTAAAGAGGGTATTTCCATTTCTACTGGTAAAACTGCTTCCATTCCGTATGTGAGGGAGAAAGGTGTTGACCCCGTAGAGACCCTTTCAGTAGTTCGATACCCCCAAAGTGCGTACGGGAGCTTTTCGGGCCAATCTCTGCAGGATTTTACCATTTTACTAATGATGTTTTTTAAATTCTTGTTGGCGGCCTCAACAGCCCGGTTAGTTTGGGGACGGTATGGGGAGGATTTGTGGCGTTTGATTCCATATTTTTCCATGATCTCGTTGGCTTCACCCTCAAAATGCGTACCATTATCGGATATTATCTCATGCGGCACCCCGTATCGGCATATGATGTTGTGTCGGATGAATCGAGCTACTTTCTTGGCATTCAAATCTTTGTAAGACTCGACCTCAACCCATTTGGTGAAATAGTCGATAGCTACTAGGATGTATTCATGCCCGTTGCTTCCTTTTGGTGAGATCTTAGCAATTATGTCAATACCCCAGATAGAAAACGGCCAAGGAGATGTCATGGGATACAATTCTTTTGGTGAGAGCTTCTGCGCCTTGGCGTATATTTGACATTGGTGACATCCTTTGACGTATTCAAAACAATCTTTTTGCATCGTTAACCAGTAATACCCTTGACGAATTATTTTTCGGGCCAATGTATGACCGCTCATATGTGGACCGCACTCCCCACTATGAATTTGTTCCATCATTGCTCGGGATTTTTCTTCATTGAGACATTGAAGGTGTATACCTGTGAGAATCCGGACCCGTACCCCGAGATAGGAGAAAAGAGTCCTCGTTCTCGGTTTTATTTGAAAAACGTGTTTTGTAGAGTCGCCAGTTTGTTTTACGAGAAAACAAACAAAAGATCATACGAAGGATAATTCGAAAACGAACTATCTTTCATACGTTTGAAACCAGAGATTTATTTTGAAAATTGACTTTGCTAGGGTTCGGGAACTACGTTACGAATTGGGAAAGTGTTAGGCACCCAATTCGCCCTTTCGGTCTCTTAATGGATCATGTATTCAATTCCTATTTTAGATATCTTGCAAGTAGTTTGAATAGTTTTCAGAATAGTCCTTTCCGGATAAACTTGATTTAAAACGGTATTTTGAAATCGGACTCGAGCTTTGCGAGCGCCTACGTATTCATTCGAAAAATGAAATCAGAGTCTCGTAGTTCCTTTCTTTTGGAAACTGTTTTTGTATTTTTGTTTGTTTTGAAAACGTGTCAAAACGGATTTTAGATTTCTTGTAAAACTTAGAAAGGATTTGTTTTGAAAGCAGTGAACTTCTGTTTTGAAAGCAGTGAACTTCTTTGCAAGTTATCTAATCTTCTGTATTAAAATTGAAATTAAATGCAGTACTGAAATTAAGGATTTGGTAGAAAGTTATACCTGTTGCGCTTGAAGAAGATAGGAGGACTTTGCCTTGACTTCCTTCTCTCTCTAGAGCTTTCTCTCTCTAAAGCTTTCTCTCACTAGCCTTCTCTCTCACTAGCCTTCTCTCAGAATTTCTCTAAAAATGACTTTCTAGAGACTTTGACAAAGCTCCTACTTACCAAAAATACTATTCAATGTTGATGATCCCAAATGAGAGCCCAAGGGTCCTATTTATAGCAATATCTCGCCAAAAACGCTCCAAAGGAGGCCAACCGCAGGGGGTAGCCGCAGGGCGTGCGACTGGGGCGTGCGGTTGGGGCGTGCGGCTAGGTGCCAACCGTACGGTTGGGTGCCAACCGTACGGTTGGGTGCCAACCGTGCGGCTAGGGAAAGTACCAACCGTGCGGTTGGAGCGTGCGGTTGGGGGCTGCGGCTAGGAGCCAACCGTACGGTTGGGAGCCAACCGTGCGGTTGGGGGCGTGCGGCTGGCTACCAAAAAACTCAATTTTTCTAACAGGTCGATCCCCGTCCTAGTAAGCGAAGTGGCAACAAAGGTTGTGGTATATTTCTAACGCGCTCGAAAATCAGGGTTTTTCCTAATGGCCTCTTGTATGCATGATGACTTAGGACTTGATGCAGAATGCTTGTTAGGTTCACGCGAGAGTCGCGGATTGGGGTGTTCACAATACCGTCATCATTTCTTCGGTATAATTTTCCTGCGCAAATGATAAACCGGGATGCAAGGCGGCGAAGCGTGACCCGAGTGGTTTTGTTAGCATTCGATGGGTATTCATTATGCTTGAGTAATTGCCAGATATCGTAATACCAAAAATTCTTATCGATCTCATTTCCACGTTCAACATTGAGTGATAGGCAAAATACCAGATTTATCCGCCTTTGAATCTGAATCTGAATTTCTTCTTTCTCCCTCGGAATTTCAATCATCGAGGCCAGAGTAGCTAAGGCATCAGCAAAATTGTTCTGTGTTCTCGGGATGTAGAAGAATTCAATACAGTCAAATTTCTCAAAAGTTTCTTCGAGTTGGGCTAAAAAGGGCACAAGTCTTTCCTCTTTGATCTTCCATTTTTTAGAATCTGATGAATAATGAGAGCGGAGTCTCCAAACACTTGAATTTTGCGAACCCCTTTCTACAAAGCAATTTTTAACCCGACAATATAAGCTTTGTATTCCGCGATATTGTTAGTACAGGGGAATTCCATGCGAAAAGACATGGGTGCATGGATTTGATCTGGCGAAATTAACAGGATTCCGATTCCATTTCCATTTCGATTACAAGCCCCATCAAAGTACATCTTCCATTCATCATCTTCTGTAATCTCCATGATACCTTCATCGGGAAATTCAAAGTCCTGTAGCTCAGTATCAATGATCGGATTGCCCACTAAGTGATCCGCTATGACTTGCCCTTTTACAGCTTTTCGAGTGACATAAGAAATGTCGAACTCTAAGAGCAGGAATACCCATTTAGCCATTCGATTAGTCAACATTGGCTTTTCGAACAAGTACTGCAAGGGATCTAGACGAGAGATTAAGATCACGGAGAAAACCAGCATATAATGCCGCAATTTCTGGGTAGCCCAAACCAATGAAGCACATGATTTCTCTAACAGTGTGTAATTTTGTTCCCCCGGGGAGAGATTTTTGCTGAGATAGTATATTGCTTGTTTAGTTCTTGTCTTCAACAAATGCTGTGCTAACATTGCCCCGACTGATAAGTCATTGACTGACATGTATAGTATCAATGGAATGCCTACTTGGGGAGGTGCTAAGACTGGCGGATTAGAGAAATATTGTTTGATCTTATCGAACGCTTCCTGGCATTGCTCATTCCATTGTCCGTCTGAATTCTTTCGAAGTAGCTTAAAAATTGGTTCACATGTTTGAGTCAACTGTGAAATGAATCTGCTGATGAACTGTAATCTCCCAAGGAAACCCCAAATTTCCTTTTCAGATTTAGGGACTGGCATTTCTTTGATAGCCTTAAGCTTTGCCGGATCAACCTCGATTCCCTTTCTGCTGACTATATACCCCAGCATCTTGCCTTTGGTGACCCCGAATACACATTTCTGGGGATTCAAACGCATCATGTCATCGACATATACTTCTACTTCCTTGTGAATCATATCATGAAATAGAGTAGTTGCCGCTCGCTGATATGTGGCCCCGGCATTTTTCAACCCAAATGGCATGACGGTGTAACAATAAGTACCCCATGGTGTGATAAAGGCCGTCTTTTCCTGATGATCAGGATGCATTTTGATTTGATTATATCTGGTAAATCCATCGACGAGCGATTTTAAAGCATGATTTCCAGTGTTGTCGACAATGAGATCAATGTTTGGCAGTGGAAAATTATCTTTTGGACATGCAGCATTTAAATTGCGATAATCGACACAAACCCGTACTTTGCCATTGGGTTTTGGCACTGGCACTATATTGGCCAACCAAGTTGGGTATTCAACAACCCGTATGAATCCGACATCCAATTGTTTTGTGACTTCTTCTTTTACCTTGAGCGACCACTCTGGTACTAGTTTTCTTAACTTTTGCTTGACATGTTTACATTTGGGTTTAGTGTGTATTTCGTGCATCACAATGTTGGCATCTAAACCTGGCATATCAGCGTATGACCAAGCGAAAACATTAACAAACTATTTCAACAAATTTTCTAAGTCTGTTTTCTCATCATGGCTTAACTCGGCCCCAATTTTTATTTCTTTTTTATCATCGATTGTCCCCAAATTTATCGTGACTGTGTCTCCTTCAATAGGTTGTATTCTTTGCTCATCATTCAAATTCTCATTCATAATTTCAACATCACAAGAATCAAAGTAAGGGAAAAGATTGGCAATTTTATTGATAGAAACATCACTTTGCACAGATAACATACATTCTAAATTTAGTACATTTCAATCAATATTCCTCTCTCTCTACCTTTTCTCCTTTCCTTCGATGGGTCGTATAAGATGCACAGGGTCCCCGAGGTAATCTTCCTCAATTGCCATTACCTACAACATATTACCTAGCATATCTTCCTCGTCTAGTGGCTCGACAGGTGGCCTGGTAATCTTCAACCGAGACGAGAAGGTGTGAGTAAATCCTTCACTGATATATAAGTCTTCTTCAAAGAAAATTTCTAATCCCGGTTGTCTTTTCCCCTCTTCATTTACCCATGGTTCCTGAAACCCGCAGTAAGGAAAGTCTTCACCCTCTTTTATAAACCATCAATTTAACGAACTATCGGCGGATACGGCACTTTTCATTCGGCTAACATCTCCTATATATCCCAACCCAGCAAGAGGACTCGGTTGTCGTTATGGTTCGATCATTTGTGCAATGCCGGCCTGATATTTTCCCAAACCAATCCCCGGTAAAAATTCCATTTTCCTCATCATCTTTATCACTTGCGTATTCATGGTCGACATATCGTCAGGGGGCAGATAATTCACAGTTTGTGTGGTAAGAGTTTGCACCTTTGGCTCATATAAAAATCCCCCAAGTTGGACGTCTTGGCTTCTAATTCCCAATACTGGTGAGTTTTTCGGCACTATTGCTCTTTCAGGATCTCCCTTAATGACGATGACATCCCCGTTCAAAGGTATCTTTATCTTTTGATGAAGAGAAGAAGGAAGTGCACCCACCTCATGCAACCAAACTCGTCCTCGTAACAAATTAAAACTCAACGGGATATCAATGACTTGAAATTCGGTAGTGACTGTAGCTGGTCCCATTTTCATATTGATCTTGACAGAACCTAATACCTCTCGTTTGGTATTATCGTACGCTCGGACCGTGACTGGTGATTCTTCCAGTGTAGCTAAATCAATTCCCAAGCGAACAACGGTTTTTAAAGGGCACACGTTAATCGTAGAACCGTTATCTACAAGAACATATGGTATATACATCCCACAAGCCACAACGGTAATATATAGAGCTTGGTTATGATCCCGACCGAGTGGTGATAGATCTTCATCAGAAAACCCAATAACTTGTTTTTGCACCCCCATTGAAGCGATCATTGCTGTTAACTCATTCGGGGTGGATTCAAGAGGAACAATCGATTCATCTAACATTTTCATTAATGCCATTCGATGTGGCTTGGATGCCACCAAGAGTCCCCAGATTGAAATTTGGGCTTGTGTTTTCTTCAACTGTTCAACTACACGCCCTTCTTCCGGATCTTTTGCAGGTTCCTTGGGAGGAGTGACATCAATAGGTTGCTTGATGTTCGGTGGCTGGTACACCCTCCCAAAACGGGTCAATTGTTGGACCCATGTCGCGACCGGATCATTTGCCTCTTCAGGTATTTCAACCGGAGTCGGAGATGACTTTTCGTCGATTTGGGAGAATGTGTTCCAGTCGAAGGCGATCATGTTTATCTGTGAGGAGTACTTTCTTGGAGGGGTGTCCTTTTTTATTGTTTTTCCTTGGTTATATCCGAGCCCCTGTCGCTTCGGGTTGTCTTTAAGTTGTAGAAAGTGGGCTATCCCTTGATTCTGTTTACCGAGCCCAAGACCCGGTATAAACTACATTTGTTTCATCCAGCCCATAACTTTTGGGCTAACTATCTCTTGTGACTGCGTGGTGCACGTTTCATCGACGCATAACCCCAATAATGTTTCATCTTCGATTGTTTTGGCAGATCTCTGGGGCTTTGGGGGAGTGTATTGGATGACTGTGGGCGAAGGTTTTGGACAACTAAATTTCAAAACTTAAACATTTTCTGCATCCATGGCGGGTTTGATCAAGAATACAGGATCTGGTAAATCTGAATCCTCCTCGATAGCATTGATTCGGTGATTGGGAAGGGGATTCCTTGCGAGATTCGGGGCTGACGGATCAGGAATTCTTTTGCTATCAATTAAGTTATGGATAGCATGCCGCATGGCCATACAACTGTTGGTGGTGTGTCCAAAACCTTGGTGGTATTCGCAATGTTCATTCATGTTCCAATGAGGTGGTATCTGTTGTGGTAATGGCCTCGGATTCATGGGATACATAATCCTAACTTCTTTCAATTGTTCAAAAACCTTTCCCAACGGTCCCGGTAATTGCAAAAAGTGTCTATCTCGTGAGCGATTCTGATCAAATGTCCCGGGATTATTGTTGTTGTTGTTACGATACCCCAATGTAGGATAATCCCCAATGTTTTTCACAGAGTTCTAACCAAAGGGGTTGTTGGAATATCCCCTACCATAGGACCCAGAAGACGTGACTTGATTGATGGCAGACGTGGAAGTCTTCTTGTATTGCGAGGCAGACTTCTTGATTTCAGCCTGCTTTGCTAATTCATCCTCAATTTCGTTGCCAACATGGAGTAGGGCCTTTAACCTACTAAAGAACTGGTGTCCCATTTGAGTCCGAATATCTGGTTTCAAATTCTTCACAATCATTCCCAGTTGTTCCTCTTCATCTAGGCGCTCTACCATTTAGGCTGCCAATTCCCTCCATCTTGTAACAAACTCACTAATACTCTCATTCTCCTTTTGCTTAGCCATCTCCAGATGTTTCCTTGTAACTTTAAGCTCTTCATTGGTCTTGTATTGTGACACAAACTCTTGGACAATGGCGGACCACGATCTGACACGGTACTTTTCAAGGTTCAAAAACCAACTCTGGGCTGGTCCTGCCAAAGTGAGTTGAAAGGAATTGGCCAATTCAGCCTCACCGATATCATAAATTCTCATTGAACGGACATAGGATTTCAGATGGAGTTTTGGTGGCGTAGTCCCTGTAAATTTCGGAATGGAAGGCATCTTGAAGCCCCTGGGATAATGAGCCTCAGGGTATAAATTGTAGCTTTGCATCTGGGTTAAATCGTTCGAACTTTCAGCAACCTTTTGGGTAAGTACTTTCAATTGCTCCTTAAGCTCAGACAAGTCTTTATCCCCTCGGTAAGTTTCCATTAGTGAGGGGCCCTCCCTTTGGATACTCATGGGCCTTCTTATTGGATCATAATACGGATCGTGATAAGGTTCATGGATCGGTTGCATCTGTGGAGGGGCTTGATTGGCCAGGTCCTGTTGCAACCAATTGCGGACTGAATCATGCATGGGTTTGGGTTGGTTCAACTATTCATACGGCGGTGGTACTTCGGTATGAACTGAGAGTGGCGGTGGTGGTGGTAGAATAATCGGAGTTTCTCTTGGCGGTTCCGTCATGCGCCCTTTAGCCAACTCGTCCAGCTTAGCACGGGTATTTTTATTGTCACTTAATAACATGGCCATGCTTTGGTTCAAATTCATTAACATCCGATAATATCTTCGGGATTTGGTAATGGAACATTCACATTTCCACTCAAACTGGCTAGGTTTGGATCAACATTCAGAGACGGAGTGTGATGTAACGGCTGACCCCCAATGGTATTATTCTGCGGCATTCCCGGGTTTGGGTAAAAAGGATCGGGCGGTGTGAACACCGCAATCCACGACTCTCGTGCGAACTCTAATTTTCTTAAAACAAGCATCTTGCATTAAGTGTTGAGTCATCATGCATATAGAAGACCGTTAGGAAAGACTCCATTTCCGGCCGCGTTGGGAGCTTGATATAACCTTTGTTGCCTCTTCGCTTACTAGGACGGGGCAATTTTGTGAGCCAACCGCAGCCCCCAGCCGCACGCTCCCAGCCGTACGGTTGGCACACTAGCTGCACGCCCCAACCGCACGCCCCAGCCGCATGCCCTGCGCCTACCCCCAACCGCACGCTCCCAGCCGCACGCCCTGCGGCTACCCCTTGCGGTTGGCCTCTTTTGGAGTGTTTTTAGCTAGATTTTTGCTATAAATAGGACCCTTGGGCTCTCATTTGAGGACATCAACACTCACTAGTGTTTTTAGTAAGGCGAAGTTCTATCAAAATCATTAGAGAGTCCTCTTTTAGAGAATTTCTAGTGAGAGAAAGGTTAGTAAGAAAGAAGGCTAGTGAGAGAAAGCTTTAGGGAGAGAAAACTTTAGAGAGAGAAAGTTCTAGAGAGAGAAGGAGGCAAGCAAGGCAATCAGGCAAGGTTCTCATTTATTCTTTAGGCGCATCAGGTACGTCTTTCTTCCACTCTACTAATTTCAATACTGCATTTGAATCCATATTTTAATACAGAAAATTAGATAACTTGCAAAGAAGTCGTTGCTTTCTAAACTAGTCTACTCTAAACTGTAATAGAAAATCTAAAACCTGTTTTGACACTTTTTCAAAACAAACAAAAAATACAAAAATAGTTTCCAAAGAAAGGAACTACGAGACTCTGATTTCATTCTACGAATGAATACGTAGGCGCTCGCAAAGCTCGAGTCTGATTTCAAAATATTGTTTTAAACCAAATTTATCCGGAAAGGACTATTCTGAAAACAATTAGAACTACTTGCAAGATATCTAAAATAGGAATTAGATGCATGATCCATTTAGAGACCGAAAGGGCGAATTGGGTGCCTAACACCTTCCCAATTCGTAACGTAGTCCCCGAACCCTACCAAAATATATTTTAAAACTCTGGTTTCATACGTATGAAAGATAGTTCATTTTTTAATTACCCTTCGTACGATCTTTTGTTTGTTTTCTTGTAAAACAAACTGGTGACTCTACAAAACATGTTTTCAAACAAAATCGAGAACGAGGACTCTTCCTTCCCTCCTCTCGGGTCACGCGGGTCCGGATTCTCACAGTGGCGACTCTGCTGGGGACTGTCGAGAACTAAGCTCTGATATAATGGATCATATATTTAATTACTATTGTTTATTATAGGTCTTGTAAGCCTTAGTTCTAGGATAACATAGAAGCGATCTAGGTGGATACCCTGATGCCTTTATTTGCTAATTATGTGAGGAAAATCTTTTTCATAATTAAAATTTTGTAAATTATCATAACAAATCCTAAAGCATTGATCAATAATGAACCGCCATATTGTTATTTCGCACGCACTCACATCCTATCATGCATTTTCGCGAGTGTGAATTTACCCTATCAACCTCGAGACCAGAGTCGTGACTAGGCCGTGGACTTGCGGGTCCGCACTAGCCAAAAGCGCTTGGGACCACTCTCCTTGGCCAAGTACTTACCGAGGTATATAGAGTGACAAGAACACTCACGTACCCGGGATGTATATCAAAAGGTCGTCACACGTACCTGCTCTCTTGAGGTATATTGTAAGACCTGCCAAATAGGAGGGAGCCTTAAACCTTACCCTCTTCAGCCACACTTGTATATAGGGGAGTCAGCTTAGAACACAAAGATTTTCTGCATTGTTTTTATGACCGACAGTCGTGAGAATCTAGTGAGCGAAAGCCCTGATTCCATGAACAAAGCAACTCATGAGGAGAGAACTACCCGTATTTTCGAATGATTTTTCAGAAAACTCTTTTCAAAATGATTTTCCAAAACTATAGACGGTCAGGGAACCCAGGGAATTCTGTTCCTACCCTACCGCTATACGGGCCTCTTAAGTTGTCGCCGTTGGTCTGCTTTTTGATCTCACCTAAAGAAAACTTTTTGTGTGTTTAGTTTTTTGTCCCGATCGATGTATTTCTGGATAAAGTTCGACATGTTCTAAATGATATATTGTTGTTATTTTAACGGGGGAGATGCGTGCGATCGAATCTGTCCTTTTTTTTTCGACATCAGACGTTCACCTTGGCCTCTGCGTGGGCCGGAAGAGATAGCACCGGGAGACTCATCAGACCAGACTCATCTGACAGCATGGATCAGAATACTCCAAGCCGAAATGTGAACAACCAGTTCAACAACGCAGCGGATCCGTCGCCAGGCCCATTTTACCCAAACCCAGGAATGCCTCAGAACAATACCGTTGGGGGCCAACCACTGCATCATACCCCATCTCTCAATGCCGATCCAAACTTGGCTGGCACAAGCAGAAACACGAATGCTCTGTTACCGAACCCTGAAGACATGTATCAGATGTTAATGAACCTGAACCAAAGCATGGCCATGTTACTAAGTGACAATCAAAACAC
This sequence comes from Lonicera japonica, assembly GCA_021464415.1. Taxonomy (NCBI): domain Eukaryota; kingdom Viridiplantae; phylum Streptophyta; class Magnoliopsida; order Dipsacales; family Caprifoliaceae; genus Lonicera; species Lonicera japonica. The sequence continues at coordinate 21,810,658 of CM038469.1, forward strand.
TCGTGCCAAGTTGGACGAATTGGCTAAAGGCCGCCTGGCAGAACCACCGAGGGAAACTCCGGTTATTCCTCCACCGCCACCGCCACTCTCAGTTCATACGGAAGTACCACTGCCGTTCGAACAGTTGAACCAACCCAAACACATGCATGATCCAGTTAGCAATTGGTTACACCAAGATCCTATCAATCAAGCCCCTCCACAAATGCCATCGATACACGAACCTTATCACGATCCATATTATGAACCGATAAGGAGGCCCATGAGTGTCCAAGGGGAGGGCCCCTCACCAATGGAAGGCTACCGGGGGGATAAAGACTTATCTGAACTTAAAGAACAACTGAAGGCACTTACCCAAAAGGTCGCCGAAAGTTCAAATGATTTGACCTAGTTGCAGAGTTACAATTTGTACCCAGAGGCTCATTATCCAGTAGGTTTTAAGATGCCCTCAATTCCAAAGTTTACGGGAACTACACCGCCGGAACTCCACCTAAAATCATACGTCCATTCAATGAGAATTTATGATGTTGGGGAAGTTGAATTGGCTAATTCGTTTCATCTTACGCTAGCTGGACCAGCCCAAAGTTGGTTTTTGAACCTTGAGAAGCACCGGGTTAGATCATGATCAGCCATCGTCCAAGAGTTTGTGTCTCAGTACAAAACTAATGAGGAGCTTAAGGTCACAAGGAAACATTTGGAGATGGCTAAGCAAAAAGAAAATGAAAGCATCAGCGAATTTGTTACGAGATGGAGAGAATTGGCAGCCCAAATGGTGGAGCGCCTAGATGAAGAGGAACAATTGGGGTTAATCGTAAAGAATTTGAAACCCGATATTCGGACTCAAATGGGTCATCAGTTCTTTAGCAGGTTCAAGGCTCTACTCCACGTGGGCAACGAAATTGAGGAGGACCTGGCCAAACAGGTCGAAATCAAAAAGTCTGCCTCTCAATACAAGAAGACTTCTACGTCCGCTGTCAATCAAGTAACATCTTATAGGTCCTATGGCAGAGGATATTCCAACAACCCCTACGGTCAGAACTCTGTTAAAAACATTAGGGATTACCCTACACCGGGGTATCGCAACAATAACAACAACAACCCCAGGACATTTGATCAGAACCGCTCACGCGATCGACATTTTTCACAATTGCCAGGACCATTGGGGGAAGGTTTTCAAACAACTGAAAGAAGCTGGGATTATGTATCCCATGAATCCGAGGCCATTACCATAACAGATACCTCCTCATTGGAACATGAATGAGCGGTGCGAATACCACCAAGGGTTCGGGCACACTACTGATAGTTGTATGGCTCTACGGCATGCCATCCAAAACCTGATCGATAATAAGAGGATCCCAGATCCGTCAGCCCCGAATGTTGCCAGGAATCCCCTTCCTAATCACCGAATCAACGCTATCGAGGAGGATTTAGATTTACCAGATCCGGTATTCTTGATTAAACTTGCCGTGAATACAGAACATGTTGAAGTGTTGAAATTTGGCTGTTTAAAGCCTTCACCCACAGTCATCGAATACATTCCACCAAAGTCCCAGAAAATTGTCGAAAAAATTGAAGATGAAACCTTATTGGGGCTATGTGTTGAGGAAACTTGCACTGCACAGTCACAAGAGATATTTAGTCCAAAAGTTAGGGGCTAGATGAAACAAATGAAGTTTATACCCGGTCTTGGGCTTGGCAAACAGAATCAAGGGATCGCCCACTTTTCACGGCTTGGAGGCAACCCGAGGCGACAAGGGCTCGGATATAACCGAGGAAAAGTAGTAAAAAGGGACACCCATCAAAATGCATATTCCTCACAAATAAACATGATCGCTTTTGATTGGAGTAAAGTTTCGCAAGTCGAGGAAAAGTTGCCTCCAACTCCGGTTGAAATAATTGAAAAAGCAAATGACCCAGTTGCAACGTGGGTCCAACAGTTGACCCGTTCTGGTAGAGTTTACCAACCGCCGAGTGCCAAGCCACCTGCTGATGTCACTACTCCCAAGGAACCGACAAAAGATCCGGAAGAAGGGCGCGTTGTTGAACAGTTGAAGAAAGCACAAGCCCAAATCTCAATTTGGGGACTCTTAGTGGCATCCAAGCCACATCGGATGGCACTAATGAAAATGTTAGATGAATCGGTTGTTCCTCTGGAATCCACCCCGAATGAGTTAACAGCAATGATCGCTTCAATGGGGGTACAAAAACAAGTACTTGGGTTTTCCGATGAAGATCTGTCACCGCTCGGTCGAGATCATAACCAGGCTCTCCATATCACCGTCGTAGCCTGTGGGATGTCTATACCTTATGTTCTTGTGGATAACGGTTCTACGATTAATGTGTGCCCTTTAAAAATCGCTGTTCGTTTGGGTATCGACTTAACTACATTGGAAGAATCACCAGTCACGGTTCGGGCATACGACAATACCAAGCGAGAGGTATTAGGTTCCGTCATGCTGAACATGCAAATAGGGCCGGCCACGTTTACCACTGAGTTCCAAGTCATTGACATTCCATCAAGCTTCAATTTATTATTAGGAAGAGTTTGGCTGCATGAGGTTGGGGCACTCCCTTCCTCACTTCATCAAAAAATGAAAATACCTTTCAACGGAGACATCATCATTGTTAAAGGCGATCCTGAAAAAATAATAACGCCAAAAAACTCACCCGTATTAGGAATCGGGAGCCAAGATGTCCAAGTTGGGGGATTTTCGTATGAACCGAAGGTACAAACTCTTACCACACAGACCGTGAATTATCTGCCCCCCGATGACATGGCGACAATGAAGGCGCAAGTGATACAAATGATGAGGAAAATGAAATTCTTATCGGGAATTGGTTTGGGAAAATATAAAGCCGGCATTGCACAAATGATTGAACCATACCAACAACCAAGGCCTCTGGCTGGTCTGGGATATACGGGGGATGATAACTGCACAAAAGACGCCATATTCACGAATAGATAATTGAATGGGTGGTTCATTAAAGAGGGTGAAGACTTCCCTTACTGCGGGTTTCAAGAGCCATGGCTAAACGAAAAGGGAAAACAACAACCGGGATTAGAAATCTTTTTCGAAGAGGACTTGTATATAAGCGAAGGTTTTACTCACACTTTCTCATCAAAGCTAAAGATAACCAAGCCACTTGCCGAGCCACTGGAAGAAGAAGATATGTTGGGTAACATGTTTGAGGTTATGGCAGTTGAGGAAGACTATTTCGGGGATCATGTACACCTTATACGTCCCGTTGAAGAAGAAAAAAGGAAAAAGAGAGAGAGGAATGTTGATAGAAATGTACAAAAGTTAGAATGTATGCTATCTATGCCAAATGATGTTTCTATCAATAAAATCGACAATCTTTTCCTCTACTTTGATTCTCGTGATGTTGAAGTTATGAATGAGAATCTAAATGAAGAACAAAGAATACAACCTATTGAAGGGGACACGGTCACAATAAATTTCGGAACAACCGATGATAAAAAAGAGATAAAAATTGGGGCCGAATTGAGCCATGATGAAAAAACAGACTTAGAAAATTTGTTGAAAGAGTTTGTTAATGTTTTCGCCTGGTCATACGCTGATATGCCGGGTTTAGATGCCAACATTGTGATGCATGAAATACACACTAAACCCGAATGCAAATCTGTCAAGCAAAAGTTAAGAAAACTAGTACCTGAGTGGTCGCTCAAGGTAAAAGAAGAAGTCACAAAACAATTGGATGTCAGATTCATACGGGTTGTTGAATACCCTACTTGGTTGGCCAATATAGTGCCAGTGCCAAAAGCCAACGGCAAAGTACGGGTTTGTGTCGATTATCGCAATTTAAATGCTGCATGTCCAAAAGATGATTTTCCACTGCCAAACATTGATCTCATTGTCGACAACACTACAAATCATGCTTTAAAATCATTCGTCGATGGATTTGCAGGGTATAATCAAATTAAAATGCATCTTGACCATCAGGAAAAGACGGCCTTTATCACACCATGGGGTACTTATTGTTACACCATCATGCCATTTGGGTTGAAAAATGCTGGGGCCACATATCAGCGAGCCGCAACTACTCTGTTCCATGATATGATTCATAAGGAAGTAGAAGTGTATGTCGACGACATGATCATCAAATACTTAGACTGGGCAAGTCATGTGGAAACTCTTCGTGTCTTCTTTGAACGGCTTATGCAATTTTAAATGCGTTTGAATCTTCAGAAATGTGTATTCGGGGTCACCAAGGGCAAGATGTTGGGGTATATAGTCAGCCGAAAGGGAATCGAGGTTGATCCAGCAATGGTTAAAGCTATTCAAGAAATGCCAGCTCCTAAAACCGAAAAGGAAATACGGGGTTTCCTTGGGAGATTACAGTTCATCAGCAGATTCATTTCACAGTTGACTCGAACATGTGAACTAATTTTTAAGCTACTCCAAAAGAGCTCGGATAGGCAATGGAACGAGCAATGCCAAGAAGCATTTGATAAGATTAAACAATATTTGGCCAAGCTGCCAGTCTTGGCGCCTCCCCAAATAGGCATTCCGTTAATACTATACATGTCGGTCAATGACTCATCAGTTGGGGCAATGTTAGCGCAACATTTGTTGAAAACAAGAACTGAACAAGCAATATACTACCTCAGCAAAAAGTTTTCTCCAGGAGAACAAAACTATACGGCTTTAGAGAAATCGTGTGCCTCGTTGGTTTGGGCCACCCAGAAATTGCGACATTATATGTTGGTCTTTTCCGTGATCTTAATTTCCCGCTTGGATCCCTTTCGATACTTGTTCGGAAAGCCAGTGTTGACTAATCGAATGGCTAAATGGGTGTTTCTACTTTCAGAGTTCGACATTTCCTATGTAACTCAAAAGGCGATCAAAGGGCAAATCATAGCAGACCACTTAGCAAGTAATCCTATTTTTGATACTGACTTACAGAACTTTGGGTTTCCTGATGAAGGGATCATGGAAATTACGAAAGATGATGAATGGAAAATGTATTTTGACGGGGCTTGCAACCGAAATGGGAATGGAATCGGGATCCTGTTAATTTCCCCAGATCAAACCCATGCCCCTATGTCTTTTCGCCTGGAATTTCCTTGTACTAATAATATCGCGGAATACGAGGCTAGCATTGTTGGATTAGAAATCGCTTTGTAGAAAGGGGTCCGCAAAATTCAAGTATTCGGAGACTCTGCCCTCATTATCCATCAGATTTTGAAAAAGTGGAAGATCAAAGAGGAAAAACTTGTGCCATTTTTAGCCCAACTCGAAGAAACTTTCGAGAAATTCGGTGAAATCCGGTATTTTGCCTATCGCTCAATGTTGAAAGTGGAAACAGGGTTGACAAAAGTGTTTGGTATTATGATATCTGGCAATTACTCAAGCACAATGAATACCTACCAAATACAGATAAAACCACTCAGGTCACGCTTCGCCGACTTGCATCACGATTTATCATTTGTGCGGATAAATTATACTGAAGAAATGATGATGGCATACATCTTCAATGCCTCGACGAGGAAAAATCCCGAGCAATGATGGAACAAATCCACAGTGGAGAGTGCGGTCCACATATGAGCGGTCACACATTGGCATGAAAGATAGTTCGTCAAGGGTATTATTGGTTAACAATGCAGAAAGATTGTTTTGAATATGTCAAAGGATGTCATCAATGCCAAATATACGCCAAATCACAAAAGCTCCCACCGAAAGAATTGTATCCCATGACATCTCCTTGGCCGTTTTCCATCTGGGGTATCGACATAATCGGTAAGATTTCGCCAAAAGGAAGCAATGGGCATGAATACATTCTGGTCGCTATCGACTACTTCACCAAATGGGTTGAAGCCGAATCCTACAAAGGTTTAATTGCCAAGAAAGTAGCTCCATTCATCCGACACAACATTATATGCAGATATGGGGTACCTCATGAGATAATATCCGATAATGGGACACATTTTGAGGGTGAAGGTAATGAGCTCATGGAAGAATATGGAATCAAACGTCACAAGTCCTCTCTGTACCGTCCGCAAGCTAATGGGGCTGTTGAGGCTGCCAACAAGAAATTAAAGAACATCATTAGTAAGATGGTGAAATCCGGCAGAGATTGGCCCGAAAAACTCCCGTATGCACTTTGGGGGTATCGAACTACTGAACGAGTCTCAACGGGGTCTACACCTTTCTCCCTCACATACGGAATGGAAGTGGTTCTGCCAGTGGAAATGGAAATACCTTCTTTACGGGTTGTCTTGGACAATCAGATCACCGAAAGTGATTGGATAAAGGCTCGGTATGAAGAATTGGCAATGATTGATGAAAAACGATTGAAAGCTTCCTATCAACATCAAGGGTACCAAAAGCGTGTTGCAAAAGCCTTTAATAAGAAAATTCGAGAAAGAGGCATCATAGTTGGGGACATAATACTCAAAGAGATTCGCGAACCGGCTCGAGACCTAGGAGGAAAATTTTCGCCAAAATGGACAGGCCCTTACATTATTACTAAGATACTGTCCGGGGGTGCTGTGAGAATCCAGACCCACGACCCGAGAAGAGAAGGAAAAGGGTCCTCATTCTCAGTTTTGAAGGAAAACGTATTTTATAGAGTCGCGAGTTTGTTTTTTCAAGAAAACAAACAAAAGATCGTACGAAGGACAATTCGAAAACGAATTACCTTTCATACGTTTGAAACCAGAGAATTATTTTAAAATTTTACTTTGCTAGGATTCGGGAACTACGTTACGAATTGGGAAGGTGTTAGGCACCCAATTCGCCCTTTCGGTCTCTTAATGGATCATGTATCTAATTCCTATTTTAGATATCTTGCAAGTAGTTCGAATGGTTTTTAGAATAGTCCTTTCCGAATAAATTTAGTTTAAAAGAATATTTTGAAATCAGACTCGAGCTCTGTGAGCGCCTACGTATTCATTCGTAGAATGAAATCAGAGTCTCGTAGTTCCATTTGTTTGGAAACTGTTTTTGTATTTTTTGTTTGTTTTGAAAACGTGTCAAAACGGATTTTAGTTTTCTTGTAAAATTTAGAAAGGATTTATTCTGAAAGTAGTGAACTTCTTTGCAAGTTATCTAATTTTCTGTATTAAAAAGGAATTTAAATGCAATATTGAAATTAAAGAGGGTTGTAGAAAATATACCTGATGCGCTTGGAGAAGAAATAAGAACCTTGCCTTGATTGCTCCTTTCTCTCTCTAGATTTTCTCTCTCTAAAACTTTCTCTCAGAATTTCTCTAAAATGACTCTCTGATAATTCTGACAGAGTTTCTACTTACTAAAGACACTATTGAGTGTTGATGTCCTCAAAATGGGACCCCAAGGGTTCTATTTATAGCAAAAATCTCGCCAAAAACGCTCCAAAAGAGGCCAACCGCAAGGGGTAGCCGCAGGGCGTGCGGCTAGGGCATGCGACTAGGTGCCAACCGTACGGTTGGGAGCCAACCGTGCGGCTAGGGAAAGTACCAACCGTACGGTATATTCCTAACGCGCTCGAAAATCAGGATTTTTCCTAATGGCCTCTTGTATGCATGATGACTCAAGACTTAATGCGGAATGCTTGTTAGGTTCACACGAGAGTCGTGGATTGGGGTGTTCACAGGTGCCGTTCTCCTTACCGACATTGATGGCCAAGAGTTAAACTCACCAGTCAACCTCGATCGGTTGAAGGTCAAGACTGAGGGTAGAAAGGAATGGAAGAGAAAAAGCACTTCTACTTGCAAGTTTTTCTCTCTAAACATATCATCTTTGAAAATCAACAAAGCAGTGTCTGAACAACAGAACCATGGCAATGAGACAGTGTTAGGGAATTTTCCGGATTCCTCAGAGTTAGGAATTCTTCGCATTCCCCACGATGGAATTTTTCTGAAACCACATTCCCCACGAAGGGAAATAACGACACCACGTGTTCCCCATGAAGGGAATTTTCTGGATTCCTCAGAGTTAGGAATTCTTCGCATTCCCCACGATGGGAATTTTTTTGAAACCACTTACCCCATGAAGGGAAATAACGACACCACGTTGTGAGAATCTGGACCCATACCCCGTGAGGAGAGAGAAGAGTCCACGTTCTCAGTTTCATTTGAAAACTTGTTTTGTAGAGTCGCCAGTTTGTTTTACGAGAAAACAAACAAAAGGTCGTACGAAGGATAATTCGAAAACGAACTATCTTTCATACATTTGAAACCAGAGATTTATTTTGAAAATTGACTTTGCTAGGGTTCGGGAACTACGTTACGAATTGGGAAGGTGTTAGGCACCCAATTCGCCCTTTCGGTCTCTTAATGGATCATGTATCTAATTCCTATTTTAGATATCTTGCAAGTAGTTCGAATGGCTTTTAGAATAGTCCTTTCTGGATAAATTTAGTTTGAAACAATATTTTGAAATCAGACTCGAGCTTTGCGAGCGCCTACGTATTCATTCGTAGAATGAAATCAGAGTCTCGTAGTTCCTTTCTTTTGGAAACTGTTTTTGTATTTTTGTTTGTTTTGAAAACGTGTCAAAACAGGTTTTAGATTTCTTGTAAAACTTAGAAAGGATTTGTTTTGAAAGCAGTGAACTTCTTTGCAAGTTATCTAATTTTCTGTATTAAAAATTGAAATTAAATGCAGTACTGAAATTAAGGATTTGGTAGAAAGTTATACCTGCTGCGCTTGAAGAAGATAGGAGGACTTTGCCTTGACTTCCTTCTCTCTCTAAAGCTTTCTCTCTCTAGAGCTTTCTCTCTCTAGAGCTTTCTCTCACTAGCCTTCTCTCTCACTAGCCTTCTCTTAGAATTTCTCTAAAAAAATGACTTTCTAGAGACTTTGACAAAGCTCCTACTTACCAAAAATACTATTCAATGTTGATGATCTTAAAATGGGATCCCAAGGGTCCTATTTATAGCAACATTTGCGCCAAAAACGCTCCAAAAGAGGCCAACCGCAGGGGTAGCCGCATGGGGTGCGGCTGGGGCGTGCGACAGGGGTGTGCCAGCCGTACGGCTGGCAGGTAGCCGTACGGTTGGGCGTGCGGCTAGGGGGTGCGGTTAGGAGGTGCCAACCGTACGGTTGGCAGGTAGCCGTACGGTTGGGCGTGCGGCTAGGGGGTGCGGTTAGGAGGTGCCAACCGTACGGTTGGCAGGTAGCCGTACGGTTGGGCGTGCGACAGGGGGGTGCGGCAGGCTCATAAAAAAAATGCGCAGGAGCGCTCGAAAAAAAACCAGGGTTATCTTAGACTCCCAACGCGTCCAAAATTGGAGTCTTTCCTATCCGTCTTTCTACATGCATGATGATTCATGATTAAATGCAGGATGCTTAAAGAAATTCAGTATTCGCACGAGAGTCGTGGATTGGGGTGTTCACAGACCCTCTCGTCCCGGGATTCTTGTCCCCAAGAATACTGGGATGATAAGAAGATAACGATTCACGACTCTCGGGTGAATCAGAGTATACCCTTTCTGGCATGCGGATTCTTTGTGCTTCAGGTGGTGCAACCCAAAAATTGCCCCTTTCCTTTTGGCCGGGCGACACGATACATCAACCTTTTCTCCCATCTACCCTCAGTGATACATTACCCTTAGTGGCACACCACCCTCAGTGTGTAGGACTACACGAGGGGGCTTGGCATTTTACCGAATCCAAATGATTATGGTGGAAAATGAGTGTTCTTGAAGCTTTCCCATTTCTTAGGGAGAAGTGAGAGAATCTTCTTGGTCTTGTGGTGTATCCCTTCGTGGGGTGTGGTACTAAGAGAAATTTCCATCTTTGGGAGAAATGTGAATCAGATTCCTTTCGTGGGGAATGTGTGGATAAAGCTATTCCTTTCATGGGGAATGCGCGGTAAAGGTTATTTGCCTTCATGGGGAAAGGGGATCGGAGAAAATTCCCATCGTGGGGAATGCGAAGAATTCTTACTTTGAAGAATCCGAAGAAAATTCCCTTCTTGGGGAAAGGGGTTTCGGAAAAATTCCCATCGTGGGGAATGCGAAGAATTCCTATCTTTTCAGGAATTCGAAAAATTCCCTTCTTGGGGAACACGTGGAGTCGTTATTTCCCTTCTTGGGGAAAGGGGTTTCGGAAAAATTCCCATCGTGGGGAATGCGAAGAATTCCTATCTTTTCAGGAATTCAAAAAATTCCCTTCTTGGGGAACACGTGGAGTCGTTATTTCCCTTCTTGGGGAAAGGGGTTTCGGAGAAATTCCCATCGTGGGGAATGCGAAGAATTCCTATCTTTTCAGGAATTCGAAAAATTCCCTTCTTGGGGAACACGTGGAGTTGTTATTTCCCTTCTTGGGGAAAGGGGTTTCGGAGAAATTCCCATCGTGGGGAATGCGAAGAATTCCTATCTTTTCAGGAATTCGAAAAATTCCCTTCGTGGGGAACATGTGGAGTCATTATTTCCCTTCTTGGGGAAAGGGGTTTCGGAGAAATTCCCATCGTGGGGAATGCGAAGAATTCCTATCTTTTCAGGAATTCGAGAAATTCCCTTCTTGGCCTTGTTGCCATGATTCTATTACTCAGACACTGCCTTGTTGATTTTCCGAAAAAAGATATGTTAGAGAGAATTGCTTGCGAGGGGAAGTGCTTTTCGTTCCTTTCCTTTCTACCCTCAGTTTTGACCTTTATTGGGAATCGGACTTCTGAATCAACTTTTTTTTTGTAGCAACTTTCGGACCGCTGTGTATGGATTTTTGGGATTTGGCATCTCTCTACCCTCAGTTTTCTTCTGTTTGGTCATGGGGATGGAAATTCGTCTGGAATTCTCAATAGCCTTCAAGCTATCCTCTGATTTTTTTCACAGGGAAGATGCTGGTCCTGTATCGTTTTCTGTTTTTCGATACCCTTATTGCTCCCTCCTTATATTTTTGGGCTTTCAGACTTTCTTTGCCTTTTTCTTTCGCGGATTTTTCCAAAACAGGAGCCTTACTCACCTAAGATGTAGCCCTCCGCCTTTTAGCACAGCTGTCACTCTTAGTGTGGCTCTCCCTGTCGATTTTCGTCATTTCTGTTTATCTCACTTTTCCCTCTCTTGGACCAACGGGATTTTCCCTTTTCTACTCTTTCAATTTTTTCTGGTACCCGATTCTTCTTTTACACCTTCCCTGTTTATCAATCAGATTCGAGCCTTCCGGACAGCAGATCTATCCTTTTGAATTTCGGTTCCTCCATGGACTTTGGAATGTCAAACTTCGGGCATTGATCAGTCATCTCGTGCGTATGTGTGTGAGTCTTGGTCCTCTTGTGTTGAAAAAGGTTGATTCAGAACTTGTCTTGCTCCCTTTTTTCTTTTTTCTTTTTTTTTTTTTTTTTTTTGGTCAAACTGGTCAAAAATGAGGGTAGCCGCACGGGGTAGCCGCAGGGCGTGCGGTTGGGAGCATACGGTTGGGGGTAGCTGCACGGGGTAGCCGCACGAGGCAGCCGCAGGGTTTGACCCCCCAGCCGTACGGCTGGAAGCCAACCGCACGGTTGGGGGCTAGCCGTACGGTTGGCTAGCCTGCGGCTGGCCCCTATGATCTATAAATAGTGGCCCGTTCAAAGCATTGTTCGTCACTTCTTCTTGCGATCTTTCTCTCTAGCATATAAATATCTGATTTTTCAGAAACATGTAGTGAGTATTTGAGTGTGAGCGATGGCATTTGCGAGACTACTGTCGATCTTCCTGTACATGATGATGGGAGGTCCACCAGAGGGAGGGGAGGTGCCGGAGCTACTCCCGGGGGACGAGGTGGAGTCGATCACCGCGATGATGGATGGGCGCCTGATCTGCGCGCCACATCATGACGACTGGGAGGGTGTGGCCTGGGAGGGGCCACTGGGGGCAGACGGATCGCTACAGCGGGCGATGTACCGAGACGTGCCCTTGATCTCGCCGGGAGAGGGGCGAGAGTGGCTGTTGATGGAGCCTGCGGCACACGAGATCCGGCGCCGGACTAGGGTATGCTCTAATATTTAGCATTTCAAATTATGTGATTTTTTGAAAAAGATGCAAATGAAGAGATATGCATGAAAGGTGATAGATTTAATAATTACTTGCCATAATAGATATATACTCAACATTATTTATTTTTGAAAAAAGTTTTCTAGTGAGCCTTGTAAAAATCGGTGATGTAACAGAGGATCGGACGTTGCCGTGGCATCACGCGTGCTGCGCCTGAGCTTCGAGATCAGCTTCCGCCGCTGGTGAGAGCATACTTGAGTGCGACCCCATTCGGACGATTTATCGAGGTGCTGCCAGGCGGAGAGTTCCAGCGATCAGTGAGCCTTCCGACGGTGTTAGGGGAGAGATGGTGGGACACGACGCACACATTCCACTGGAGTTGGGGGGAGATGACGTTGACACCGGAGGATGTGTTCGTGCTGACAGGGCTGCTTTTCGGGGGGGAGGCTCTGGTGCCTAACCCCCGCGTACGCATTACTCTAGATGGTATGGGAGCGGCACTAGGATGGAGGCCTAGCCGGATTGTGGCGGATGGGATACCTCACACGGCGATGGTGCAGCATATCGAGGCCGAGAGTGGGAGGTTTGGCGATGGTCCGATGACATGCCAGGAGGTGCGGCAGCTATCCCGATGCTTTCTGCTGCTCGTGTTGCATGATTTCTTCTATGCGCGGGGTGGCGACAACCTACGGTTATGGTGGCTGCCTTATCTGCGGTTCTTCGACCAGTTGTACACTTTTGCCTGGGGAGGATACGTATTGGCGGTGCTGTATGAGTCGATGGACCTGGTGTGCCGTCACATGGAGCTGAACCACCGCGGGTTGGTCACGCTTTGGGAGGTAAGTTATTTTAAAAATTCATTTATCTTTTTACGAGGAAAGCATGTGATTATTATATAAAAACCGACGGTTTTATTAATTGTGGTAATTTGTGACAGATGTGGTTTATTGCGCATACCCACCAGGGTATTGGTCAGATCCATCTGCACCCGACTTTCGCAGATGAGTTCCCGCTTTTCCGACGATACTACAGCGGGAACATAGTTGGTGTATGTTCAATGTGGCATGTTCAGTGGAGCCCATGGCCGGCATACGTGACGCAGCAGTGGGGGTATGCGGATGCGTTGGCTGCGGCGCGTTCGAGGCGTTTATTCGTGCATGAGTATGGCGCGGCGTTCTACCTGGGGGAGCGCGTGGTGCGGCAGCATACTCCTGGGTTGGGATTCCGGGTTCCGGCATGGCCCCCATTGGCGATGAGGCGGCCGGTCATGCTGACTGCGGAGGAGAGAGCTCTGTTCCTGGGAGGCGTACCGATGGAGGGTCTGTTGGTGGAGGGGGAGTACGGGATGTTTGCGCACCGGTACATGATGAGGGAGATGAAGGGGGTACGAGGCAGGGTGATATATGCGAGGTATGCGGCCCTCGGGGGAGACCCGATGTATATCCGGGGGCAGTTGTACATCTCGCAACGGGTCCCACAGCAGCCCGCACCGGCGCCGAACCGGAGGGCCAAGGGGATTGCGGATTCAGATGATGAGGATCCGCATGGCGAGAGGGACGTGGAGCCGCCGCAGGTGGAGGAGGAAGATGACGAGGGTTCGGAGGAGGTTCCGTTGGGAGGAGGCAACGGTGGGGCGCCCCCAGTAGGGCCCGGCGGGGGAGTAGGGGAGGAGCCGGCTGCTGCGGTTTCGCCTGGACGAGGTAGGGCGAGTAGGGGTGGGAGGAGTCCGGTCGGAGGGCGGAGTCCCGTGTCGAGGCCGCCTATCCCACCGGCCATGGGGAGGACACCGCAGTTGTCGTCGGAGGATATACGGCAGATGCTGGAGTCGGCGCAGACACCCGGGGGTCGCGGGTCGATGTCGGGTTCATCACCTGTGTATGGGGCGGGCGACATGGATTGGGTTCATCATGTGTCCTTCTCGCCGTTGCTGCGCACGCCTGTCGGGTCGCCAGGTGCCGGGTCGGTAGGATTGAGGCCGTACTCTCTGTCGACCCCATCATCAGGTGCGGCCCGTGGGATCGTCTTCCGGGAGCTAGGAGAGAGGGAAGCGCAGTTAGGGGCGGAAGCAGGCATAGGCCAGACTCCGGTGGGTGAAGGTGGCGACAAAGGGAAGGGGAAGGCGGCGGTGCCCGAGTCGGAGACGGGAGAGGACATCGGGGAGGACATACCCCCGGTAGGCGGCGTTGGCGGAGCTGGTCCGTCACAGGCTCCGGAGGGTGGGGCGTTGGCGTCGTACTCGATCCCGGAGTACCCTCGGGATATCCCCTACTTGGATTTCGGTCTACCCAAGCAATATCGGATCCCTGACATACCTGAGGGTGATGAGCGGATGGGGGCCTTCGCACACGCCTCGGGCGAGGAGGTAAGATCTCTTTTAAACAGTTAAGCAAATGCGTTGATTTATGAATGTTACTGATTGGTAATTTGGTTTTGACAGAGGGGCTCGTTCCTACTTCGCGAGGTAGCTGAGTTACTGAGGAGCTACTTCAACATGTACGGACTGCTGACGTTTGCGTCTCCTTTCCTGGTGGAGTACATGGGGCGGTACAGCAGACGCTTGGCGGGCGATACGACTGCTACCTACCATCCGTCACGTTCGCGGTCCCGATCGGCGGTTCCTTCTCAGTCGGTTCAGCAGTCGAGGCGCACTTCCCGGCTTGCTCCTTCCCACCAGGGCGCAGGTCGCACGGTTTCAGAGAGTCCAGCGGAGGGTGCTGGAGAGACAGAAGCGAAGCGCCCGCGTACGATGGATCCTCCCCCTTCTCCTCAGCGTTGATGGTTCTGATGTCTCGGCGTTAGGTTTTGCTTGAGAGAAACTTTTTAAATTAAGTAGTTAACTTAGGTGTATTTTATTTTTAGAAAAAACTTATTTTAATTTAGTGGTTAATTTTAAATATGTTTATTTAAGAAAAATGTTGGTTTATCGATGTGTTCGGTTTTAATTTATGAATAAAATATTTATGTTTATTTTGAAAATATGTTTGTGTGTGATGTGATGTAAATGTTATTTGTGAGTGCAATTGAAAAATGATTATGTGGTGGCGGAATTATTACTTATTTAATTATACAAGAGTTAACGGCACGCGTTGAAAGAATGTGATCAAGTTAAGTTGCGAAAAATGGTTAAGTACATATGTTGGCAAGTAATTATCAAATCTATATGCATGCTATGATGGATCGTTCTTCCTGAACAAGGTCTGGCAATATTCGTATCATGATGTATTGTAAAGAAGATTTGAAAAATGGAAGATTTTAACCAAAGGGGGAGAGCCAACCGCACGCCCTACCCGCACGGGGTAGCCGTACGGTTGGGAGCCAGCCGTACGGATGGGGCCCAACCGTGCGGTTGGCATGTGCAATTATACTATAAATAGAGCGCGAATTTGTCCTTTTTCCATCATCAAAGTCACTATTCACCCTATAGCTTCTTCTTTCTCTATTACCATGTCTACCTTTCATACCCATGCTTCTTTCTCCCTTTTGTCTGATTTCGTGTCCTTGGCTGAGGTCGACTGTGGTCTTAACTGGGGCGATCTGAGCCACCTTCATCGCTGGTGTTCTCATGATATCAATTTTTCTTTTTTGCTTGGTATTGCTGAGTTCTGGGATCCTGAGGACCACTGTTTCCGTATCGGTTTAGACGAGTTGTGTCCGACGATTGAGGAGTTCACACTACTGATGCGGCAGGATGTTTCATGGCCACTGGCCTCCTTGCGAGATGCTAGGAGTCCTCGTGTTATGCTGGCGGAGTTTCTGGGTCTGCGGGAGAGTGAGTGCCGGCCTATGATAGTCGACGGTCGACTCCATCTGCGTCACTTGGCAGAGTTTTTCCTTCATCATGGCGACGACCCGGCTTACTATTCAGGTCGGACTTCTGCTTGTATGATTTTTGCTTTTTCTCAGATGCTCTTAGTTACCGATGATGCTATTCTGGTAGACCCTCTGATTATCCGAGTTGTATCTGAGGCTAGACGCGGCCATTTGGTGACTCCCATCTTACTGGCGGAGACACTGAATGGTTTGGATGCCGTGGTTCAGTCTCGACTTAGTCATTTTTGAGGTAGCCCATATCTACTGTACATGTGGGTTACTGAGAGGTTTCGGTATCTGGAGACTCGGCTTCCCTGGGATTCTCGGCACTTCTTCCAGCGTCCTGATTACGCCCAGATTCATCGTCTGTCATCATATGATTGGGCTGTTCGTTTTTCTGAGTCCTCTTCTTCGATACGTTGGGAGGTTCCATGGTGGCGTATGAGGACCATGATCATGAGTATGGGTGGGCAGAACTATCTTCGGTTTCGTGGTTTGAGAGAGACATAATTCTACATCCCCGGATGGCTGACGAGGCAGTTCGGTGTTCCCCTGCGTGTACCCTTCCGCTGAGAGACTTTTCTTCGATCGCTCTTCCTATTACCCCGAGACTAGAGACGACCCTACGAGGTCTTTGGTCTACCCGCTTTGTTCGGCGATTTCATGGAGGAGAGGTTGGCATTACCCAGGTGACCCGTTCTGATATTGTGCTGCATATTTGGCGTCGAGTTCGGCAGACCATTGAGCATGAGCCTATGATGATGAGGTGGTTTCGGTTTGCAGATTCGCCGGTGACTGATGAGACAGTGCTTGCTTCATATCAGACCATGGATCGAGAGAGGATCTTATATTCTGCTGATGACGGTTAGGTTAGGTGTGGTAGGCAGCTTCTTTATGAAAGCTTTCTGGGATTAGGTAGGTAAAATATATAGGGAAAGTATGTAAGAACTGATGTAGGTTATCTTGTACGAAAGAACTTTTTGATGTATGGAAAATCTTTTTCTGCCTTTCTTCTTGCGTCCAAATGAATGAATGTTATTACAATGAATAGACCGGGCCTGATATTCAGGTTGCCTACGTTTCCCCGTTTTTTTTTTTTTTTTTTTTTTTTTTCGGGGCTCAGGTCTTTGTAGTTCATGGATACAATTTTTACTGATAGTATTTCTTCAATCGGTCGAGGTTGACTGGTAAGTTTAACTCTTGGCCATCAATGTCGGTAAGGAGAACGGCACCCCCGGATAGGATTTTAGTAACAATATAAGGGCCTGTCCACTTTGGCGAGAATTTTCCTCTTGGGTCTCGGGCTGGTTCACGAATTTCTTTGAGGACTAAGTCTCCAAGTATGATGCTTCTGTCTCGGATTTTTTTATTAAAGGCTTTGGCAACACGTTTTTGATATCCTTGATGTTGATATGAAGCCCTCAATCGGTTTTCATCAATCATTGCCAACTCTTCATACCGAGCCTTTACCCAATCATTCTCAGTGACTTAATTTTCCAGGATAACCCGTAAAGAAGGTATTTCCGTTTCCACTGGTAAAACCGCTTCCATGCCATATGTAAGTGAAAAAGGCGTTGATCCCGTAGAAACCCTCTCAGTAGTTCGATATCCCCAAAGTGCGTACGGGAGCTTTTCGGGCCAATCTCTACCGGATTTAACCATTTTGCTAATGATATTCTTCAAATTCTTATTAGCAGCCTCCACGGCCCCATTAGTTTGTGGGCGGTATGGTGAGGATTTGTGGCGTCTGATTCCGTATTCTTCCATGATTTTGTTGGCTTCACCCTCAAAATGCGTACCATTATCGGATATTATCTCATGCGGTACCCCGTATCGGCATATGATGTTGTGTCGGATGAATCGTGCCACCTTTCGGGCATTCAAATCCTTGTAAGACTCGGCCTCAACCCATTTGGTGAAATAGTCGATAGCTACTAGGATGTATTCATGCCCATTACTTCCTTTTGGCGAGATCTTACCGATTATGTCAATACCCCAGATGGAAAACGGCCAAGGAGATGTCATAGGGTATAATTCTTTTGGAGGGAGCTTCTGTGCCTTGGCGTATATTTGACATTGGTGACACCCTTTGACGTATTCAAAACAATCTTTTTGCATCGTTAACCAGTAATACCCTTGACGAACTATCTTTCGTGCCAATGTATGACCGCTCATATGTGGGCCACACTCTCCACTGTGGATTTGTTCCATTATTGCTCGGGACTTTTCTTCATCGAGGCATTGAAGGTGTATACCGTCATCATTTCTTCGGTATAGTTTTCCGGCACAAATGATAAACCGGGATGCGAGGCGGCGAAGCGTGACCCGAGTGGTTTTGTCAGCATGTGATGGGTATTCATTATGCTTGAGTAATTGCCAGATATCGTAGTACCAAACCTTCTGATCGATCTCATTTCCACGTTCAACATCGAGTGATAGGCAAAATACCGGATTTATTCGCCTTTGAATCTGAATCTGAATTTCTTCTTTCTCCCCCGGAATTTCAATCATCGAGGCCAGAGTAGCTAAGGCATCAGCAAAATTGTTCTGTGTTCTCGGGATGTAGAAGAATTCAATGCACTCAAATTTCTCAGAAGTTTCTTCGAGTTGGGTTAAGAAGGGCACAAGTTTTTCTTCTTTGATCTTCCATTTTTTCAAAATCTGATGAATAATGAGAGCGGAATCCCCAAACACCTGAATTTTACGAAACCCTTTCTGCAAAGCAATTTCTAACCCGACAATACAAGCTTCGTATTCCGCGATATTGTTGGTACAGGGAAATTCTAATCGAAAAGACATAGGTGCGTGTGTCTGGTCTGGCGAAATTAACAGGATCCCAATTCCATTCCCATTCCGATTACAAGCCCCATCAAAATACATTTTCCATTCACCGTCTTTGGTAATCTCCATGATACTTTCATCGGGAAATTCGAAATCCTGTAGCTCGGCATCAATGATTGGATTGCCTGCTAAGTGATCTGCTATGACTTGCCCTTTGACGGCTTTTTGAGTGACATAAGAAATGTCGAATTCTGAAAGCAGGAACATCCATTTAGCCATTCGATTAGTCAACATCGGCTTTTCGAACAAGTACCGCAAGGGATCTAGACGAGAGATCAAGATCACGGAAAATACCAACATATAATGTCGCAACTTCTGGGTAGCCCAAACTAACGCAGCGCATGATTTCTCTAAAGCTGTATAATTTTGTTCTCCCAGAGGAAGCTTTTTACTGAGGTAATATATTGCCTGCTCAGTTCTTGTTTTCAACAAATGCTGTGCCAACATTGCTCCAACTGAGGAGTCATTGACCGACATGTATAGTATCAATGGAATGCCTACTTGGGGAGGTGCTAAGACTGGCGGATTAGACAAATATTGCTTGATCTTATCGAACGCTTCCTGGCATTGCTCATTCCACTGCCCATCCGAACTCTTTTGGAGTAGCTTAAAGATTGGTTCACATGTTCGAGTCAATTGTGAAATAAATCTGCTGATGAACTGTAACCTCCCGAGGAAACCCCGAATTTCCCTTTCAGTTTTAGGGATTGGCATTTCTTGAATAGCCTTAACCTTTGCCGGATCAACCTCGATTCCCTTTCTGCTGACTATATATCCCAGCATCTTGCCTTTGGTGACCCCGAATACACATTTCTGAGGATTCAAACGCATCTGAAATTGCATAAGCCGTTCAAAGAAAATACGAAGAGTTTCCACATGACTTGCCCGGTCTAATGATTTGATGATCATGTCGTCGACATACACTTCTACTTCCTTATGAATCAGATCATGAAATAGAGTAGTTGCGGCTCTCTGATATGTGGCCCCGGCATTTTTCAACCCAAATGGCATGACGGTGTAACAATAAGTACCCCATGGTGTGATAAAGGCCGTCTTTTCCTGATGATCGGGATGCATTTTGATTTGATTATACCCGGCAAATCCATCGACGAATGATTTTAAAGCATGATTTGCAGTGTTGTCGACAATGAGATCAATGTTTGGCAGTGGAAAATCATCTTTTGGACATGCGGCATTTAAATTGCGATAATCAACACAAACCCGTACTTTGCCATTGGCTTTTGGTACCGGCACTATGTTGGCCAACCAAGTAGGGTATTCAACAACCCGTATGAATCCGACATCCAATTGCTTTGTGACTTCTTCCTTTACCTTGAGTGACCATTCAGGTACTAGTTTTCTTAACTTTTGCTTGACAGGTTTGCATTCGGGTTTAGTGTGTATTTCATGCATCACAATAGTGGCATCTAAACCCGGCATATCAGCATATGACCAAGCGAAAACATTAACAAACTCTTTCAACAAATTTTCTAAGTCTGTTTTTTCATCATGGCTTAATTCGGCCCCAATTTTTATTTCTTTTATATCATCAGTTGTTCCCAAATTTATTGTGACCGTGTCTCCTTCAATGGGTTGTATTCGCTGCTCATCATTCAAATTTTCATTCATAATTTCAACATCACAAGAATCAAAGTAAGGGAAAAGATTGGCAATTTTATTGATAGAAACATCACTTTGCACAGATAGCATACATTCTAAATTTCGTACATTTCTATCAATATTTCTCTCTCTCTGCTTCTTCTTTCCTTTGATAGGACGTATAAGATGCACAGGATCCCCAAGGTAATCTTCCTCAATTGCCATGACCTCAAACATATTACCCAGCATATCTTCCTCTTCCAGTGACTCGACGGGTGGCCGGGTAATCTTTAACCGAGATGAGAAGGTGTGAGTAAATCCTTCACTGATATATAAGTCTCCTTCAAAGAAAATTTCTAATCCCGGTTGTCTTTTCCTCTCTTCATTTACCCATGGTTCCTGAAACCCGCAGTAAGGAAAGTCTTCACCCTCTTTTATAAACCATCCGTTTAACGAACTATCGGCAAATACGGCACTTTTCATTCGGCTATCATCTCCCACATATCCCAACCCGGCAAGAGGACTCGGTTGTTGGATTGGTTCGATCATTTGGGCAATGCCGGCTTGATATTTTCCCAAACCAATCCCCGGTAAGAATTCCATTTTCCTCATCATCTTTATTACTTGCGTATTCATGGTCGACATATCATCAGGGGGCAGATAATTCACAATCTGCGTGGTAAGAGTTTGCACATTTGGCTCATACGAAAATCCCCCGAGTTGGACATCTTGGCTTCCGATTCCCAATACTGGCGAGTTTTTTGGGACTATTGCCCTTTCAGGATCTCCCTTGATGATGATG
This sequence comes from Lonicera japonica, assembly GCA_021464415.1. NCBI lineage: Eukaryota > Viridiplantae > Streptophyta > Magnoliopsida > Dipsacales > Caprifoliaceae > Lonicera > Lonicera japonica. Next base: position 21,831,623 of record CM038469.1, read on the forward strand.
ATATCCCCGTTGAAGGGTATTTTCATTTTTTGATAAAGGGAAGAAGGCAGTGCGCCAACCTCATGCAACCAAACTCGTCCTAATAACAAATTAAAGCTTAAAGGGATATCTATGACTTGAAACTCGGTGGTAAATGAAGCCGGTCCTATTTGCATACTCAGCATGACGGAACCTAATACCTCCCTCTTGGTATTGTCGTATGCTCGTACTGTGACTGGTGATTCTTCGATGGCAGTTAAATCAATACCCAAACGAACAGCAGTTTTCAACGGGCATACGTTAATTGTAGAACCGTTATCCACAAGCACGTACGGTATAGACATTCCATAAGCAACAACGGTGATATGTAGAGCTTGGTTATGATCCCGACCCAGTGGTGATAAATCTTCATCAGAAAACCCAAGAACTTGTTTTTGTACCCCCATTGAAGCGATCATCGCTGTTAACTCATTTGGGGTGGCTTCAAGAGGAACAACCGATTCATCTAACATTCTCATTAGTGCCATACGATGTGGCTTGGATGCTACCAGGAGTCCCCAGATTGAAATTTGGGCTTGTGTTTTCTTTAACTGTTCAACAACACGCCCTTCTTCCGGGTCTTTTGCAGGTTCGTTGGGAAGAGCGACATCAATAGGTTGCTTGGTATTTGGCGGTTGGTACACTCTCCCAGAACGGGTCAATTGTTAGACCCATGTCGCGACTGGATCACTTGCCCCTTTAGGTGTTTCAACTGGAGTTGAAGGTGGCCCCTCATTGACTTGCGAAACTGTATTCCAGTCAAAGGCGATCATGTTTATCTGTGAGCAATTCTTTCTTGGATGGGTGTCCTTTTTTATTGTTTTTCCTTGGTTATACCCGAGCCCTTGTCGCCTCGGGTTGCCTTTAAACTGTGGAAAGTGAGCGATCCCTTGATTTTGTTTACCGAGCCCAAAACCTGGTATGAACTGCATTTGTTTCATCCAGCCCATAACTTTTGGGCTAACTATCTCTTGTGACTGCATGGTGCATGTTTCATCAACGGATAACCCCAACAATGTTTCATCCTTGATTTCTTGAACGGATTCCTGGGACCTTGGTGGAGTATATTGAATGACTGTGGGCGAAGGCTTTGGACAGCTGAATTTCCAAACTTCAACATTTTCTGTATTCCCGGCGGGTTTAATCAAGAGTACAGGGTCTGGTAAATCTGAATCCTCCTCGATAGCATTTATCCGGTGATTGGGGAGGGGATTCCTTGCAACATTCGGGGCTGACGGGTCAGGAATCCTTTTGTTATCAATTAAGTTCTGGATAGCATGTCGCAGGGCCATACAACTATCGGTGGTGTGTCCAAAGCCTTGGTGATACTCGCAATGTTCATTCATGTTCCAATGAGGTGGTATCTGTTGTGGTAATGGCCTCGGATTCATGGGATACATAATCCCGGCTTCTTTCAGTTGTTCGAAAACCTTTCCCAACGGTCCCGGTAATTGCGAAAACTGTCTATCTCGTGAGCGATTCTGATCAAATGTCCTGAGATTATTGTTGTTGTTGTTACGATATCCCAAATCCCCAATGTTTTTCACAGAGTTTTGACCAAAGGGGTTGCCGGAATACCCCCGACCGTAGGACCCAGAAGACGTAACTTGATTGATGGCAGACGTGGAAGTCTTCTTGTACTGTGAAGCGGATTTTTTGATTTCAGCCTGCTTGGCTAATTCCTCCTCAATTTCGTTGCCTACGTGGAGTAGGGCTTTGAACCTGCCAAAGAACTGGTGTCCCATTTGGGTCCGAATATCTGGTTTCAAATTCTTCACAATCATTCCGAGTTGTTCCTCTTCATCTAGGCGCTCCACCATTTGGGCGGCCAGTTCCCTCCATCTTGTTACAAACTCACTAATACTCTCATTCTCCTTCTGCTTAGCCATCTCTAGATGTTTCCTTGTAACTTTAAGTTCCTCATTAGTTTTGTACTGTGACACAAACTCTTGGACAATGGCGGACCATGATCTAACACGATGCTTTTCAAGGTTCAAAAACCAACTCTGGGCCGGTCCTGCCAAAGTGAGGTGAAAGGAATTGGCTAATTCAGCCTCACCGAGATCATAAATTCTCATTGAACGGACATAAGATTTCAGATGGAGTTCTGGTGGTGTAGTGCCTGTAAATTTTGGGATGGAGGGCATCTTAAAACCCACGGGATAACGAGCCTCAGGGTATAAGTTGTAGCTTTGCATCTGGGTCAAATCGTTCGAACTCTCAACTACTTTTTGGGTAAGTGCTTTCAACTGCTCCTTAAGCTCAGACAAGTCTCTATCCCCCCGGTGAGTTTCTATTGGCGTGGGGCCCTCCCCTTGGATACTCATGGGCCTTCTCATTGGGTCATAATACGGATCGTGGTATGGTTCATGGACCGGTTGCATCTGTGGAGGGACTTGATTGGTCAGGTCCTGTTGTAACCAATTGCCGACCGGATCAGGCATGGGTTTGGGTTGGTTCAACTCTTCATATGGCGGTGGTACTTCGGTATGAACTGAGAGTGGCGGCGGTGGTGGTAGAATAACCGGAGTTTCTCTTGGTGATTCTGTCATGCGCCCTTTAGCCAACTCATCCAACTTGGCACGAGTATTTTTATTGTCACTTAATAACATGGTCATGCTTTGGTTCAAGTTCATCAACATTCGATACATATCTTCGGGATTCGGTAACGGAGCATTCATGTTTCCGCTTGAACTGGCTAGGTTTGGATCAACATTCAAAGATGGAGTATGATGTAGCGGCTGACCCCCAACAGTATTATTCTGCGGCATTCCTGGGTTTGGGTAAAAAGGACCGGGCGGCGGATCCGCTGCATTGTTCAATTGGTTGTTCACATTCCGGTTCGGGGTATTCTGATCCATGTTTTCAGAGGAATCTGGTCTGACTAGTCTCCCGGTGCTATCTCTTCCAGCCCACACAGAGGCCAGGATGAATATCTGCTGTTGCGGAAAAAAGGACAAATTCGATCGCGCGCATTCCCCCGGAAAATAACAACAATATATCATTTAGAAATTGCCGGACCTTATCCAGAAATACATCGATCGGGACGAAAATAAACACACAAAAGTTTTCTTTAGGTGAGATCGAAAACAGACCAACGGCGACAACTTGAGAGTCCCGTATAGCGGTAGGGTAGGAATAGAATTCCACGGGTTCCCTGACCGTCTATAGTTTTGGGAAATCATTTTGAAAAGAGTTTTTCGAAAAATCATTTGAAAATATGGGAAGGTCTCTCCTCCTGAGTTGCTTTGTTCATGGAATCAGGGCTTCCGCTCACTAGATTCTCACGACTGTTGGTCATTAAAATAATGCAGAAAATCTTTGTGTTCTAAGCTGACTCCCCTATATGCAAGCGTGGCTGAAGAGGGTAAGGTTTAAGGTTCCCTCCTATTTGGCAGGTCTTACGATATACCTCAAGAGCGCAGGTATGTGTAAGGACCTTTTGATATACATCCCGGGTACGTGAGTGTTCTCGTCACTCGATATACCTCGGTAAGTACATGGCCAAGGAGAGTGGTCCCAGGCGCTTTTGGCTAGTGCAGACCCGCAAGTCCACGGCCTAGTCACGACTCTGGTCCCGAGGTTGATCGGGTAAATTTCACACTCGCGAAAATGCATGATAAGACGTGGGTGCGTGCGAAATAACAATCTGGTGGTTCATTATTGATCAATGCTTTAGGGTTTGTTATGATAATTTACACAATTTTAATTATGAAAAAGATTTTCCTCACATAATTAGCAAATAAAGGCATCAGGGTATCCACCTAGATCGTTTCTATGTTATCCTAGGACTAAGGCTTGCAAGACCTATATCTAATAAAGAATAGTAATTAAATACATGATCCATTATATCAGAGCTTAGTTCTCGAATGTCCCCAGCAGAGTCGCCACTGTGAGAATCAGGACCCATACCCCCGAGAAGGAGAAAAAAGTAGTCCTCCGTTCTCGGTTTCATTTGAAAACTTGTTTTGTAGAGTCGCCAGTTTGTTTTACGAGAAAACAAACAAAAGGTCGTACGAAGGATAATTCGAAAACGAACTATCTTTCATACATTTGAAACCAGAGATTTATTTTGAAAATTGACTTTGCTAGGGTTCGGGAACTACGTTACTAATTGGGAAGGTGTTAGGCACCCAATTCGCCCTTTCGGTCTCTTAATGGATCATGTATCTAATTCCTATTTTAGATATCTTGCAAGTAGTTCGAATGGCTTTTAAAATAGTCCTTTCTGGATAAATTTAGTTTGAAACAATATTTTGAAATCAGACTCGAGCTTTGCGAGCGCCTACGTATTCATTCGTAGAATGAAATCAGAGTCTCGTAGTTCCTTTCTTTTGGAAACTGTTTTTGTATTTTTGTTTGTTTTGAAAACGTGTCAAAACAAGTTTTAGATTTCTTGTAAAACTTAGAAAGGATTTGTTTTGAAAGCAGTGAACTTCTTTGCAAGTTATCTAATTTTCTGTATTAAAAATTGAAATTAAATGCAGTACTGAAATTAAGGATTTGGTAGAAAGTTATACCTGCTGCGCTTGAAGAAGATAGGAGGACTTTGCCTTGACTTCCTTCTCTCTCTAAAGCTTTCTCTCTCTAGAGCTTTCTCTCTCTAGAGCTTTCTCTCACTAGCCTTCTCTCAGAATTTCTCTAAAAAAATGACTTTCTAGAGACTTTGACAAAGCTCCTACTTACCAAAAATACTATTCAATGTTGATGATCTTAAAATAGGATCCCAAGGGTCCTATTTATAGCAACATTTGCGCCAAAAACGCTCCAAAAGAGGCCAACCGCAGGGGTAGCCGCATGGGGTGCGGCTGGGGCGTGCGACAGGGGTGTGCCAGCCGTACGGCTGGCAGGTAGCCGTACGGTTGGGCGTGCGGCTAGGGGGTGCGGTTAGGAGGTGCCAACCGTACGGTTGGCAGGTAGCCGTATGGTTGGGCGTGCGACAGGGGGGTGCGGCTGGCTCATAAAAAAAATGCGCAGGAGCGCTCGAAAAAAAACCAGGGTTATCTTAGACTCCCAACGCGTCCAAAATTGGAGTCTTTCCTATCCGTCTTTCTACATGCATGATGATTCATGATTAAATGCAGGATGCTTAAAGAAATTCAGTATTCGCACGAGAGTCGTGGATTGGGGTGTTCACACACGTGTTCCCCACGAAGGGAATTTTCTGGATTCCTCAGAGTTAGGAATTCTTCGCATCCCCCACGATGGGAATTTTTCCGAAACCACTTTCCCCACGAAGGGAAATAACGACACCACGTGTTCCCCACGAAGGGAATTTTTCGGATTCCTCAGAGTTAGGAATCCTTCGCATTCCCCACGATAGGAATTTTTTCGAAACCACATTCCCCACGAAGGGAAATAATGACACCACGTGTTCCCCACGATGGCAATTTTTTCGAAACCACTTTCCCCACGAAGGGAAATAACGACACCACGTGTTCCCCACGAAGGGTACTTTTCGGATTCCTCAGAGTTAGGAATTCTTCGCATTCCCCACGATGGGAATTTTTCCGAAACCACTTTCCCCAGGAAGGGAAATAACGACACCACATGTTCCCCACGAAGGGAATTTTTCGGATTCCTCAGAGTTAGGAATTCTTCGCATTCCCCACGATGGAAATTTTTCCGAAACCACTTTCCCCACGAAGGGAAATAACGACACCACGTGTTCCCCACGAAGGGAATTTTCCGGATTCCTCAGAATTAGGAATTCTTCGCAATCCCCACGATGGGAATTTTTCCGAAATCACTTTCCCCACGAAGGGAAATAACGACACCACATGTTCCCCACGAAGGGAATTTTTCGGATTCCTCAAAGATAGGAATTCTTCGCTTTCCCCACGATTGAAATTTCTTCCGATCCCCTTTCCCCATGAAGGGAAATAACCTTTACCATCTGTTCCCCAAGAAGGGAATTTCTTCCTGAATTCCTCAGAGTTAGGAATTCTTCGCATTCCCCACGATGGGAATTTTTTTCGATCCCCTTTCCCCACGAAGGGAAATAACCTTTACCGTACATTCCCCACGAAGGGAATAACTTTATCCCCATACTCCCCACGATGGGAGTTTTTAAATTTTTCAAAAGATATTGATTTCTTCTTAAAACTCCAGATACCTACGAAGGGATATATCACGAAACCCAAAACATTCTTTCTTTCACTCTTTCCTAAAAATTGAGAAACCTTTGAAGCACTTTTCCATTACGATCATTTGGACTCAATGAAATGCCAAAACTTCTCACGTGAAGTCCTCTACGCTGAGGGTGTTATGCCACTGAGGGTAGCGTACCGCTGAGGGTAGACGAAATGAAAGATTGATGCATCATGTCGCCTCGGCGAAAGGAAAGGGGCGATCGTGGATCGCATCACCTAGAAGGCAACGAGATCCATATGCCAGGAAAGGGTACACTCTGATTCAATTATCATCTCATTGAGGTTCACCCGAGAGTCGTGAATCGTTGTCTTCGTATCGTCCCTGAATTCTTGCGGACAAGAATCCCGGGACGAGAGGGTCTGTAAACACCCCAATCCACGACTCTCGTGCGAACTCTAATTTTCTTAAAAACAAGCATCTTGCATTAAGTGTTGAGTCATCATGCATATAGAAGACCGTTAGGAAAGACTCCATTTCCGGCCGCATTGGGAGCCTGATATAACCTTTGTTGCCCCTTCGCTTACTAGGACGGGGCAATTTTGTGAGCCAGCCGCAGCCCCCAGCCGCACGCTCCCAGCCGTACGGCTACCTGCCAGCCGTACGGTTGGCACCCTAACGCACGCCATAGCCGCACGCCCCAACCGCACGCCCCAGCCGCACGCCCTACGGCTACCCCCAGCCGCACGCCCTGCGGCTACCCCCTGCGGTTGGCCTCTTTTGGAGCGTTTTTGGCGAGATTTTTGCTATAAATAGGACCCTTGGGCTCTCATTTGAGGACATTAACACTCACTAGTGTTTTTAGTAAGGCGAAGTTCTGTCAAAATCATTAGAGAGTCTTCTTTTAGAGAATTTCTAGTGAGAGAAAGGTTAGTAAGAAAGAAGGCTAGTGAGAGAAAGCTTTAGGGAGAGAAAGCTTTAGAGAGAGAAAGTTCTAGAGAGAGAAGGAGGCAAGCAAGGCAATCAGCCAAGGTTCTTATTTCTTCTTCAGGCGCATCAGGAACGTCTTTCTTCCACTCTACTAATTTCAATACTACATTTGAGTCCATTGTGAACACCCCAATCCGCGACTCTCGTGTGAACCTACCAAGCATTCTGCATCAAGTCTTGAGTCATCATGCATGTAGAGACCATTAGGAAAAACCCTGATTTTCAAGCGCGTTAGGAATCAACCACAACCTTGTTGCCATGCCCTAGCTGCACAGTCGCCTCCTAGCCGCACGCCCCCCAACCGCACGGTTGGCTCCCAACCGTACGGTTGGCTTCGAGCCGCAAGCCCGAGCCGCACGCCCTAGCCGCACGCTCCCTCCCTAGCCGTACGGCTGGCTCCTAGCCGCGCGGCTACCCAGGCCATTTTTCTACATTTTTTCTCTATAAATAGGACCCTTGGGCTCTCATTTCAGGGGCATCAACATTCAAGATCATTTTTAGTAAGTAGGAACTCTGCCAAAGTCTTTATAGAGTCATTTTTAGAGAAATTCTGAAAGAGGGTTTTAGAGAGAGAGAGTCTTAGAGAGAGAAAGTTCTAGAGAGAGAAGAAGGCAAGCAAGGACCAATCAAGGCAAGGTTCTTATTTCTTCTTCAAGCGCATCAGGTACATCTTTCTACAACTATCCTTAATTTCAATACTGCATTTAGCTTCAGTTTTAATACAAAAAATTAGATAACTTGCAAAGAAGTTCATTACTTTCAAAATAAATCCTTTCCAAATTTTACAAGAAAACTAAAACTCGTTTTGACACGTTTTCAAAACAAACAAAAATACAAAAAATAGTTTCCAAAGAAAGGAACTAAGAAACTCTGATTTCATTCTACGAATGAATACATAGGCGCTCGCAAAGCTCGAGTCTGATTTCAAAATATTGTTTTAAACTAAATTTATCCGGAAAGGACTATTCTGAAAACCATTCAAACTACTTGCAAGATATCTAAAGTAGGAATTAGATACATGATCCATTAAGAGACCGAAAGGGAGAATTGGGTGCCTAACACCTTCCCAATTCGTAACGTAGTTCCCAAACCCTAGCAAAGTAAATTTTCAAAATAAATCTCTGGTTTCAAACGTATGAAAGATAGTTCGTTTTCGAACTATCCTTCGTACGATCTTTTGTTTGTTTTCTCGTAAAACAAACTGGTGACTCTACAAAACACGTTTTCAAACCAAACCGAGAACGAGGACTGCCCCCTCTCGGGTCGCGCGCGGGTCCGGATTCTGACATCCATATTTTAATACAGAAAATTAGATAACTTGCAAAGAAGTTCGTTGCTTTCTAAACTAGTCTACTCTAAACTGTAATAGAAAATCTAAAACCTGTTTTGACACGTTTTCAAAACAAACAAAAAATACAAAAATAGTTTCCAAAGAAAGGAACTACGAGACTCTGATTTCATTCTACGAATGAATACATAGGCGCTCGCAAAGCTCGAGTCTGATTTCAAAATATTGTTTTAAACCAAATTTATCCATAGAGGACTATTCTGAAAACAATTAGAACTACTTACAAGATATCTAAAATAGGAATTAGATGCATGATCCATTAAGAGACCGAAAGGGCAAATTGGGTGCCTAACACCTTCCCAATTCGTAACGTAGTCCCCGAACCCTACCAAAATATATTTTAAAACTCTGGTTTCATACCTATGAAAGATAGTTCGTTTTTGAATTACCCTTCGTGCAATCTTTTGTTTGTTTTCTTGTAAAACAAACTGGCGACTCTACAAAACATGTTTTCAAACAAAACCGAGAACGAGGACTCTTCCTTCCCTCCTCTTGGGTCGCGCGGGTCCGGATTCTCACAGGCGGCGGATCCGCTGCATTGTTAAATTGGTTGTTTACATTCTGGTCCATGTTTTCAGAGGAATCTGCTCTGACAAGTCTTCCGGTTCTATCTCTTCCAGCCCACGCAGAGGCCAGGATGAATAACTGACGCCGAAAAAAATGAAAAATTCGGTCGCGCACATTTCCCCGGAAAATAACAACAACACATCATTTAGAAATTGTCGGACTTTATCCAAAAATACATCGATCGGGATGAAAATAAACACACAAAAAGTTTTCTTTAGGTGAGATCGAAAATAGCCCAATGGCGACAACTTAAGAGCCCCATATATCGGTAGGGTAGGAATAGAATTTCATGGGTTCCCTGACCGTCTATTATTTTGGAAAATCATTTTGAAAAGAGTTTTCGGGAAAATCATTTGAAAACATGGGGAGTTCTCTCCTCATGAGTTGCTTTGTTCATGGAATCAGGGCTTTCGCACACTAGATTCTCACGACTGTTGGTCATTAAAACAATGCACAAAATTTTGTGTTCTAAGCTGATTCCTCTATATGCAAGCGTGGCTGAAGAGGGTAAGGTTTAAGGCTCCCTCCTATTTGGCAGGTCTTACGATATACCTCAAGAGCGCAGGTACGTGTAAGGACCATTTGATATACATCCCGGGTACGTGAGTGTTCTCGTCACTCTATATACCTCGGTAAGTACTTTGCCAAGGAGAGTGGTCCCAAGCGCTTTTGGCTAGTGCAGACCCGCAAGTCCACGGCCTAATCACGACTCTGGTCCGGAGGTTAATGGGGTAAATTCACACTCGCGAAAATGCATGATAGGGCGTGAGTGCGTGCAAAATAACAATCTGGCGGTTCATTATTGATCAATGCTTCAGGGTTTGTTATAGTATTTTACAAAATTTTAGTCACGAAAAAGATTTTTCCTCACATAATTAGCAAATAAAGGCATCAAGGTATCCACCTAGATCGCTTCTATGTTATCCTAGAACTAAGGCTTACAAGACCTAAATAAAATAACATGAATTAAATATATGATCCATTATACAAGAGCTTAGTTCTCGACCTCCCTAGCAGAGTTGCCACTGTGAGAATCCGGACCTGTGATCCGAGAGGGAAGAAAGAGTCCTCGTTCTCGGTTTTCTTTGTTTTGAATGAAAACTTGTTTTGTAGAGTCGCCAGTTTGTTTTACGAAAAAACAAACAAAAGATCGTACGAAGAATAATTCGATAACGAATTACTTTCATACGTTTGAAACCAGAGATTAAAATATACTTTATTAGGGTTTGGGAACTATGTTACGAATTGGGAAGGTGTTAGGCACCCAATTCACCCTTTCGGTCTCTTAATGGATCATGTATCTAATTCCTACTTTAGATATCTTGCAAGTAGTTTGAATAATTTTCAGAATAGTCCTTTCTGGATAAATTTAATTTAAAATAATATTTTGAAATCAGACTCGAGTTTTGCGAGTGCCTACGTATTCATTCGTAGAATGAAATCAGAGTCTCGTAGTTCCTTTCTTTGGAAACTATTTTTGTATTTTTGTTTGTTTTGAAAACGTGTCAAAACGAGTTTTAATTTTCTTGTAAAATTTAGAAAAGATTTATTTTGAAAGTAGTGAACTTCTTTGCAGAATGACGTACCTGACGCGTCTAAAGAAATAAGAACCTTGCCTTGTTGCCTTGCCTCCTTCTCTCTCTAGAACTTTCTTTCTCTAAAGCTTTCTCTCACTAACTTCCTCTCACTAACTTTCTCTCAGAATTTCTCTAAAAAAGACTCTCTAACGACTTTGACAGAATTCCTACTTACTAAAAATACTATAGAATGTTGATCCTAAATGGGATCCCAAGAGTCCTATTTATAGCTAAAATTCCGCCAAAAACCCTCTAAAGAGGCCAACCGCAGGGGGTAGCCGCATGGGGTGCGGCTAGGGCATGCGACAGGGGGTGTGCCAACCGTACGATTGGAAGGTAGCCGTATGGTTGGGCTTGCGGCTGGGGGGTGTGGTTAGGAGGTGCCAACCGTACGGTTGGCAGGTAGCCGTACGGTTAGGCGTGCGGCTGGTGGGTGCGGCCGGCTCACAAAAATGCACAGGAACATTAGGTCGATCCCCATCCTAATAAGCGAAGAGGCAACAAAGGTTATCTTTGACTCCCAACGCGTCCGAAATTGGAGTCTTTCCTATCAGTCTTCTACATGTATGATGACTCATGATACTATGCAAGATGCTTGCTTTAAAAGAAAATCAGTATTCGCACGAGAGTCGTGGATTGGGGTGTTCACAATCCAATCTACCAGTACTTGTTGTGTAGATTCGGGATCCACTAATCATGTCTGCAATACTTTACAGGGGTTCCAGAAAACCAGACAATTTAAAAATAGAGAAAATTTACATATGGGCAGCTACAAATATGGCAACAGTTGCAATGGCAACAGTTGCAATGGCAACAGTTGCAATAGAAGATATTTATCTTCAGTCTAGTCTGAATATGATATTAATGATTAAGGATTGTCTACATGTATCTTCCATTAGAAGGAATTTGATTTCTATTTCTAGATTGGCTGAGGACAAATATTTTTGTTTATTTTAATGATAAATCAGTTATCATTAGAAAAAATAAATTGTTTCTTTGTTCTGGTACATTAGTGAATTGAATAGCATTAATAGTTTACCAATTAAGAGAAAGGAACCTTCAAAATGAACCAAATGTATTTTTGGCACTTACACCTTGGTCATATTAATCTAAAAAGAATTAAAAAAACTGGTCAAAAATGGATCATTAGGTTCATTGGAAGTGGAGGCATTTCCAGTTTGTGAATCCTGTTTAGAATGTAAAATGACTATGAGATCATTCTCGGCAAAAGGTTATAGCGCTAAAAAAATAGTTAAAACTGGTTTACTCTGATTTGTATGGTCACATGAATGTCCAGACTAGAGGAGGCTTTGAGTTTTTCATCACATTTGTAGATGATTATTTAAAGTATAGATACATTTACTTAATGCGACGTAAGTCTGAAGTCTTTGAAAAATTCAAAGAATTGAAGGCAAAAACGGAGAAGTGTCTAGGAAAATGTATTAAATCACTACGATCAGTTCGTAGTGGTGAATACCTTTTAGGAGAGTTCAAAGAATACTTATTAGAAAATGAGATTACATCCCAGTTGTCCGCACCGGGGATGCCACAGAATGATGGTGTAGCAGAAAGAATGAATAAGACTCTTATAGAAATGGTAAGATCTATAATGAGTTATTCAGACCTACCTGATTCTTTTTGGGGATATGCTTTGAAAATAGCTTCATATATTCTGAACTTGGTACCATCAAAGTCAGTACCTACTACACCCATAGAATTGCGGACTGGGCGTAAGCCTAGTCTGCGGCATATTTGGGTATGGGGCAGTCCAGCACATGTGCTGAAAGGTAATGCGGATAAATTGGAATCAAGAACAAAAATGTATTTCTTTGTTGCATATCCAAAAGGAACCAAGCTTGGTTTATTTAATAATCCTCAAGAATATAATGTTATTATTATCAATGCTAGATTCTTAGAAGAGGATTATATCATAGACCATAAGCCCAGTAGTAGTGCTGTTGTAGTGGAAATGAGAGGAGAGAAAAACAGGGCACAATTCGTCTATACCTTTAGTACAATAGGAAATACCATAGTAAATGAATATCGACATTCCATTACCTCGTCGTTGTGGGAGGATTGCTGATACTTGTGCACTTCTTGAACGAATCACTAATACGTAGGTTCTTGAACCATCACAATGTGTGGATAGTGAGTTAGTAAGTTCAATATTTGCACAATGTACACAAATACAAGTAGTGCCTCGTCGTAGTGGGAGGGTTGTTCGTCAACCTGGTCGTTTATATTCTTGCGAGAGTCTTATGACAAGGAAACTGATGAACAAGAAACGAACCCACCCTTTTTAACAATAATGAAGTACTTCAAGATAAAGATACTGAAAAATGGCAAAGGGTTATGAAATCTGAAATAGAGTGCATGTACTCTAACAAAGTCTGGGATCTTGTAAAACCACCCGAAGGGATAAAACCTATCGGATGGAAGTGGGTATATATAAGAGATGGAGAGGATTGGAGATATTTATATATATATCTATATATGTGTGTACATGTATGCGTACTATGTATAAGTATATTCTTTGGGAGAATATGTCTTATTGAGATATCCTCGAGATATATGAATAGATATTGATGTATATATAGATCTATGTTCAGGTATGTACTATATATATGTTTATGGTCTTTGGAAGTTACTTTCTATTGATACTCTGATTTAGTAGGGCACTCATGGTCTATGGGGTTGACTTGGCCTTCGCGGCTACATACCCTGGTCTGGGTAGAGGGACCCCACTTTCAGAGTAGCATACTCTATGGTCCATAGGGGGACCTCGCGATGCGGCATACCCTACACCATCTAGGTGGTCCACGGGGGGACCCAACCTTGGGGGCTTAGATCCAGATCGCAGTGTACTGTAGAGTAAAATCCTAGATGTTAGATGTTGGATACGAGATGAAATGTTGAATGAGATTAGTGCCTATGTCTGTTTTACGACTATACTTCTCTTATGCCCTTTATTTATACTATATACTTCCCTATTTTGGGTTATCATACTTTGGAGAAGTATATATCATGTTATTACGATTACGTATATCTTGGAAATACTTTTGGACCCAAGTTTTCTCTTATTTTAAGGGAAGGGGTAGCACTTGGCACGCATTGCATGAAAAATTGTTTTCATTGCATAGACATATGTATATATACATATCTATAGATATTTATAAAGAATATAGAAATGGTATATATATATATATGCCTAATCGTAACAAAACTACTTTCACTATGAAGCATCAACATAGGGATGGTTTTAGAAATTATTTTTGTATAAAAACCTTATAGTTTCCACTGAGCCCGTGTTTGGCTCATTCCCATTTTCCAACAGTTTTGTAGGTACTCTTTGGGGCGATACGGATACAGATTACAACCTCTGATAACCAGAAACCATTGTAGTCGTTCGTGGATGACTTGTATCTCACTATAGATATTAGAATCATTTGATTTTATTCTATCATCAATTTGTATTAAATTCTATTCAAAAGTGTTGTAAAGGCCATTTTAATTATTTTTGGGACCTTGTTCGAGGGATTGGAATATATATACATATATTGGAGTATTGGATTTCTAAATATTGCAAACCATTATAGATGTGGAGTTAATTTTCTAGTTAAACTTTATTTTCTTATTTACAGGTTTGGTTTTATTGAAAATACGGACTCCACATGCCAAATTTTTCAGAAAAATGTGGCCTTGCATATAATTTTCCCTCTATCTCAGTTTTAAATTAAGTATTCTAAACCTGCTGTCGCGTATAGCACCATGATCAACCGGGTCCCAGAGGTCTAAACCTCATAACGAAATTCGAGACGTCACATCATCTCTCCCCTTGAAAGGGAGATTAGCCGTCCATAAAGATAGAAGAACAAAAAAAATAATAAAATAGCTCTTTAAATATCTCCAAATATGTGAGTAAAAGAATTTCTCTCAACACTCTACAATATTGTCTTCTTTAACAAATGAAACAATAATACAAGAAGAAGAAAAATATGTAGCACTCAAATATTTTCTCTCTCTACAACAAGCTCTCCTCTTTTCTTCAAAACTCTTGTATGGTTTGTCTTGGCCAACTATGAATCAATATATGTGAGAAATGGAAAAGAATCTTAATAATGAAAGTAGACAATGGGGTGAGGGGGTGTGTGACGCCACGAAATCTCGTTCAGAGGATTTCGCCTCCGGGACCCAGTTAGTCACGGTGTCGTACGCGACGACAGGTGTTATAATATAAAATTCATAACTTAAATAAAAGAAAATTACAGATAGAGCCATATATTCTTGAAAATTTTGGCATGTGGAGTTTATACTTTCAATAAAATCATTTCTTGTCAAACAAACACAAGTTTATCTAAAATAATATCTCCACATCTTTTATTTCCTTATAAAATAGAAATTAACATTCCAGTACAAAGTAATTCCTCTAATGAGGTTCCAATCTCATAAAAAATTTACATATATGGCTTAAGAGTCTAATACAACATAATATGAATATTTCAAAGAATAAGACACAAGTCGTTTCCCAAACGACTTTGGTAATCCAATCTTCAGAGCTATCTAAACTTTGTAAGCGCACCGTCCCTAGGGAACACCTGCAAAACCTGGTTTGGAAAATGGGAGTGAGCCAAACGGGCTCAATGGGAACTATAAGAGTTTGGTATAAGAAAATACGTTGGAAATCATGCATGCCATGCAATGCAATATGATGAAAGTAAATTTAGCTTATACGCAGCCTCTCTGTAATAAATCACCTTTAGTAAAATACATTCCTTGCAGTATATACAATGTAAATATACATACTACATTTCTGAGGCAGCCAATGCACAGAAAACATTTCGTGAAATGCATATATAATATCCCCAGCCCAAAGTATAGGAAAGCGATTATGTATATACACATACATATCATCATATTGTACATGTCAAAACACCGCGACCAGATCTTTCACATCAATCATATATATACGTCACATATAGGATTTCAAATCTAGTGTGCACAGAGATAGCCGGCAACTCGGTTTCTTCTACCCCCAAGGCAAGGACCACCTAGCAAGTCCAGCTAGATGGAAAATGCCCCCAAGGTAATATAATAATCTCACGTAGCCACCAAGGATATATGCTACAGGTAATAACCATCTACCTGGTACGAACAGTGTGGCCATCCGATAGTAAATCCAAATCATATCCAAACAATGATAAGCTCATCAAATTAATAAAACCACAAGAATAGAGAATCCAACAGATGTAGATTTGCATATACATACATTCCATATGTATTCATATAACTCGTATATATATGTACATTCCAAGTATGTGACCATATGCATATTGTATAACATGTAGTGGTATTGTTGTTGTACTTGAACTAGGTTTGCTAGGTCCGTCAACTAATGGCTCAGCTAAAAGATCATGAATTTGGGAGGCATTATAAGCTTTCAGTCAACGTGGCACCAAAGAGAAATATAATATAGTTTTCATAGTATATAAATTATATATAGACCTCCCCTTAAGACCATAATGCTTTGTTTATATATAAAAGGGTTATAATCCTACCCAGCATAATTACGGATTGGCCAAATAAGTGACAAAACCCATAATTTATAAACCAGCAGCCTAAGTACAATGACAATATCACAAATATGAGTATTCAAAGCCAAAGCATACTTTTAAAATCATGTATCACGTCATAAGTATGCGTATCATAGCATATAGTTCATAACCATATCCGTAGAAAGGGGTTTTACGCCAGACTATCCAAAAACAATATAGAAATTGGAGATTATTATAAAATCCATAATATATAATCATATTAAGTATAAATTAAACCAAATGTCAAGAAGAATTAATCCCAAAACCCCATGAACATGCGTTTTTTAAAAAAAAAACCCTAGGTTTCATTGATTTGGGGTAGATATGTTGTAAAAACTTGAAAACAAGTTTTAATAATATTGTTCCAACCTTAGGAGGGTCAATCACTCGAAGTATTGCTGAAAAATCGAGCCGAAAAGGCGTAGACGCGAAAAACCCCCAATTTCACTCAAAACCCTAGCCATGGCTTCTTAAGGAGAAGGAAGATGAAAATGGTGATGAAGATGATGATGGTTTGGTGTGGAATAACAAGTATAGAGTAATCCCTCACACAACTCCAAGATAAGCCCTCACTTCTCTCTCTAGAGCTCTCAAGGTGGTAGGTGTAAAATGAGGAGGAAGTAGGAGAAGAAGATATATAAAAAACCTCGCCAGCCCGATGTAGTCGACTACATCTTCTCATGGAGTCGACTACATGAGAAGATATGGTCTATATTATGTCCATGTAATCGACTCACCCAACTGCCATGTAGTCGACTACATGGCTATATTTTGGCCTTTGTTCAGTTTTTCGTCAACAACTAGACTTTGTTCGCATTTTTGGACATCAAGGAGCTGAAATTAGGTCTCGTCCACAACACGGAAGTTGTAGAATGGATCAAAATATAAAAATAGGTGCAAATGGGGACTCATTTGGAGTTTGGATGAAGAAGATATGGTCTTCCAAAGTCTGGTAAAAACCATAATCTTGCAGGACCGAAACTTGTTATTTATGAGCTGATTTTCGTTCGATCCACCCAGAATGACTTATGGTCATTCTAACATACTGAAATACATTAACATAACTCATTAGAAGTTTCCAAACCACATCAACCTCTCCAGAACCCAGCTTGGCTAACCCAAGCCTAGTTCTGCCTTATAAGCGATATGTATACGTGATTTACAAGAGGTAATTAAACGGGATGTCACAGGGTGTAAGAGAATAATGGTAAACTTTGTCTAGGGAGTGGAGTGTGTAAGAGAGTAATGGTAGACATTGTATAGGAAGTAGAGTGTTGGGTTATGGGTTGAGTGTTTAAAATATGAGAGTGGGTACCACACACTTTTGGAATGTTTTCTCTCTTTTTTTTCTTTTGTTGTCGGAATTTTGTTATGCAATTTCGGATCTGAAGATGGCCGAATTTGGAAAAGTTTTGAACTAGAAAGTTGTAGCTCTTGAATTCTCTTGATTTTAGGCTTAAGCTAGAAACGCATGATTCGGAGTTCTGACCAAAAAGTTATGCCTTAAAAACTATCCAAGCCACTTTAGGTGTCATGTCTCACATATTCAACAAAGTTAAGCATTTAATTACATTTAATTACATTAATTAAGACTAAGACCTGCATAACAACTAAATATCAACATTAGATAACATAATGCAATTTTTTATACTTAAATTTAGGTATTTGGGGAATTATAAATAACAGTTTTGGGTGCTTATCACTTTGAATTGAAAGTGAACAAACAATGCCTTAAGTCATTTTGGAATTCGCAACTCGAAACGAGTACACCCCTAAAGAACTTGACCTATGCCTAAAAGGTAGGGGTAGATTTTGTAAATAATGTGTATATTTTTGGTTTAGAAAGTTTCAGGATTCATAGCACAACATTTGGTGTAAAAAAGACAAAAACAAATCATCATTGAGGAAGAATTAAAAAAATTTGCCGCTAATTGATCAGAGATTAACATGCAACTTTTAAGCGAGCTCTGATCGATCAGGCCCAACCCCTGATCCATCAAAAAGGGGCATATCATTTTTAAGGAAACTATGATGGATTAGAGGGCAATGCTCTGACTGATCATAACTTTTGACTGGTCAAAATTAACAATTTTAAAACCCCCACCCATAAAATCTTCCCCCATTTTCAAACCCACAACTCTCATAACTCCCCCCTCTCATCCCCTAAACCCCCACCCACCACCCACACCATTCAAGACTCCATTAATTCTTTCCATAGCTCCCTTCTCCCACCTTTCCATCCCCATCACAACTCACCATCTCTCTCTACATTCCCACTATCATTTTTCCCTAATCTCCTGCCTTTCCTCTTTCTCTCACTATAACCAACCTTCCCCACTTCAACAATGGCTTCCTTTTCTTCCAAAACCAAGGTTCCATCTGAGCCAACAAAGTAGGAGGTAACCCGCAATTGATTCAATGGTTTTCAAATTCCTGAAGAGTTCGATTGGTGGAGTTATTACTTCGACAAGATGCCTGTTGTGATTGAAAGGCTGGCGAAAATCAAATTAATCTAGAACTTTCCCATAAACGAGCCTTCAAGCACCGCCAAGGATGGGTGGATTATCTCGTCGACTCGAGTAACATGTATAATATTGTAATACCCGTATCTCATCTCCTGTGTAAATTCTTCCTTGGCCTTCGGTTAAACTTAAATAGACACTTTGGATAGTGAATTCTCGATTTGTGTTTTTTTGGATGATGTAAAACCTTTAGCATGTCAAATTAGGCATACGAAGTTTGAGAGATCAATCGTTTCATTACTCGGGAGGCCAAAATCGAAATCGAGGTATAAATCGCAAGTTTGGATATTACGCGATTTCTAAATTTTTGATCAACTTTGTAAGGACATAATTTCTTCATTAGATGTCCAAATGAGTCCCCGTTGGTTCCCAAAGTTTCGTATCGTTCCCCTCTACAACTTCCGTGTTTGGCCTAGAATGAGATTCTAGCATTTTGGGGGTCCGGGAAGCCAAATATCAGTTGATTTTAGTGCAGTGGTTCCAAGATCGATCTTGGCCTTCCCAAGATCGATCTTGGGCTATCCTGGGAGGAAAGCTCCCAAGATCGATCTTGGACCCCCAGGATCGATCTTGGTGCCCTAGAGTCGAATTTTGACGAGTTTTGACCCAATTTTTCTCCCATTTAACCTCATTTCTTCTACCACTTCGACTCATATGCCTCCCTTGTGGTCTAATGGTTCAAAAGAGAGGGAAATAAGGGATCTTGAGTGTTCCTTGTCAAATCTACTTCATTGTTCAATATTAAAGCCTTGAATCAAAGCCGTTCTTGATATTATAAGGGTTGTAGCCCTTCGGTTGCCTTCGAGATGACTATGCCTAATGTAGGATAATTGGTGCCTTATATAGCCAACACATTATATTTCCGTATTATGTTTAAACTTGTTTTCTATAATCATGTATGTGTGCGAATTATAACTTATGTTTTCTTATCAAGCAACTTAACTGTATAGTTCCCACTGAGCCCGGTTGGCTCACCCTACTATTATTTTTATATATAGGTACTTCAGCAGGTACCAAAGGACGGGGACGAGGGAAGGACGTATCATGCTAGATTTGCCTCTGATATGGATGAGAGTTTCTTGCGAAGAAGAAACCTTGTTTTAATTTTTGTATCGGCATGTATTTTGTATCTCCTTTAGATTGTCTCATTGTATAATTGTTAAACCTTATTATACTAGTTAGTGGTTTATATGTACAATGATAAGCCAAGCTATGTATGGACGTCTTTGATTGATGTATGGTTATTTTCTCTGTTAGGTTGATTTATTTGTTCAAGGTTTTGACATTTTCTTTGACTTTTTGCTGTTTTTAGTGACGGCAACCCGTGATTACCCACTTCTGAAGGTAGATGCCTTCATATGGAAATTTGGGCGTCACAAGATCCGAAGTTAAGCGTGCTTGGACCAGAGAAATCCCAGGATGGGTGACCCCCTGGGAAGCTGGTCGTGAGCTCCCAGAAACAAAGCCGTGAGGGTAGATGTCCTGGGGCTGAGTCCTGTCTAGGACGCTACCCAGAACGGAAAATATCATACTGAGGTGGGACAGGGTCGTTACAAATATGAGCATTAGTACTGTATTTATTGCTAGTGTGATTCAAAATGATTATAATGATGATTATTCGTTTATGGCACGTGTTTGTAAAAAAATTTGTCGATTTCAATCCCACTACACTTGGTCATATTATTAATAGTATCCTTTTGCATGAAAGTTAATTTTAGTTCCCTTATCAAACCCATAGAAATAAGCCTTCCAATAACCAATTGGCCACTTTCTTAAGAGGGCGCAATTCTAAATAGGACACTCCACACATTGCCAAAAAGGAATTGCACACGGACAACAAAAGGCTAAAGCATTATAGAATTCATTTGCTTTCAAATGTTATGTCTCATTCAAAGTTCTCAATGCAATTTTCAAGTGTTGAGTATCTTACACTTTTCTAAGCAAAAGGGTGTGAAGCAAAAACAATTCATTCCCATATAAATGCCATATAAAAAAATTGTGTAAAAATATTTGATAAATACAAATTGAATCTTTAAAATGATTAGTGGAGTTCCTTATGACATAAGCTTAAAAAATCCTCTTTGGCAACATATCATTAAAGTATTTAGGATTAGAATCTCAAATTTATGGTGTTTCCATGAATATTCAAAGACTAATCATGCTTGGTAAGGAAAAGTATCCCATTCATACAAGGAATGGATATAGTCTAGCAAGAAATATACAAGTGTATCATCTCTCCATTAATGCTTGAGATCTGTAATACCTCGTGTTTCTTTTTTCGCTTTGACCTTCTCTTACGCCCGGTATGGCTTAATCTTCGTTAGAGAGCGAGCATTGGGTTCTAAGACCTTCGTACTCGACCTGATACTTATAACATGTCATCTTATGTATATTTAGTTTGAGGGAGCAATCGTTACGTTATTTGAGTTGTTCGGATTGAAACCGAGGCGATAATCATTTGTTTCGACTTTTCGCAATTTGTCGATTTTTGGCCAACTTTGAGAGGTTATTACTTCTTCATATGATGTCCAAACGACTCTATATTTGTGTGCATATCTTCATTTCTTTTCTCTCTACAACTTTTGTATTTGGGCCGAGTCGAGATTCAGCCATTTCGATGTCTGTTTTGGGCTCAGAAAGTTATTTGCTGCTGCAGTGACTTCCATGATCGATCATGGAAGGAAATGATCGATCATAGTCCTAACAAGTAGGTCCATAAGGGTTCATGATAGATCATGGGGGACCCATGATCGATCATGGTTCAGACTTGGCGAGTTTTTAAGCGTTTTAAACTCGTTTTTCACCCATTTAACACCCATCACTCCTCATTTTTTTGAGTCACACACATACACCACACTCTAGAGATTTCTAGAGAGAGAGTGGGATATTATTGAGGGTTCTTGAAGGGTCATCATTCCTACACAATATTGGAGCCTCAAATCACTTCCTACTTCACTATTCATCGTCTTCCACCATCGTTTTAGCGCGTGGGGCTTGTAGGCAAGCTAGGGTTTTGCCGAAACGATGTCTACTCTTTCTCAACTCCTCAATCTTGTTTCTCTAAGGTGGGAAAAATAGTACTAAACCCTTGATTTTAAATTATTACTCGTTGAATTAGAGTTTTGAACTCAAACTGGGGATTTTCATCAAAACTACATGTTGTTTCCATCTCATGGGTTTTGGGCTAGGTAAATCCTAGATTAATGATGCATATAGATGGATTGTCACTTAGATATCATGAAACATCACTTCTTACCATAGTATGAGCTTTGTTCTCTTGTATATACACCATACCCACTTTGTAGCCTAAGGTATGAACTAGGCTATAGGGGATTTCAGGATTTATGTTTGGATTAAGGTTGGTTGTGGGTTATAAGAGGTAAATACTTATGGATATGCCCTTAGTTATAAGTGTAGAATATTATCCTCGAAGTTACATTAGAAACTCACTTAGATGGGAGTGATATACACTAATTATTGAGACTAGTGTCTTGTATAGACCTTTGCTAGTGACTAATGAAGAGAATATCACCTAGATGCATTCTAGAGATGCTATAATCACAATTTCGTGAAGTCAAGGTCCTCTTGGCCATAACCTAAGAAACTAAGCGTACCTTAAACGTGCCGATTAAGCAAGAATCGTAATAGCCAATGCATGGTTGGGTAGAATAACTTGAGAACTGTAATGCGCATCACAAAACCTTGATTATACATGCTTAACACATAAAGAGATGTAAGATACAAATAATAAACCATATTATGTGAAAATGACCAGACGATGAGAATACGGATTATAAGCATAATGACGACGCTTATATTAATGATGTTAACGTTGAGTAATCAATAGTGGGCGATTTGATATTGTATATACAAGAATGATGATGACCGAGCACCGGGTAGCTCCCCGTGACTCGAAGTTGGGTCGCCTATTTGCCTCCCCTGGGTGAAATTCCCTAAATCGTGCACGAAAAAATGAAGTCAGTGACTCTGCCAGTGGTTGTGGTTGCCCACAAAGGAGAGCCCACTCTATGTATCTTGCCTCCTAACTGGATTATGTGTCCTTGGTTAGATGAGTTTTTCCGGCAAGCGGAGCAGCTCCCGTGTGCCACTACTTACCCATTTGGTGAGTTCCCAGGAAGTAGTGGACTACTAATGGCCGGCCATTACCCTGCTAGGGTATCACTTGGTGTAGTTATTTCCAAAGTGTCGATGTGGTTTGTATGAGGTGTTCTCCTCGTTAACTATTTGGAGTGTTGTCCCCGAGAAAGTGACCGTTGCATGGGTTATCTCCAAAGGACTTACTTGGATAACCAAATCCCTGAGCCACTCCCCACTTGGAGGATACATGGATAAAAGCTTTGGATCCATTCGGGATTCGCTAGATTTATTGTTCTGGGCCTAGACTGACCGCGTGGTGAAACTGAAGCATTATACTGGAGACGTGATACGGAAGTTACTGTGAGATTGTAATTATGCTGCTATTATTATTGTATCATATCATGTCTCATATTGGTTTATGTATGTTGCTTCAGCTATGATATAAGCAATATAGAGACTTATACGGACACATCTAGACATGACAGGGTACACGTAGAGAACTATTGAGCCTTCCATAATGTATATATATTTAAAGTGGAAATAGATAATAATTATTGAACTTTAGAAATGGTGTATGGGTATGCAGACGCGTACGGATTAGGGAATAGTGAGCCAGATCATAATGCATATAATATACTAATCATTGAAAAGTGAAATCATAGCTAACGAGATAGTTTAATGAGAGTATGCCGTAACATAACGGTTTAGACTAGTGATCTTGAGGTGAAGCCTATTAGCTGGCCAAGTATAGGCTCCATAATGAATTATAATTAAAGAGGAAATAATAAATACTAGGCCAATAGTTATGACCTACGGAGAAAGGACCGGATAGCATAGATGAGTGTGGAGTTACACTTGAGAATGGATAGTCCATAGCATGTCGAACCTTAGGAAGCTAAAGTTTGATACGAGGTGACTTTCGACTAGCGATCTCCTCGAGTTGTGAAAATTCCTTGGAGTTTTATCTTATGGATGGTTAGAGGAGAGATTGGGTTGTTGGGTAAATGGTTTCCAGGGAGCTAGAATAGGAATCCTAGTGGAGTTGCATGCACTCGGGTTTGCATTGCATTGTAAGTTTTCAAACTATTACATTAAAGTAAAGTATTTTATATACAAAACCTATATAGTTTCCACTGAGCCCGGATTTGGCTCATCCCATTTTCTAACAGTTTTGCAGGCATACCTTCTCGAGTTGCATATGATGTATGTGTATAGAGGCCTCTGATATCCACAGTCTACGTCTAGTCCTTCTTCGGAAAAGGACTATATTTTATAGTTGTTTTGGTTTCCTTTTGATCGTAAATGGACTATGATTTGATAAATAATTTGTATTATAAATTTTTATAAATGGTTTTATATATGTGGATTGGATTTGAAATTGTAGTTGGACGTGACTATTCGTATTAAATGATTTTAAACCTTACAGGGTGGTTTGCTATTTAAATAAACTCCACATGCCATGATTTTGTAAAATGAGCTTTTAAACAAGATCACATTTTATTTGAGAAAAGTTTTTAAAAGTCGTGATTTTTATATTTTAATCTTGCAATCGCGCACGGCATCCGTGATTAACCGGGTCCTGGAGGTGAAAATCTCATAACAGGATTCGGGGTGTCACAAGATCATGTATATAAGGCATACAAAGTCAAATCATCTTATAAAAATTATCTTACTAGCTTATGAATGGTTGATTAAATGGAGAAGATGAAGGATTCGACAAGTATTTAACAATACTAACAATGGAATGCGAATTGAACTTACATAATTAATGCATTGCAAACTTCATATTTTAGCCTTAGCAAAGAAATTTACTCCATAATAAATGTAGATACAAAAATTATAGAACTCTATTCCATTTCTCTTCAATGAAAAATAAATTATAAGCTCTAGAAAAAGATTGATATTTAAGATAATAATATATTAGAAAGATATCCAACAAGCCCCTCAGAAAATAATGAAGACTATATATATGAGTGTTCTGTTGTCTTCCTCTCATCTCTCTACTTAAAACCCAAAAGAAACAACGCCTTTTGTCCCATGGATAATAGCCTTCATTATATTAAATACAATATTTCTTGAGATTGAGAATTGTAGCCACCATTTAATATTCCATGTTTATCTATGGGATGTAGAGCAAAAAGGGAAGGTGACATACAATATAAAGCATGGCATCTTGATCAATCTAGGCATGAGCTGTGTAGGAAAAAATTATATGATTGATCTAGCACTTGAGATTGATTCCAAGATTGATCTAGTAAAAAAACTAGATTGATCTTACATGGTTGTTGTCCAACTCTAAATTGATCTTGAAATGAGCTAGATTGATCTAACTCTTTGACTTTCTGTTGACTTTTTGATTTAGAGTCCTAAATTGCTTTGTTGATCATTTTTTTCTTGAAAAATTCATTTCTTGAGATCTAAAGACACCAAAATAAACACAAAACGTGCCTTACCAATCAATGTTAAATACAAAAGTGCTACAAGAATAATCATGAAATAAGTAGGCTAACCGAGTTGTTTTAGAGAGATAAACGCATCAAACTACTCCGAAAATGAGCGTATAAATTACAATATTATGCGTTTATGAACTCCTCTCAATTTATCTCTTGCTACTCCATTTGCAAGATAGAAATTAAATAATACTATCCGAACGTGCATTAATAAAATGCACTAAGCCATTTTGAAAACTTCCAAGTTCCCTTAGAAGACAAGGTTTGTCTCATGAAAGTTTAGAGTGATGATACTTACAGACATCAAAAGTTTGATCATGATGAATGATGAGAATGATGATTTCAAGAGTTGAAATTTCAAAATTTATGGCATTACTATCACTATTTCCGAACTTGCGGGTTTTGAATGACTATATAAATTGCTTATCACCTTTAAAAACTTGATCGATACTTCCCTTTTATCACATGATAAGCCTTATCTTAGAAAAATTCACATTTAAACACAAATAGTGTTGATCATTAGAAATGGAAGAGGAATTTCTTTCAAAAACAAAAGCTCCAAATTTTGTCCATTTCTAAGCACTTTTCTTAGATGTTTTGCTAAATTAATTTAGGGAAGTTTTCATCTCTATATAAAATTTGACATTTTATGCTTATCTATTAAGTGAAGCTATTCACCCTTTCCCATATAGTAAACTTTGCCTATCCATAATATTAGACAAAGAGACTTATGATTTAGTCAAGTTAACTTTAAGTCAATATTAGGATTAAAAGTCATCCAAGTTTTTCAAAGTACCATGCATTGTCCCTCTTTAATGGAGGATCTTTTCGAAAAAGCTTCTATCATTTTTGGAGAAGAACTCCTTCTTCACAAAATGAAAATTACTCTAAGTGTTAAGAAAGAAGTTCTCTACTTAAAGCATTTACACATTTAAGAGATGTTTCTAGGGTCATGGATCTAATTGAAGCAAAGTAAACTAGTTTATCACTCAAAATTCTATCTAAATCAAGGAATTCATGCCATTAGCTAACGAAACAATCATCATCATTTTAAAAAATTATTCATCATTTTTAAAATTTAAATTTTTTTTAAAAAAATGAGCTTTAAACACATAGAAAATTCAGAAATTGAAAAGATATTAAAGTTAAAGTATATTACCCCCCAACTTGAAGAACGCATTGTCCTCAATATGAAGAGAACGAGAAATGGGTGAGCTCACATTTGGCTTTTTGATTTTCATGAGGTAAAATAGAGCTATTTCCAAAGGCAAAGCTACTATATACATACACTAGCAACTAAACGGGTTAGAACATAGCATGCATTCATAAAAACCAAAATCCAAGAGTAGCATCATGTTCATCAAACCAAACCCAAAAATAAATAAACAAAATAAAGTAATGAAATGGAGTTTTCAGAAATTAGAAAGGGCGATCACATGTCCGAGGGTGGAGATGGTGGAAATCGCATTCTAAGAGCCTCGAATTGTTCTCAAAGATAGGCATGTTGGGCTTTCATTTCAGTCTCCATTTGCTCTTGGAAATAAGTATGGTGGGCTCATATTTCATTCTCCATTTGCTCTTTGCGGTTGGTCGAATTCGTGAACCTCGATTAAATCATTCCTCTCATCTCCTCCATTTGCGTTCAGATCACGTCTATGGGATCCGCCACATGATCTTGTGGGATATTAACTGGGCCTGAACTTGTCCATCGCCTCCTCAGTGACAGTCCGGGAGCATCCACATCAACCAGTGCTTCTTCCTAGCCCTCATCTTCTTCTTCCTTTTGTTAAACTAGTGGGGTAATGGACGAACTTGGGTAGTTTCAAAGTTGGGCAGTCGCTTTAGCAAAAGTGGACTTGTTCATGGAGGACGTTTGTATTCTCCTTTGGTCACTATCCCTTTCATGTACCCCCGCCCTCAAACACATTTTCATAAGTAAAACTCCATACTTAATCGTATCATTATGGAGCGAAGAGTTGTATGTATTAGCAATCTTTTTAATTACCAATCTCAGAAAACAAAATAGCTTGTTGTGAGTAATGGCCTCCGTGGCAAGTGCGTGATGGTGATAAAGGTGTTGAGTGTGTGAGGTCGGATCAATGGCATTAGCCAGCACCAACCACAAGGTGTTCAAATTCTCGGCCAAATCACTTCATTTAAAAGTTGACCCTACCCATCATCTTGGTTGGCGCACCAAAAATGTAGCCGATGCATCATTACCGGGTGCATTGCTACTCCTCCAAATTGGCATATCGTAAGTGCGATAAGGTAAGGATAGGATTCCCATGATATGATAAACGGTAACCATATTGAACAAAACATTCACCCCCGCCCCCGTACCCGAGCTATGTATGAAAAGTTTTCATCCGGAACAGGCAATAAAATAGCAATAAATTCCTGGCAAATGGAAAGGTTACACTAGTTACATTCGTTGTATAAGTAGTTTACCCATCCCGACCGCCGTTCAATTGAAGTTCATTGTTGAAAATTTTCCAAGGACCCGATGTCGATCAGCCTCTCGATAACCACCATCCGATCTATGTAGGCATATTCCAACTATTCGAACTATTTTTGTCTTCGAAAGCCTTGATAGCCTCCCTCGGAGTGATTTGTGTCATTTCGGGCTTCAAGGCTATTATACTTTGAGATGAGGAAGCCTTGGGAGAGAGAGTCTGGTGAGAAATTTCTATAAAGAGAGAGTGGTGGGTTTTGGGTCTAGGCCTCAAAATATGGGCGAGATTTATGGAGATTTGGTGGAATGTAGTGGAGATACAGAGGTTTTGGTGGAGAAATTTAAAAGATTTAAGTGATATTTGTGGGCTGAGATGAGAAAGAAATAGGTGGGAATGGTGGAGGAAATGGGTATTTTAATGGAGAAAAAAAGTGGGTTGGGGTTATTTTGAAAAGAGCGAGTGAGAATGGTAGAGAAATTTTGATGAGTGTTAATGGGTATTAATGGTAGTGGAAGGTTTAATGGAGACAGAGGTTTTGAAATATTTAATGGAAGTGAGGTTAATGGAGGTGATTAAAGGCTCAATGGGGGTGTGATAAATGGGTGTGGGGTGGTGTCGGTTGTGTGAGAGAAAGGGAGAAAGAATAGGTGAGAAAAGAGTGGGGGTGGTGTCCCATGGCTCTTGACCTTTCTCTCCTTTTTTTTTTCTTTTTTTTAAGCTACTTGATCGGTCTAGCATGGAGCTAGATCAGTCTTACAAACCCACTGCCTAACCTAGATCAGTCTAGGCAAGGGCTGGACCGATCATGCCTCATTTTTTTTCATTTTTTTAATAGAACAAGGGCAAGGACCCTTTTTCTCTTACAACCCCAAATTTTCCACATTTTTTTCTCTTCTAAAAAGTCGCAAAATTTATCAAAGTATTTCCAAGATGCCCGATTCATCCGAATTTTTCTTCAATTTCTTTCCCATTTTTTTAGAGATCAAGGGTAAGGACCCTTTTTCTCGTACAACCCCACATTCTCCACATTTTTTTTGCTTCTCGAAAGTCCCAAAATTTAACCAAGTATTCCCAAATCTGTGCCGATTTTATCCGAATTTTTTTTTCAATTTCTTTTGGAAATTTTTTTCCATTTCAATATGTTTTGGGCTTCCTCTAATCCACATGGAATATTCTCCAATTCTCCTCTTCAACATTTTTTCCTTCACAAACTTTCGCATGCTCCCAATTTGTTCCACTTCTCCCGAATTTTGTTAAAATGCTTTCAATTTTTTTCTCTGATCCGCCTGAATTTTTTGAAACTCCAAAAATAAAAATATACACATTATTTACAAAAATGACCTATGCTTTTTAGGCGTAGTTCAGGTTCCTTAGAGGGATGGACTCCTCTAGCGACGAAACATCCAAAAACGGATTTAATCTTTGTCCGTTTACTTTAAATTTGAATCCCGTTTATGGATTAACCACCATCACGGATCCAAATGGGAATACATGCTTGACAATGTAGGGGTCGGTCCAACGGGATTTTAATTTTCCAAAAAAAAGGTGGAAACACATATCATAAATAAGGACTTTTTGGCCAAGTTTAAATCTTTCCACAAGATCGATTTATCATGAATTTTTTTCCCTTTACTTGTTTAACTTCACATTGTGATATGCGTCTCTCCCTAAATGATTTGTGTTCCAACTCAACGAGCAAGTGACAAGGCTTTTCTTTGCAATTTGGAGATATCTCGAGAGTTGTTTTAAAGGCAATTCGGTAAGCCCAAAGTGCATTGTTTAGTAGCAATGACCAATCTTTGCAATTTGGATTCACCGTTTTGTCTAAAATCTATTTTATCTCTCGGTTTGCAATCTCAGCTTGCCCATTTGATTTAGGGTGATAAGTAAGGAACACTTTGTAGTTTACACTATATTTTTGCATTAATGATTTAAAAGGTTTGTTAAAAAAATTTGAGCCTCGATCACTTATAATTGCCTTGGGGTGCTAAACCTTGCAAGAATGTTGTCTTTTAAAAAATGGATCACAACTTTATGATAATTTGTTTTGCAAGCTATGGCTTCCACCCATTTGGACACATAATTAACCGCAAGAAGGATATGTAGATTACCAAAAAAGAATGAGAATGGCCCCATGAAGTCAATGTCCCAACAATAAAAAATTCCAACCATGAGGATCAGGTTGAGTGGCATTATGCTCTTTCTTGTGATTCCTCTTAACATTTGGCATCTTAGGCAAGCTTTGCAAAAAGCGTGGGCATCTTTGAACATTGTTGAGCAATAGAGGCCACATTGTAGGATCTTGGAGGCCTTCTTCTTGGCCGAGAAGTCCCACCACAAGCTTCATTGTGGCAAAATCTTTGAACCCTTTCAATC
This sequence comes from Lonicera japonica, assembly GCA_021464415.1. NCBI lineage: Eukaryota > Viridiplantae > Streptophyta > Magnoliopsida > Dipsacales > Caprifoliaceae > Lonicera > Lonicera japonica. The sequence continues at coordinate 21,861,703 of CM038469.1, forward strand.
CGCACCATACTTGAAAAATCACGGATCATCCCAATAAAAGCAGTTAACCTCGGATAAGAACTTCCTTCAATCTTAGGCATTCCAAGGACTTGGCATTTTCCCAGTGACAAGGTAGTTCACAATATTGGCATACCATGGCAAAGTGGAGATTGAAATAGTTGTTTGTTCGAAGAAGAGTCTTTGATAACACTCTCTTCAATGTGGTTAGTAAATGAAATACGGGATAGGTTATCTGCCACCATATTTTTAACACACTTCTTGTCCTTTATGAAAATATTGAATTCTTGTAAGAATATAATCCATCTTAAAAGCCTCGGTTTAGCATCCTTCTTGGTGAAGAGGTATTTTAGAGACGCATGGCCTATAAAGATGACGATTGGAGATCCTATGAGGCAGGACCAAAATTTGTCAAAGGCGAAGACAATGGCCAAAAGTTCCTTCTCGGTGGTGGTATAATTCATTTGAGCCTCATTGAGAGTTTGGCTCATATAGTAAATCACTCTTGGCTTCTTATCTTTGCATTGGCCAAGGATGGCCGCAACAACGTAGTCACTTGCGACGCACATTAGTTCAAAGGGGGGATTCCAATTTGGAGTTTTCGTGATTGGTGCAGTAGTGAGCATGTACTTGAGCTTGACAAAGGCTTGCTCACATGCTTTGGTCTATTCAAAAATGAATTGCACATTGGTTTAGCAATGGCACTAAAATTTTGAATGAATTATTGATAGAATTTGGTATGCCCCAAGAATGAGTGAACATCTTTGATAGACTTGGGAGTGGGTAGCTTTGATATAAGCTCAATTTTTTCCTTGTCTACTTCAATACGTTTCCTTAATACAACATGACCTAGTACAATGCTTGTTTTCACCATGAAATGGCATTTCTCACAATTAAGGATGAGTTGCTTCTCGATACACCTTTCTAGAACATATTCAACATTGTGTAAACAATTCTCGAACGACTCGTCTACGAAAACCTCTAGGGTTTTCTCCACCATATCACTAAGTATGCTCAATATATAATTTTGAAAAGTGGCAGGTGCATTGCATAAACCAAAAGGCATTTTTTTTATGGGCAAAAGTACCAAACGAACATGTGAAGGTTATTTTCTCTTGGTCCTCAAGATCAATTTCTATTTTGTTATACATAAAAAATCCGTCTAAAGTAAAACAGAACTCATGACCCGCCAATTTTTTAGTTTGATCTAAAAATGGGAGAGGGAAGTGGTCATTTCTAGTGATCTCATTTAGCTTACGGTAATCTATGCACATTCACCACCTGATGGTGACTTGTTAAGGTATCAACTTATCATTTTCATTCTTTAGTACCGTAAGCCCTAATTTTTTAGGTACAACTTGGGTTGGACTCACCTATTTGCTATCCAAAATCAAAAAGATGATCTTAGCATCAATTAATTTTAACACCTTGGTGATGGAGACATAAATACAGGATCGTTTGATATTACGTATAAATTGAACAAAAAAAATTTATGCTTAAACCCTATAAGAATAAAGGTATTTCACCTTTGTGGATCATGTAGAGGATCCATATGAGGAGACTAGGGTTTGAAAGCATCAGATTGCGATTTGGTCAGATTTTTTTAATTCTCGTCTGTGAACACCCCAATCCACGACTCTCGTGCGAATACTGATTTTCTTTAAGCATCCTGCATTTAGTCATTTAATCATCATGCATGTAGAAAGACTGATAGGAAAGACTCCAATTTTGGACGCGTTGGGAGTCTAAGATAACCTTTGTTGCCTCTTCGCTTACTAGGACGGGGATCGACCTGTCGCACGCCCAACCGTACGGCTACCTGCCAACCGTATGGTTGGCACCTCCTAACCGCACCCCCTAGCCGCACGCCCAACCGTACGGCTACCTGCCAGCCGTACGGCTGGCACACCCCTGTCGCACGCCCCAGCCGCACCCCATGCGGCTACCCCTGCGGTTGGCCTCTTTTGGAGCGTTTTTGGCACAAATGTTGCTATAAATAGGACCCTTGGGATCCCATTTTAGAGGCATCAACACTCAATAGTATTTTTAGTAAGTAGGAACTCTGTCAAAAATCTTTAGAGAGTCATTTTAGAGAAATTCTGAAAGAGAATTTCTAGAGAGAGAAAGTTTTAGAGAGAGAAAGTTCTAGAGAGAGAAAGGAGCAATCAAGGCAAGGTTCTTATTTCTTCTTCAAGCGCATCAGGTACGTCTTTCTACAACCCTCCTTAATTTCAATACTGCATTTAAATTCGTTTTAATACAGAAAATTAGATAACTTGCAAAGAAGTTCATTGCTTTCAAAATAAATCCTTTCTAAACATTACAAGAAATCTAAAATCCGTTTTGACACGTTTTCAAAACAAAAACAAAAATACAAAAACAGTTTCCAAACGAAAGGAACTATGAGACTCTGATTTCATTCTTCGAATGAATACGTAGGCGCTCGCAAAGCTCGAGTCTGATTTCAAAATATTATTTTAAACTGAATTTATCCGGAAAGGACTATTCTGAAAACCATTCGAACTACTTGCAAGATATCTAAAATAGGAATTAGATGCATGATCCATTAAGAGACCGAAAGGGCGAATTGGGTGCCTAACACCTTCCCAATTCGTAACGTAGTTCCCGAACCCTAACAAAGTCAATTTTCAAAATAAATCTCTGGTTTCAAACGTATGAAAGATGATTCATTTCGAATTGTCCTTCGTACGATCTTTTGTTTGTTTTCTTGTAAAACAAACTGGCGACTCTACAAAACACGTTTTCAAAATAGAACCGAGAACGAAGACTCTTTTCTCCTATCTCGGGCGCGCGGGTCCGGATTCTCACACTGGGCTGCGAATTTTTTTTTTCGCCACCGAAAAGACTTCTGATCGTCCTGATTTTACGCGACATGCAAATAACTTTGCGTTCCGAACCACATATCCAAAAATCTGCCCGATCCAACGGTGGGATCAAAAGTTACGATTGATTTACGATTGCTGTGCCGAAAAACCTAAAGATCTTCTATCGTATTCCTTTCGCCATCAAATCTTGCACCAAGTGTGGGCTACGGTATCACCAAGATTTTCTCCTCTCTCAATAGAACAAACCCTAACTCATAAGAATTATTGTTATCTTGAGAAGAGATAAGGCCGGCGTATATATAAGGCTACGATAGGGACCTTAAAGAGAAATAAGTGTTTGGGCTTCCTATGGAAAGTTGGAATCCTAATTCCACTATGAATTAGTTTCTTCCATAAATTATAATTCACACCACTAAAGAATTATAATCGCACTCCCGTCCTTATCTCAAAATTATATTTCGAGCTCCTTATTATTAAATACTTATTATTCTCCCCACGTTAAGATTACAGATAACCGTCATTTAAATTAAATTACTGACAATTATATTTAAATGACTTCTTAATCATTGAGCCTACCACTTAACTTATTTGACATGTCGGATTAACGTAATCCACCTGCTGGGTTTGACATGATCAAAACTTATAAGCTTCTCAAGGGGTTATCATCAATCCCTATACCGGGACGTGGATTCCGTCAATAATTAATATTTATCATACATATAGTGTCGTCATCCAATTCACGAAGATTATTGATCCATAAATGAATCTCACTCTTAATGAGTCAAAACAACAAACACTACATATATATGTCTATTAATTATTTCAAGCTTAAGAGCATAAGTAATCATAATAACCATGGGATTTTAAATTGTTTTATATAGTCAGTATAAAAACAATTAACCCAAACTGGTCCTATTCAATACACACAAAGTGTACTAGCACAATGAGTTAAAAATATACCGTTTTCTGTGGTTAAGATAAACTACTAAAACTTGTGCGACAATCCTACCGATGGGTGTCCAATTCCATCTAAGACTGTAAACCATTAAACTTATATTCCACAAGAACCGATGATAAGATCTTCTTTGTGTAAGCTATACTCTACACGCCAAATCATCTACTATATGGAATAAAAGACACACATGCACAATATTTAAATAAATAATACAATGCAACCATTGCCCATACAGATTCTCATTAAAACAGCAAAACCAAGTTTATAACATATCCAAACCAACAAAAAAATTATGGCTTTTAGTATATCACTCTAACAATCTCCCACTTAGACTCAAAGCCATGCAGCTATGCGTCTCACTTCTATTCCTTCAACGTGAACATGTGTTTTTCTTTCTTATGAATCATCGACTCCTTCGAGTTCGCAGCCGTTCCATTATTATCAAAATAAAGTGAAATAGGTTATAACACTGAAGGTGCCACATCTAGATTCATATGAAAGTTCCTGAGCCAAACCGCTGCCTTAGCTGCTTTTAAAGCAGCCACATATTCAGCTTTCATGGTGGAGTCAGCAATGCCTGACTGCTTGATACTCCTCCAACCAATGACTCCACCTCCTAGAGTAAACACATAACCTAAAGTTGACTTTCTGAAATCCTAACATTTGACTAAAAATTCTGGTCTGTGTATCCAACAGGTACGACTGTTTGCCTGGTAAACCAACATAAAAACTCGAGTCCTTTTAAGGTACTTAAGTATATGTTTTACCGCAGTTCAGTGCTCTTTCCCTGGATTAGATTGATATTTGCTAACTATATCAACGGTAAAGCAGATGTCCGGTCTAGTACACATTATAGCATACATGAGGCTTCTTACTACCGAAGTATAAGGAACTGCCCTCATCATGTGTCTTATGACACTGATCTTGGATAAAGTGATTCCATGCCTAAAAGGGAGAAACCCTTTCTTGGAATCCTGTATGCTAAATCTAGCAAGAATTGTATCGAGGAATAACACTGCACTTCCATTGCGCCTTTTGTACACACAAGACTCATCTGAACATTGATCAAAACTAAAAGATTTGATTTCATGGTCAAAACAGATGTTCTAAGATCTAGACACTTGCTTAAGCCCATAAATGGGCTTCTTCAGCTTGCACAACATGTGCTCTTGGCCCTTTCCTATGAATCCTTCTGCATGCATCATAGATGCTTTTATCAAGACTTCCATTAAGAAAATCTGTCTTGACATCCGCTTGCCAAATCTTGTAATTAAGATGAGTCGCAATGGATAAGAGAATCTGAATAGACTTTGGCATGGCTACCGGCAAAAAGGTTTCATCATAATCGATCCCCTTCTTTCTGATTGATCCCTTTTAGCAACAAGCCTTGATTTAAGCCCGTCTAATCCTCTCTATCTCTTATATACCCACATGCATCCGATAGGTTTTATCCATTCGGGTGGTTTTATAAGATCCCAGACTTTGTTAGCGTACACGGACTCCATTTCAGATTTCATAACCCTTTGCCATTTTCTGTATCTTTATCTTGAAGTACTTCATTGTAGTTAAAAATGGTTCGTTTCTTATTCATCAGGGACCTTGTCACAAGACTCTCCCAAGAACATAAAACGATTAGGTTGACGAACAACCCTCCCACTACGACGAGGCACTACTTGTGTTTGTGTACGTTGTGTAAATATTGAACATACTACTTCACTATCCACACATTGTGCTGGTTCAAGAACCTACGTATTAGTGATTTGTTCAAGATTTGCACAAGTATCGGCAATCCTCCCACTACAACTAGGTAATGGAATGTCAATATCCATTTATTGTGGTATTTCCTCTTGTACTAAATGTATAGACAAATTGTGCCCTGTTTTTCTCTCCTCTTATTTCCACAACAACAACATTACTTCTGGGCTTATGGTCTATGATATAATCCTTTTCTAAGAATCTGGCATTGATAACAATAACCTTAAATTCTCAAGGATTATAAAACAAACCACCATTGATTCATTTTGGATACTGTGAACACCTCATTTTGCGACCCTCGCAAAAATTATGATTTTCAAAGAAATGAATACGCATGCATGCACGAGCATATTTGGATGCACAAAAACTATGTACAAATGATACAGGTCAAAGAAGAAAGCCGAAAGGACCCCGGATGAGGAGTTACAGAATTATCGAAAATTGTTGGAATCGAAAACCGTCGAAACTCCTGAAAACTTGTGAAAGGAGAGTTACGCATTTCGGATCATCCTCAAACTTTGAGAGTTGTTAGACATTATCAAAAAGAGTAGCATACTCGAAAATCAGCTCAATCCGACAGTCGGATCTCCAAAAATTAAAAAAATCATGAGTTTGATTCAGGTGATCTAATGGAGGTCTTCTCAGAGTTAAAATGGTTTGAAGTTTGGTAAGTAGATAGGCCTTATTGTGGGGAAGAGCATATTAAAATTTCAGCTTTGTCGGACATGGGATCCTCAAGAATCAATTTGTCTATCGTGCAATTCTAGTCAAAATGTCCTTCGTAGTAAATTAAAATAAATAGTGGCCTTCCCGAATTCTGATCGACCTCAAATTTGGACACAAGATAGAAAACATTTGGAGGGAAAACATATCAAAAAATCGGAATGAACCAACGGTTGGAAGTTCAATTGTAGAGATTGTTGTACGGAAGTAAGTTTCTTATGCGGGAACAAACTCTTTGTACCAATTCGAGGAGAACGAGTCCTTCCCGAACTCCGATCGTCTTCAAATTTTTACAAAGTCTAGAAGACTTATATTGGCAATATATATCAAAAATTTAGCATGATCCAACTGTTAGAACCTGACTTGTCGTGCAGACAAGGGACCTTGTCTACAACAAGTACCTTTAGTACGCGTACACAAACTCTTCGTACCAATCAGAACGAAAGGGAACCTTCCAGAAATCTGATCGACCTGACATTTTTACACAATCTAGAAGAGTTCTATTCCCAACACATATCCAAAAATCAGGATGATCCAACGGTGGGAAGGTTTCGCGATAATTTCCAAGAGTCCTAGTTGCAATCTCTTTTCTTGCTCTCCAAGTATTTTCTTCAACTATAAATAGACCCCCCCTCCATTCATTATTTTCATCAACAATCAAGGGGATTTCGTGATACACACCAAGAGATCCTTATTCTCTCCTTCTAAGAAGGCTCAGCTACAATTTCCTCTCTCTTCTTTTATTTATTCGTCAGTTTTATAATTTATATTCCTGTCTGCATAATTTCTATTACTTGATAGCTTTTCAAAATCCTTTTTTAAATTTTTTTTCAAAACTAAAGGCGTATAATAAACCCTAATCCAATTCCAAAATAGTGTTATTACTTTCTTACTTTTCCAAAAGCTCGGATTGGCGGTATTGTTATTGTGAGAATCAGGACCCATACCCCGTGAGAAGAAGAGGTGGTCCTCGTTCTCGGTTTTATTTGAAAACGTGTTTTGTAGAGTCGCCAGTTTGTTTTACGAGAAAACAAACAAAAGGTCGTACGAAGGATAATTCGAAAATGAACTATCTTTCATACATTTGAAACCAGAGATTTATTTTGAAAATTTACTTTGCTAGGGTTCGGGAACTACGTTACGAATTGGGAAGGTGTTAGGCACCCAATTCGCCCTTTCGGTCTCTTAATGGATCATGTATTTAATTCCTATTTTAGATATCTTGCAAGTAGTTTGAATAGTTTTCAGAATAGTCCTTTCCGGATAAATTTAGTTTTAAAACAATATTTTGAAATCAGACTCGAGCTTTGCGAGCGCCTACGTATCCATTCGTAGAATGAAATCAGAGTCTCGTAGTTCCCTTCTTTTGGAAACTGTTTTTTTTTGTATTTTATTTGTTTTGAAAACGTGTCAAAACAGGTTTTAGATTTCTTGTAAAACTTAGAAAGGATTTGTTTTGAAAGAAATGAACTTCTTTGCAAGTTATCTAATTTTCTGTATTAAAAGTGAAATTAAATGCAGTACTGAAATTAAGGATTTGGTAGAAAGTTATACCTTCTGCGCTTGAAGAAGATAGGAGGACTTTGCCTTAACTTCCTTCTCTCTCTAGAGCTTTCACTCTCTAGAGCTTTCTCTCTCTAAGGCTTTCTCTCACTAGCCTTCTCTCTCAGAATTTCTCTAAAAATGACTTTCTAGAGACTTTGACCAAGCTCCTACTTACCAAAAAATACTATTTTATCTTGATCCCCTCAAAATGGGATCCCAAGGGTCCTATTTATAGCAACATTTGCGCCAAAAACGCTCCAAAAGAGGCCAACCGCAGGGGTAGCCGCATGGGGTGCGGCTGGGGCATGCGACAGGGGTGTGCCAGCCGTACGGCTGGCAGGTAGCCGTACGGTTGGGCGTGCGGCTAGGGGGTGCGGTTAGGAGGTGCCAACCGTATGGTTGGCAGGTAGCCGTACGGTTGGGCGTGCGGCTAAGGGATGCGGTTAGGAGGTGCCAACCGTACGGTTGGCAGGTAGCCGTACGGTTGGGCGTGCGACAGGGTTATCTTAGACTCCCAACGCGTCCAAAATTGGAGTCTTTCCTATCAGTCTTTCTACATGTATGATGATTCATGATTAAATGCAGGATGCTTAAAGAAAATCAGTATTCGCACGAGAGTCGTGGATTGGGGTGTTCACAGACCCTCTCGTCTCGGGATTCTTGTCCCCAAGAATACTGGGATGATAAGAAGACAACGATTCACGACTCTCGGGTGAATCAAAGTATACCCTTTCTGGCATGCGGATTCTTTTGTGCTTCAGGTGATGCAACCCAAAAATTGCCCCTTTCCTTTTGGCCGGGCTACACGATACATCAACCTTTTCTTCCATCTACCCTCGGTGATAGATTACTCTCAGTGGCACACCACCCTCAGTGTGTAGGACTACACGAGGGGGCTTGGCATTATGCTGATTCCAAAAGACCGTGGTGGAAAAAAGCGTTCTCGAAGCTTTCCCTTTTCTTAGAAGAAGAATAAAGACCTTAGTCTTGTGATATATCCTTTTGTGGGGTGTGGTGCTAGAAGAGATTTTTATCATTGGAGAAAGTGAGCTAGATTCCTTTCGTAGGGAATGCGCGAAGAATTCTAATTTTTCGAAAAAAGGATTCCCATCATGGGGAATGTGTGGATAAAGATTATTCCCTTCTTGGGGAATGCGCGGTAAAGGTTATTTCCCTTCGTGGGGAAAGGGGATCGGAGAAAATTCCCATCGTGGGGAATGCGAAGAATTCCTATCTTTTCAGGAATTCGGAAAATTCCCTTCTTGGGGAACACATGGAGTCGTTATTTCCCTTCTTGGGGAAAGGGGTTTCGGAGAAATTCCCATCTTGGGGAATGCGAAGAATTCCTATCTTTTCAGGAATTCGAAAAATTCCCTTCTTGGGGAACACGTGGAGTCGTTATTTCCCTTCTTGGGGAAAGGGGTTTCGGAGAAATTCCCATCTTGGGGAATGCGAAGAATTCCTATCTTTTCAGGAATTCGAAAAAATTCCCTTCTTGGGGAACACGTGGAGTCGTTATTTCCCTTCTTGGGGAAAGGGGTTTCGGAGAAATTCCCATCTTGGGGAATGCGAAGAATTCCTATCTTTTCAGGAATTCGAAAAAATTCCCTTCTTGGGGAACACGTGGAGTCGTTATTTCCCTTCTTGGGGAAAGGGGTTTCGGAGAAATTCCCATCTTGGGGAATGCGAAGAATTCCTATCTTTTCAGGAATTCGAAAAAATTCCCTTCTTGGGGAACACGTGGAGTCGTTATTTCCCTTCTTGGGGAAAGGGGTTTCGGAGAAATTCCCATCTTGGGGAATGCGAAGAATTCCTATCTTTTCAGGAATTCGAAAAAATTCCCTTCTTGGGGAACACGTGGAGTCGTTATTTCCCTTCTTGGGGAAAGGGGTTTCGGAGAAATTCCCATCTTGGGGAATGCGAAGAATTCCTATCTTTTCAGGAATTCGAAAAAATTCCCTTCTACTGTCTCGTTGCCATGGTTACTCAGACATTGTTTTGTTGATTTTTCCAAAAATGATATGTTAGGGAGAACTGCTTGCAAGTGGGAGTGGTTTTGTTTTTCATTCCTTCCTACCCTCAGTTTTGACCTTTATTGGGAATCGGACTTCTGAATCAACTTTTTTGTAGCAACTTTCGGACCGCTGTGCATGGATTTTTGGGATTTGGCATCTCTCTACCCTCAGTTTTCTTCTCTTTGGTCTTGGGGATGGAAATTCGTCTGGGATTCTCAATAGCCTTCAAGCTACCCTCTGATTTTTTTCACAGGGAAGATGCTGGTCCTGTATCGTTTTCTGTTTTTCGATACCCTTATTGCTCCCTCTTTTGATTATCCGGCCTTATATATATATATTTTTTTTTTTTTTTGGGCTTTCGGATTTTCCTTGCTTTTTCTTTCGCGGATTTTTCCAAAACAGGAGCCTTACTCACCTAAGATGTAGCCCTCCGCCTTTTGGCACAGCTGTCACTCTTAGTGTGGCTCTCCCTGTCGATTTTCATCATTTCTGTTTATCTCACTTTTCCCTCTCTTGGACCAACGGGATTTTCCCTTTTCTACTATTTCAATTTTTTTCTGGTACCCGATTCCTCTTTTACACCTTCCCTGTTTATTAATCAGATTCGAGCCTTCCGGACAATGGATCCATCCTATTGAATTTCGGTTCCTCCACAGACTTTAGAGTGCCAAACTTCGGGCATTGATTAGTCATTTCGTGTGTGTGTGTGTGAGTCTTGGTCCTCTTGTGTCTTGGGAAGAGTTGATTCAAAGTCTGTCCCCACCCCCCCCCTTTTTTTTTTTTTTTTTTTTTCGGTCAAAATTGGTGGTAGCCGCACGGGGTAACCGCAGGGTGTGCGGCTAGGGCGTGCGGTTGGTGGTAGCCGCACGGGGTAGCCGCATGAGGTAGCCGCAGGGTTTGACCCCCCAGCCGTACGGCTGGCAGCCAACCGCACGGTTGGGGGCTAGCCGTACGGTTGGCTAGCCTGCGGCTGGCCCCTAGGATCTATAAATAGTGGCCCGTTCAAAGCATGTTCGTCACTTCTTCTTGCGATCTTTCTCTCTAACATATAAATATTTGAAAAAACATTTAGTGAGTATTTGAGACGAGTGTGAGCGATGGCATTTGCGAGATTACTTTCGATCTTCGTGTACATGATGATGGGAGGCCCACCTGAGGGCGGGGAGGTGCCGGAGCTACTCCCGGGGGACGAGGTGGAGTCGATCACCGCGATGATGGATGGGCGCCTGATCTGCGCGCCACATCATGACAACTGGGAGGGTGTGGCCTGGGAGGGGCCACTGGGGGCAGACGGATCGCTACAGCGGGCGATGTACCAGGACGTGCCCTTGATCTCGCCGGGAGAGGGGCGAGAGTGGCTGTTGATGGAGCCTGCGGCACACGAGATCCGCCGCCGGACTAGGGTATGCTCTAATTATTTCAAATTATGTGATTTTTTTGAAAATGATGCAAATGAAGAGATATGCATGAAATGTGATAGATTTAATAATTACTTGCCATAATAGATATATACTCAACATTTTTTATTTTTTGAAAAAAGTTTGTTAGTGAGCCTTATAAAAATCGGTGATGTAACAGAGGATCGGACGTTGCCGTGGCATCACGCGCGCCGCGCCTGAGCTTCGAGATCAGCTTCCGCCGCTGGTGAGAGCATATTTGAGTGCGACCCCATTCGGACGATTTATCGAGGTGCTGCCAGGCGGGGAGTTCCAGCGATCAGTGAGCCTTCCGACGGTGTTAGGGGAGAGATGGTGGGACACGACGCACACATTCCACTGGAGTTGGGGGGAGATGACGTTGACACCGGAGGATGTGTTCGTGTTGACGGGGCTGCCATTTGGGGGGGAGGCTCTGGTGCCTAACCCCCGCGTACGCATTACTCTAGATGGTATGGGAGCGGCACTAGGATGGAGGCCTAGCAGGATTGTGGCGGATGGGATACCTCACACGGCGATGGTGCAGCATATCGAGGCCAAGAGTGGGAGGTTTGGCGATGGTCCGATGACACGCCAGGAGGTGCGGCAGCTATCCCGATGCTTTCTGCTGCTCGTGCTGCATGATTTCTTCTATGCGCGGGGCGGCGACAACCTACGGTTGTGATGGCTGCCTTATCTGCGGTTCTTCGACCAGCTGTACACTTTTGCCTGGGGAGGATATGTACTGGCGGTGCTGTATGAGTCGATGGACCTAGTGTGCCGTCACATGGAGCTGAACCACCGCGGGTTGGTCACGCTTTGGGAGGTAAGTTTTTTAAAAATTCATTTATCTTTTTTCGAGGAAAGCATGTGATTATTATATAAAAACCGACGGTTTTATTAATTGTGGAAATTTGTGACAGATGTGGTTTATTGCGCATACCCACCAAGGTATTGGTCAGATCCACCTGCACCCGACTTTCGCAGATGAGTTCCCGCTTTTCCGACGATACTACAGCGGGAACATAGTTGGGGTGTATCGATATCTGACCCCGGACGTCAGTGCAGGCGACGTTTCTGGGCTACAGCTTGACCAGGTATGAAATTAAATTAATGAAATTTAAATTATTTCTGAAAAAGAACAGTTAAGTTATGGTTGGTGTATGTTCAATGTGGCAGGTTCAGTGGAGCCCATGGCCGGCATATGTGACGCAGCAGTGGGGGTATGCGGATGCGTTGGCTGCGGCGCGTTCGAGGCGTTTATTCGTGCATGAGTATGGCACTGCGTTCTACCTGGGGGAGCGCGTGGTGCGGCAGCATACTCCTAGGTTGGGATTCCGGGTTCCGGCATGGCCCCCAGTGGCGATGAGGCGGCCGGTCATGCTGACTGCGGAGGAGAGAGCTCTGTTCCTGGGAGGCGTACCGATGGAGGGTCTGTTGGTGGAAGGGGAGTACGGGACGTTTGCTCATCGGTACCTGATGAGGGAGATGAAGGGGGTGCGAGGCAGGGTGATATATGCGAGGTATGCGGCCCTCGGGGGAGACACGATGTATATCCGGGGGCAGTTGTACATCTCGCAACGGGTCCCACAGCAGCCCGCACCGGCGCCGAACCGGAGGGCCAAGGGGATTGCGGATTCAGATGATGAGGATCCGCATGGGGAGAGGGACGTGGAGCCGCCACAGGTGGAGGAGGAGGATGACGAGGGTTCGGAGGAGGTTCCGTTGGGAGGGGGCAACGGTGGGGCGCCCCCAGTAGGGCCGCCCGGTGGGGGAGTAGGGGAGGAGCTGGCTGCTGCTGTTTCGCCTGGACAAGGTAGGGCGAGTAGGGGCGGGAGGAGTCCGGTCGGAGGGCGGAGTCCCGTGTCAAGGCCGCCTATCTCACCGGCCATGGGGAGGACACCGCAGTTGTCGTCAGAGGATATACGGCAGATGCTGGAGTCAGCGCAGACACCCGGGGGACGCGGGTCGATGTCGGGATCATCACCCGTGTATGGGTCGGGTGACATGGATTGGGTGCATCATGTGTCATTCTCGCCGTTGCTGCGCACGCCTGTCGGGTCGCCAGGTGCCGGGTCGGTGGGATTGAGGCCGTACTCTCTGTCGACCCCATCATCAGGTGCGGCCCGTGGGATCGTCTTCCGGGAGCTAGGAGAGAGGGAGGCGCAGTTAGGGGCGGAAGCAGGCATAGGCCAGACCCCGGTGGGTGAAGGTGGCGACAAAGGGAAGGGGAAGGTGGTGGCGCCCGAGTCGGAGACGGGAGAGGATACCGGAGAGGACATACCGCCGGTAGGTGGCGCTGGCGGAGCTGGTCCGTCACAAGCTCCGGGGGGTGGGGCGTTGGCGTCGTACTCGATCCCGGAGTACCCTCGGGATATCCCTTATTTGGATTTCGGTCTACCCAAGCAATACCGGATCCCTGACATACCTGAGGGCGATGAGCGGATGGGGGGCTTAGCACACGTCTCGGGCGAGGAGGTAAGGTTTTTTTTTTTTTAAACAGTTAAGCATATGTGATTTATGAATATTACTGATTGGTAATTTTGGTTTTGGCAGAGAGGTTCGTTCCTACTTCGCGAGGTAGCTGAGCTGCTGAGGAGCTACTTCAACATGTACGGACTGCTGACGTTTGCGGCTCCTTTCCCGGTGGAGTACATGGGGCGGTACAGCAGACGCTTGGCGGGCGATACGACTGCTGCCTACCATCCGTCACGTTCGCGGTCTCGATCGGCGGTTCCTTCTCAGTCGGTTCAGCAGTCGAGGCGCACTTCCCGGCTTGCTCCTTCTCACCAGGGCGCAGGTCGCACGGTTTCAGAGAGTCCAGCGGAGGGTGCTGGAGAGACAGAAGCGAAGCGCCCGCGGACGATGGATTCTCCCCCTTCTCCTCAGCGTTGATGGTTCTGATGGCTCGGCGTTTTGTTTTGCTTGAGAGAAACATTTTAAATTAAGTAGTTAACTTAGGCGTATTTTATTTTTAGAAAAAACTTATTTTAATTTAGTGGTTAATTTAAATATGTTTTATTTGTTAAGAAAAATGTTGGTTTATCGATGTGTTCGGTTTTGATTTATGAATAAAATATTTATGTTTATTTTGAAAATACGTTTGTGTGTGATGTGATGTTATTTGTGAGTGTAATTGAAAAATGATTATGTGGTGGCGAAGTTATTACTTATTTGATTATGCGCTGAAAGAATGCGTTTAAGTGTAATCAAGTTAAATTGCAAAAAATGGTTAAGTACATATGTTGGCAAGTAATTATCAAATCTATATGCATGCTTTGATGGATCGTTCTTCCTGAACAAAGTCTGGCAATATTCGTGTCAAGATGTATTGTAAAGAAGATTTGAAAAATGGAAGATTTACCAAAGGGGGAGAGCCAACCGCACGCCCCACCCGCATGGGGTAGCCGTACGGTTGGGAGCCAGCCGCACGGTTAGCCAGCCAGCCGTACGGTTGGGGCCCAACCGTGCGGTTGGCATGTACAGTTGTACTATAAATAGAGCGCGAATTTGTCCTTTTTTCCATCATCAAAGTCACTATTCACCTTATAGCTTCTTCTTTCTCTATTACCATGTCTACCTTTCATACCCATGCTTCTTTCTCCCTTTTGTCTGATTTCGTGTCTATGGCTGAGGCCGACTGTGGTCTCAACTGGGGCGATCTGAGCCACCTCCATCGCTGGTGTTCTCATGACATCAACTTTTCTTTTTTGCTTGGTATTGCTGAGTTCTGGGATCCTGAGGACCACTGTTTCCGCATCGGTTTAGACGAGTTGTGTCCGACGATTGAGGAGTTCACACTACTGATGCGGCAGGATGTTTCATGGCCACTGGCTTCCTTACGAGATGTTAGGAGTCCTCGTGTTATGCTGACGGAGTTTCTGGGTCTGCGGGAGAGTGAGTGCCGGCCTATGATAGTTGACGGTCGACTCCATCTACGTCACTTGGCAGATTTTTTCCTTCATCATGGCGACGACCCGGCTTATTATTCAGGTCGGACTTCTGCTTGTATGATTTTTGCTTTTTCTTAGATGCTCTTGGTTACCGATGATGCTATTCTGGTAGACCCTCTGATTATCCGGGTTGTATCTGAGGCTAGACGCGGCCATTTGGTGACTCCCATCTTACTGGCGGAGACACTGAATGGTTTGGATGCCGTGGTTCAGTCTCGACTTAGTCATTTTCGAGGTAGCCCATATCTACTGTACATGTGGGTTACTGAGAGGTTTCGGTATCTGGAGACTCGGCTTCCCTGGGATTCTCGGCACTTCTTCCAGCGTCCTGATTACGCCCAGATTCATCGTCTGTCATCATATGATTGGGCTGTTCGTTTTTCTGAGTCCTCTTCTTCGATTCGTTGGGAGGTTCCATGGTGGCGTATGAGGACCATGATCATGAGTATGGGTGGGCAGAACTATCTTCGGTTTCGTGGTTTGAGAGAGACATCATTCTACATCCCCGGACGGCTGACGAGGCAGTTCGGTGTTCCCCTGAGTATACCCCTTCCGCTGAGAGACTTTTCTTCGATCGCTCTTCCTATTACCTCGAGACTAGAGACGACCCTACGAGGTCTTTGGTCTACCCGCTTTGTTCGGCGATTTCTTGGAGGAGAGGTTGGCATCACCCAGGTGACCCGTTCTGATATCGTGCTGCATATTTGGTGTCGAGTTCGGCAGACCATTGAGCATGAGCCTATGATGATGAGGTGGTTTCGGTTTGCAGATTCACCGGTGACAGATGAGACAGTGCTTGCTTCGTATCAGACCATGGATCGAGAGAGGATCTTATATTCTGCTGATGATGGTTAGGTTAGGTGTGGTAGGCAGCTTCTTTATGAAAGCTTTCTAGGATTAGGTAGGTAAAATATATGTAAGAACTGATGTAGGAAAGACTTTTTGATGTATGAAAAATCTCTTTCTGCCTTTCTTCTTGCATCCAAATGAATGAATATTATTACAATGAATAGACCGGGCCTGATATTCAGGTTGCCTACGTTTCCCCGTTTTTTCTTTTCTTTTTTTTTTTTTTTTTTTTTCGGGGCTCAGGTCTTCGTAGTTCATGGATACAATTTTTTATTGATAGTATTTCTTCAATCGGTCGAGGTTGACTGGTAAGTTTAACTCTTGGCCATCAATGTCGGTAAGGAGAACGGCACCCCCGGATAGGATTTTAGTAACAATGTAAGGGCCTGTCCACTTTGGTGAGAATTTTCCTCTTGGGTCTCGGGCTGGTTCACGAATTTCTTTGAGGACTAAGTCTCCAAGTATGATGCTTCTGTCTTGGATCTTTTTATTAAAGGCTTTGGCAACACGTTTTTGATATCCTTGATGTTGATATGAAGCCCTCAATCGGTGTTCATCAATCATTGCCAACTCTTCATACCGAGCCTTTACCCAATCACTCTCAGTAACTTGATTTTCCAGGATAACCCGTAAAGAAGGTATTTCCATTTCCACTGGTAAAACCGCTTCCATGCCATATGTAAGTGAAAAAGGCGTTGATCCCGTAGAAACCCTCTCAGTAGTTCGATATCCCCAAAGTGCGTACGGGAGCTTTTCGGGCCAATCTCTACCGGATTTAACCATTTTGCTAATGATATTCTTCAAATTCTTATTAGCAGCCTCCACGGCCCCATTAGTTTGTGGGCGGTATGGTGAGGATTTGTGGCGTCTGATTCCGTATTCTTCCATGATTTTGTTGGCTTCACCCTCAAAATGCGTACCATTATCGGATATTATCTCATGCGGTACCCCGTATCGGCATATGATGTTGTGTCGAATGAATCGTGCCACCTTTCGGGCATTCAAATCCTTGTAAGACTCGGCCTCAACCCATTTGGTGAAATAGTCGATAGCTACTAGGATGTATTCATGCCCATTACTTCCTTTTGGCGAGATCTTACCGATTATGTCAATACCCCAGATGGAAAACGGCCAAGGAGATGTCATAGGGTATAATTCTTTTGGAGGGAGCTTCTGTGCCTTGGCGTATATTTGACATTGGTGACACCCTTTGACGTATTCAAAACAATCTTTTTGCATCGTTAACCAGTAATACCCTTGACGAACTATCTTTCGTGCCAATGTATGACCACTCATATGTGGGCCACACTCTCCACTGTGGATTTGTTCCATCATTGCTCGGGACTTCTCTTCATCGAGGCATTGAAGGTGTATACCGTCATCATTTCTTCGGTATAGTTTTCCGGCACAAATGATAAACCGGGATGCGAGGCGGCGAAGCGTGACCCGAGTGGTTTTGTCAGCATGTGATGGGTATTCATTGTGCTTGAGTAATTGCCAGATATCTTAGTACCAAACCTTCTGATCGATCTTATTTCCACGTTCAACATCGAGTGATAGGCAAAATACCGGATTTATTCGCCTTTGAATCTGAATCTGAATTTCTTCTTTCTCCCCCGGAATTTCAATCATCGAGGCCAGAGTAGCTAAGGCATCAGCAAAATTGTTCTGTGTTCTCGGGATGTAGAAGAATTCAATGCACTCAAATTTCTCAGAAGTTTCTTCGAGTTGGGTTAAGAAGGGCACAAGTTTTTCCTCTTTGATCTTCCATTTTTTCAAGATCTGATGAATAATGAGAGCGGAATCCCCAAACACTTGAATTTTACGAACCCCTTTCTGCAAAGCAATTTCTAACCCGACAATACAAGCTTCGTATTCCGCGATATTGTTGGTACAGGGAAATTCTAATCGAAAAGACATAGGTACATGTGTCTGATCTGGCGAAATTAACAGGATCCCAATTCCATTCCCATTCCGATTACAAGCCCCATCAAAATACATTTTCCATTCACCGTCTTTGGTAATCTCCATGATACTTTCATCGGGAAATTCGAAATCCTGTAGCTCGGCATCAATGATTGGATTGCCTGCTAAGTGATCTGCTATGACTTGCCCTTTGACGGCCTTTTGAGTGACATAAGAAATGTCGAATTCTGAAAGCAGGAACATCCATTTAGCCATTCGGTTAGTCAACATCGGCTTTTCGAATAAGTACCGCAAGGGATCTAGACGAGAGATCAAGATCACGGAAAATACCAACATATAATGTCGCAACTTCTGGGTAGCCCAAACTAACGCAGCGCAGGATTTCTCTAAAGCTATATAATTTTGTTCTCCCGGAGAAAGCTTTTTACTGAGGTAATATATTGCCTGCTCAGTTCTTGTTTTCAACAAATGCTGTGCCAACATTGCTCCAACTGAGGAGTCATTGACCGACATGTATAGTATCAATGGAATGCCTACTTGGGGAGGTGCTAAGACTGGCGGATTAGACAAATATTGCTTGATCTTATCGAACGCTTCCTGGCATTGCTCATTCCACTGCCCATCCGAACTCTTTTGGAGTAGCTTAAAAATTGGTTCACATGTTCGAGTCAATTGTGAAATAAATCTGCTGATGAACTGTAACCTCCCGAGGAAACCCCGAATTTCCCTTTCAGTTTTAGGAACTGGCATTTCTTGAATAGCCTTAACCTTTGCCGGATCAACCTCGATTCCCTTTCTGCTGACTATATACCCCAGCATCTTGCCTTTGGTGACCCCGAATACACATTTCTGAGGATTCAAACGCATCTGAAATTGCATAAGCCGTTCAAAGAAAATACGAAGAGTTTCCACATGACTTGCCCGGTCTAATGATTTGATGATCATGTCGTCGACATACACTTCTACTTCCTTATGAATCAGATCATGAAATAGAGTAGTTGCGGCTCTCTGATATGTGGCCCCGGCATTTTTCAACCCAAATGGCATGACGGTGTAACAATAAGTACCCCATGGTGTGATAAAGGCTGTCTTTTCCTGATGATCAGGATGCATTTTGATCTGATTATACCCGGAAAATCCATCGACGAATGATTTTAAAGCATGATTTGCAGTGTTGTTGACAATGAGATCAATGTTTGGCAGTGGAAAATCATCTTTTGGACATGCAGCATTTAAATTGCGATAATCAACACAAACCCGTACTTTGCCATTGGCTTTTGGCACTGGCACTATGTTGGCCAACCAAGTAGGGTATTCAACAACCCGTATGAATCCGACATC
Source organism: Lonicera japonica (assembly GCA_021464415.1). Classification (NCBI taxonomy): domain Eukaryota; kingdom Viridiplantae; phylum Streptophyta; class Magnoliopsida; order Dipsacales; family Caprifoliaceae; genus Lonicera; species Lonicera japonica. Next base: position 21,881,023 of record CM038469.1, read on the forward strand.
CAATTGCTTTGTGACTTCTTCTTTAACTTTGAGCGACCATTCAGGTACTAGTTTTCTTAACTTTTGCTTGACAGGTTTACATTCGGGTTTAGTGTGTATTTCATGCATCACAATAGTGGCATCTAAACCCGGCATATCAGCATATGACCAAGCGAAAACATTAACAAACTCTTTCAACAAATTTTCTAAGTCTGTTTTTTCATCATGGCTTAATTCGGCCCCAATTTTTATTTCTTTTATATCATCGGTTGTTCCCAGATTTATTGTGACCGTGTCTCCTTCAATGGGTTGTATTCGCTGCTCATCATTCAAATTTTCATTCATAATTTCAACATCACAAGAATCAAAGTAAGGGAAAAGATTGGTAATTTTATTGATAGAAACATCACTTTGCACAGATAGCATACATTCTAAATTTCGTACATTTCTATCAATATTTCTCTCTCTCTGCTTCTTCTTTCCTTCGATAGGGCGTATAAGATGCACAGGATCCCCAAGGTAATCTTCCTCAATTGCCATGACCTCAAACATATTACCCAGCATATCTTCCTCTTCCAGTGGCTCGACAGGTGGCCGGGTAATCTTTAACCGAGATGAGAAGGTGTGAGTAAATCCTTCACTGATATATAAGTCTTCTTCATAGAAAATTTCTAATCCTGGTTGTCTTTTCCTCTCTTCATTTACCCATGGTTCCTGGAACCCGCAGTAAGGAAAGTCTTCACCCTCTTTTATAAACCATCCGTTTAATGAACTATCGGCAAATACGGTTCTTTTCATTCGGCTAACATCTCCCACATATCCCAACCCGGCAAGAGGACTCGGTTGTTGGAATGGTTCGATCATTTGGGCAATGTCGGCTTGATATTTTCCCAAACCAATCCCCGGTAAAAATTCCATTTTCCTCATCATCTTTATTACTTGCGTATTCATGGTCGACATATCATCAGGGGGCAGATAATTCACAGTCTGCATGGTAAGAGTTTGCACCTTTGGCTCATACGAAAATCCCCCGAGTTGGACATCTTGGCTTCCGATTCCCAATACTGGCGAGTTTTTTGGGACTATTGCCCTTTCAGGATCTCCCTTGATGATGATGATATCCCCGTTGAAGGGTATTTTCATTTTTTGATGAAGGGAAGAAGGCAGTGCGCCAACCTCATGCAACCAAACTCGTCCCAACAACAAATTAAAGCTCGAAGGGATATCTATGACTTGAAACTCAGTGGTGAATGAAGCCGGTCCTATTTGCATACTCAGCATGACGGAACCTAATACCTCCCTCTTGGTATTGTTGTATGCTCGCACTGTGACTGGTGATTCTTCCATGGCAGTTAAATCAATACCCAAACGCACAGCAGTTTTCAATGGGCATACGTTAATCGTGGAACCGTTATCCACAAGCACGTACGGTATAGACATTCCATAAGCAACAACGGTGATATGTAGAGCTTGGTTATGATCCCGACCCAGTGGTGACAAATCTTCATCAGAAAACCCAAGAACTTGTTTTTGTACCCCCATTGAAGCGATCATCGCTGTTAACTCATTTGGGGTGGCTTCAAGAGGAACAACCGATTCATCTAACATTCTCATTAGTGCCATACGATGTGGCTTGGATGCTACCAGGAGTCCCCAGATTGAAATTTGGGCTTGTGTTTTCTTTAACTGTTCAACAACACGCCCTTCTTCTGGGTCTTTTGCAAGTTCGTTGGGAAGAGCGACATCAATAGGTTGCTTGGTATTTGGCGGTTGGTACACTCTCCCAGAACGGGTCAATTGTTGGACCCATGTCGCGACTGGATCACTTGCCCCTTCAGGTGTTTCAACTGGAGTTGGAGGCGACCTTTCATTGACTTGCGAAACTGTGTTCCAGTCGAAGGTGATCATGTTTATCTGTGAGCAATTCTTTCTTGGATGGGTGTCCTTTTTTATTGTTTTTCCTTGGTTATACCCGAGCCCTTGTCGCCTCAGGTTGCCTTTAAACTGTGGAAAGTGGGCGATCCCTTGATTCTGTTTACCGAGCCCAAAACCTGGTATGAACTGCATTTGTTTCATCCAGCCCATAACTTTTGGGCTAACTATCTCTTGTGACTGCATGGTGCATGTTTCATCAACGGATAACCCCAACAATGTTTCATCCTCGACTTCTTCAACGGATTTCTGGGACCTTGGTGGAGTATATTGAATGACTGTGGGCGAAGGCTTTGGACAGCTGAATTTCCAAACTTCAACATTTTCTGTATTCCCGGCGGGTTTAATCAAGAGTACAGGGTCTGGTAAATCTGAATCCTCCTCGATAGCATTTATCCGGTGATTGGGGAGGGGATTCCTTGCAACATTCGGGGCTGACGGGTCAGGAATCCTTTTGTTATCAATTAAGTTCTGGATAGCATGTCGCAGGGCCATACAACTATCGGTAGTGTGTCCGAAGCCTTGGTGATATTCGAAATGTTCATTCATGTTCCAATGAGGTGGTATCTGTTGTGGTAATGGCCTCGGATTCATGGGATACATAATCCCGGCTTCTTTCAGTTGTTCGAAAACCTTTCCCAACGGTCCCGGTAATTGCGAAAAATGTCTATCTCGTGAGCGATTTCTGATCAAATGTCCTGAGATTACTGTTGTTGTTGTTACGATATCCCAAATCCCCAATGTTTTTCACAGAGTTTTGACCAAAGGGGTTGCCGGAATACCCCCGACCATAGGACCCAGAAGACGTAACTTGATTGATGGCAGACGTGGAAGTCTTCTTGTACTGTGAAGCGGATTTTTTGATTTCAGCCTGCTTGGCTAATTCCTCCTCAATTTCGTTGCCTACGTGGAGTAGGGCTTTGAACCTGCCAAAGAACTGGTGTCCCATTTGGGTCCGCATATCTGGTTTCAAATTCTTCACAATCATTCTGAGTTGTTCCTCTTCATCTAGGCGCTCTACCATTTGGGCGGCCAGTTCCCTCCATCTTGTTACAAACTCACTAATACTCTCATTCTCCTTCTGCTTAGCCATCTCTAGATGTTTCCTTGTAACTTTAAGTTCCTCATTAGTTTTGTACTGTGACACAAACTCTTGGACAATGGCGGACCATGATCTAACACGATGCTTTTCAAGGTTCAAAAACCAACTCTGGGCCGGTCCTGACAAAGTGAGATGAAAGGAATTGGCTAATTCAGCGTCACCGAGATCATAAATTCTCATTGAACGGACATAAGATTTCAGATGGAGTTCTGGTGGTGTAGTGCCTGTAAATTTTGGGATGGAGGGCATCTTAAAACCCACGGGATAACGAGCCTCAGGGTATAAGTTGTAGCTTTGCATCTGGGTCAAATCGTTCGAACTCTCAGCTACTTTTTGGGTAAGTGCTTTCAACTGCTCCTTAAGCTCAGACAAGTCTCTATCCCCCCGGTGAGTTTCTATTGGCGTGGGGCCCTCCCCTTGGATACTCATGGGCCTTCTCATTGGGTCATAATACGGATCGTGGTATGGTTCATGGATCGGTTGCATCTGTGGAGGGGCTTGATTGGTCAGGTCCTGTTGTAACCAATTGCCGACCGGATCAGGCATAGGTTTGGGTTGGTTCAACTGTTCATATGGCGGTGGTACTTCGGTAGGAACTGAGAGTGGCGGCGGTGGTGGTAGAATAACCGGAGTTTCTCTTGGTGATTCTGTCATGCGCCCTTTAGCCAACTCGTCCAACTTGGCACGAGTATTTTTATTGTCACTTAATAACATGGTCATGCTTTGATTCAAGTTCATCAACATTCGATACATATCTTCGGGATTCGGTAACGGAGCATTCATGTTTCCGCTTGAACTGGCTAGGTTTGGATCAACATTCAAGGATGGAGTATGATGTAGCGGCTGACCCCCAACAGTATTATTCTGCGGCATTCCCGGGTTTGGGTAAAAAGGACCGGGCGGCGGATCCGCTGCATTGTTCAATTGGTTGTTCACATTCCGGTTCGGGGTATTCTGATCCATGTTTTCAGAAGAATCTGGTCTGACAAGTCTCCCGGTGCTATCTCTTCCAGCCCACACAGAGGCCAGGATGAATATCTGATGCGGCGGAAAAAAGGACAAATTCGATCGCGCGCATTCCCCCGGAAAATAACAACAATATATCATTTAGAAATTGCCGGACCTTATCCAGAAATACATTGATCGGGACAAAGCTAAACACACAAAAGTTTTTCTTTAGGTGAGATCGAAAACAGACCAACGGTGACAACTTGAGAGTCCTGTATAGTGGTAGGGTAGGAATAGAATTCCATGGGTTCCCTGACCGTCTATAGTTTTGGGAAATCATTTTGAAAAGAGTTTTTCGAAAAAATCATTTAAAAATATGGGAAGATCTCTCCTCATGAGTTGCTTTGTTCATGGAATCAGGGCTTCCGCTCACTAGATTCTCACGACTGTTGGTCATTAAAACCATGCAGAAAATCTTTGTGTTCTAAGCTGATTCCCCTATATGCAAGCGTGGTTGAAGAGGGTAAGGTTTAAGGCTCCCTCCTATTTGGCAGGTCTTACGATATACCTCAAGAGCGCAGGTACGTGTAAGGACCTTTTAATATACATCCCGGGTACGTGAGTGTTCTCGTCACTCTATATACCTCGGTAAGTACTTGGCCAAGGAGAGTGGTCCTAGGCGCTTTTGGCTAGTGCAGACCCGCAAGTCCACGGCCTAGTCACGACTCTGGTCCCGAGGTTAATAGGGTAAATTCACACTCGCGAAAATGCATGATAAGACGTGAGTGCGTGCAAAATAACAATATGGCAGTTCATTATTGATCAATTCTTTAGAGTTTGTTATGATAATTTACACAATTTTAATTATGAAAAAGATTTTCCTCACATAATTAGCAAATAAAGGCATCAGGGTATCCACCTAGATCGTTTCTATGTTATCCTAGGACTAAGGCTTGCAAGCCTATATCTAATAAATAATAGGAATTAAATATATGATTCATTATAATAGAGCTTAGTTCTCGACTTCCCCAGCAGAGTCGCCACTGTGAGAATCAGGACCCATACCCCGTGAGAAGAAGAGGTGGTCCTCGTTCTCGGTTTTATTTGAAAACGTGTTTTGTAGAGTCGCCAGTTTGTTTTACGAGAAAACAAACAAAAGGTCGTACGAAGGATAATTCAAAAACGAACTATCTTTCATACATTTGAAACCAGAGATTTATTTTGAAAATTTACTTTGCTAGGGTTCGGGAACTACGTTACGAATTGGGAAGGTGTTAGGCACCCAATTCGCCCTTTCGGTCTCTTAATGGATCATGTATTTAATTCCTATTTTAGATATCTTGCAAGTAGTTTGAATAGTTTTCAGAATAGTCCTTTCCGGATAAATTTAGTTTTAAAACAATATTTTGAAATCAGACTCGAGCTTTGCGAGCGCCTACGTATCCATTCGTAGAATGAAATCAGAGTCTCGTAGTTCCCTTCTTTTGGAAACTGTTTTTTTTGTATTTTATTTGTTTTGAAAACGTGTCAAAACAGGTTTTAGATTTCTTGTAAAACTTAGAAAGGATTTGTTTTGAAAGAAATGAACTTCTTTGCAAGTTATCTAATTTTCTGTATTAAAAGTGAAATTAAATGCAGTACTGAAATTAAGGATTTGGTAGAAAGTTATACCTGCTGCGCTTGAAGAAGATAGGAGGACTTTGCCTTAACTTCCTTCTCTCTCTAGAGCTTTCTCTCTCTAGAGCTTTCTCTCTCTAAGGCTTTCTCTCACTAGCCTTCTCTCTCAGAATTTCTCTAAAAATGACTTTCTAGAGACTTTGACCAAGCTCCTACTTACCAAAAATACTATTTTATCTTGATCCCCTCAAAATGGGATCCCAAGGGTCCTATTTATAGCAACATTTGCGCCAAAAACGCTCCAAAAGAGGCCAACCGCAGGGGTAGCCGCATGGGGTGCGGCTGGGGCATGCGACAGGGGTGTGCCAGCCGTACGGCTGGCAGGTAGCCGTACGGTTGGGCGTGCGGCTAGGGGATGCGGTTAGGAGGTGCCAACCGTACGGTTGGCAGGTAGCCGTACGGTTGGGCGTGCGACAGGGGGTGCGGTTAGCTCATAAAAAATGCGCAGGAGTGCTCGGAAAATTGGAGTCAACAAGGGTTATCTTAGACTCCCAACGCGTCCAAAATTGGAGTCTTTCCTATCAGTCTTTCTACATGTATGATGATTCATGATTAAATGCAGGATGCTTAAAGAAAATCAGTATTCGCACGAGAGTCGTGGATTGGGGTGTTCACAGTTATACGAAGGAATCGATAATCGCTATATATCCAATCTAACTCATAGATTGCGGTGTGTATGTGATAAATACTCGATCATGAGAGCACTGGTGCCATCTATACCGGTTTAATCAATAGACTATGGTATACGATCGGTCAACTCGCCTCATATAATATCGAATATAAGATTCCACATTGAATCAGTTTTCGAAAAGCCCAATGCTTTACAAAATCACTTGTTTCACTACATCTATTATTATCAAACTCTCTTTTTCAAATCACACACACACACACACTTATTTTCAAAAATCATGGGCGAACTAGGAAACACATCGTTTTCATCCCAACCCCAAAATCCTGATTTCTAAGGCAAGCACAAAAAGCTGTAAAGTAATAGCAATAGCATGCGAGAACTGAATTATAACACACGCATATCCTACTCAAGAGACCGAAAGGGCGAATCGGGTGCCAAACACCTTCCCAATTCGTAACTTAATCCCCTAACCTTCGAATCAACTGGTTTCGCATATATTGTGTATAAGAGGATATTTATCCCATAAATACATCTCTTTTACACAAATCTTTTTGTTTGTTTAGTAAAACAAACTGGCGACTCTTATTCTTTTCAAAACCGATTTTCAAAACTACAAACGGAATCGCCGCCCACGAGGGCCCCCGGGCGTCGAGAACGCGGGTTCTCACAGATACGTAACAAATAAATACACTTCTATTCTTGATTCCAACAAATCCGCATTACCTTTCAGCACATGTGCTGGACTACCCCATACCCGAATATGCCACAGACTAGGCTTACGCCCAGTCCACAATTCTATGGGTATAGTAGGTACTGACTTTAATGGTACAAAGTTCAGAATATATACAGCTATTTCTAAAGCATATCCCCAAAAAGAATCAGGTAGGTCTGAATAACTCGTCATAGATCTTACCATTTCTTTAAGAGTCTTATTCCTTCTTTCTGCTACACCATCATGCTGTGACATCCTCGGTGCAGACAACTGGGATGCAATCCCATTCTCTAATAAGTATTCCTTGAACCATCCCAAGAGGTATTCACCACCACGATCTGATCGTAGTGACTTGATACATTTTTCTAGACGCTTCTCTGTTTCTGTCTTGAATTCTTCTTATTTTTCAAAGACTTCAGATTTACGTCGCATTAAGTAAATGTATCTATACTTTAAATAATCATCTACAAATGTGATGAAATACTCAAAGCCTCCTCTAGTCTGGACATTCATGTGACCATACAAATTAGAGTCAACCAGTTTTAACTGTTCTTTAGTGCTATAGCCTTTTGCCGAGAATGATCTCTTAGTCATTTTACCTTCTAAACAGGATTCACAAACTGGAAGTGCCTCCGCTTCCAATGAACCTAATGGTCAATTTTCAACCAGTTTTTGAATTCTTTTTAGATTAATATGACCAAGGTGTAAGTGCCAAAGATACATTTGGTTCATTTTGAAGGTTCCTTTCTCTTTATTGGTAAACTATTAATGCTATTCAATTCACTCAGTTTTAGTACTGTCAAGTCAGGATTAATAATGTAAAGATCAATCACTAATGTACTAGAACAAACAAACTATTTATTTTTTCTAATGATAACTGATTTATCATTAAAATAAACAAAATATTTGTCCTCAACCAATCTAGAAATAGAAATCAAATTCCTTCTAATGGAAGATACATATAGACATTCCTTAACCATTAATATCCTATTCTGACTAGACTGAAGATAAATATCTTCTACTGCAACTGTTACCACATTTGTAGCTTCCCATATGTAAATTTTCTCTATTTTTAAGTTGTCTAGTTTCTTGGAACCCCTGTAAAGTATTGCAGACATGATTTGTGGCTCCCGAATCTACACACCAGGTACTGGTAGATCGGACCAGTAAACAAGATACAACAACAAATAGATGAAATTTACATATGTTGTTATAACGGTTTAGGAAACAGGGACAATCTTTCTTCAAATGCACTTTCTACTGACAGTCAAAACACTGGCCCATAGGCTTTTTCACTCCTCCTAGAGGTTCAGCGACTGCTGCACGTACTGCTCCTTGTGGGACTGCAGCTTATGCATTCATCTTCTTCCTTTCTTGCTTTTGGGCATAGAAGTTGAAGCTTTCTCAGCCACTAGAGTACTAGCCAGCTTTCCAAGGAGTTCTTCAACGTTCTTCGTTAAAGAAACTGCAATATTAGATACAAAGGTCCTATGCCTCCATTTAAGGAGTTCACACATAAACTATTATATCTAAACTGTAAATAAAATTACATAGATCCTATGCCTCCTTTTAAGGAGTTCACAAATCTGATCTAAATTTAATTTACATCCATGAATAAAACCCAAATCATCATGCACATTAAAATTAACCACGAATAAAAAAAATCGTGGGATCCAATCACATAAAACATAACTATGTGACCATAATAGCGGGACAAGAACACTACAAAAAAAGGGTTAGCGAGTTCTACGTTCTATCCAACAATAGCATGCATGAATAGATTTAACTGGACAACATGGCTAGTTCAATCCATACGCAGTATCAAAGAAAACCAATCGCTCTGATACCAATTGATGGAGACATAAATACATGATCGTTTGATATTGCGTATAAATTGAACAAAAAAAATTTATGTTAAAACCCTATAAGAATAAAGGGATTTCACCTTTGTGGATCATGTAGAGGATCCATATGAGGAGACTAGGGTTTGAAAGCATCAGATTGCGATTTGGTCAGATTTTTTTAATTCTCGCTGGGCTGCGAAAATTATTTTTTTTGGCCACCGAAACGACTTCTGATCGTCCTGATTTTTCGCGCAATACGAATAACTTTGCGTTCCAAACCACATATCCAAAAATCAGCCCAATCCAACGGTGGGATCAAAAGTTACGATTGATTTACGATTGCTGTGCCGAAAAACCTAAAGATCTTCTATCGTATTCCTTTCGCCATCAAATCTTGCACCAAGTGTGGGCTACGGTATCACCAAGATTTTCCCCTCTCTCAATAGAACAAACCCTAACTCATAAGAATTATTGTTATCTTGAGAAGAGACAAGGCCGGCGTATATATAAGGCTACGATAGGGACCTCAAAGAGAAATAAGTGTTTGGGCTTCCTATGGAAAGTTGGAATCCTAATTCCACTATGAATTAGTTCCTTCCATAAATTATAATTCACACCACTAAAAAATTATAATCGCACTCCCGTCCTTATCTCAAAATTATATTTCAAGCTCCTTATTATTAAATACTTATTATTCTCCCCACGTTAAGATTACAGATAACCGTCATTTAAATTACATTACTGACAATTATATTTAAATGACTTCTTAATCCTTGAGCCTACCACTTAACTTATTTGACATGTCGGATTAACATAATCCACCTGCTGGGTTTGACATGATCAAAACTTATAAGCTTCTCAAGGGGTTATCATCAATCCCTATACCGGGACGTGGATTCCGTGAATAATTAATATTCGTCATACATATAGTGTCGTCATCCAATTCACGAAGATTATTGATCTATAAATGAATCTCACTCTTAATGAGTCAAAACAACAAACACTATATATATATATATGTCTATTAATTATTTCAAGATTAAGAGCATAAGTAATCATAATAACCATGTGATTTTAAATTGTTTTATATAGTCAGTATAAAAACAATTAACCCAAACTGGTCCTATTCAATACACACAAAGTGTACTAGCACAACGAGTTAAAACTATACCGTTTTCTGTAGTTAAGATAAAATACTAAAACTTGTGCTACAATCCTACCGATGGGTGTCCAATTCCATCTAAGACTGTGAACCATTAAACTTATATTCCACAAGAACCGATGATAAGGTCTTCTGTGTGTAAACTATACTCTACACGCCAAATCATCTACTATATGGAATAAAAGACACACATGCACAATATTTAAATAAATAATACAATGCAACCATTGCCCATACAGATTCTCATTAAAACAGCAAAACCAAGTTTATAACATATCCATACCAACAAAAAAATTATGGCTTTTAGTATATCACTCTAACACTTGGTTCTTACTAATTTTTTCATGTGAAGATTTAACCGACATTCAAATTGCCTTGACGACTTTGCACCTTCCTCCAAGTGAATTTCGTGAGTGCAAATCAAGTGACAAATCTCTTGGAGGCCGGCTAACTTCCTTCTAAAATCTTTTTGATACTTACTTAGCATACTTACCAACTATTCATCTCGATCATTTAAAAGTGGAGAGGAAATTGTAGGTCGGAAAATACCCTAGAGGGGGGGTGACTAGGGATTTTGAAACTTAATCGTATTTTTAAAACAATTTAAAAATATTATGTCTATATTTATCAAGCAATCAATAACAAAGATAATTCCAAGCACAATGAACAAATAGCACAATATAATATAGCAAGAGATAGAAAGATAGAACCGATCAAAATCAAAGATTTTTGTCCACACGGTTCGGCTTGTTCCCCCTACTCCGCGCTCGGTTAGTTCCTCGAGAATTTTCACTATAACCGATCTCCTTCCGGGTGAAGACCAAACCACTACAAGTGTATTCTTCTCACACACTCTTACAAGTATTGAAAACACCTTCAATACTCTCACAAGAAATTCTCTCTTGCGATCTTAAGAGATAAACCTCTCTTATCGTTTTGAAAGAAATGATTTGGTGACTAACACCAATGTACAATAGCTCTCGTGTATAACAAATTACAAATGAAGCTCACACTAAGAGATATCAAAATTGATCAATGAATATTAGCTCAAAGAATGAAAAGATTGATCAATGCCTTAGCTTTCAAACTTGAATAATGTGAATATATGAAATATGGGTTTGTATGATGATTCAAGTTGTTAAAAATGAGTCTTAAAATTCATATATATAGCTTGAAAAAGTTTGTAGCCGTTTGTGGTGGATATATAAAATAATGGGAAAAAATGCACTTTCGAAAAAGTTCCAACGGCTAGTTTTTCTTAAGGGAGTCAGCTCCCTGTGTCTTCATGGAGTCGAATCCATGGCTTTCCTTGAGGGAGTCGACTCCAGCACTTTCATGGAGTCGGCTACATGGCACTGGTTTGGGGAGGTTTTGTGCAATTTTCCAATTTTTGCATTTTGGTTCGAAAATCGATTTCAATGCTTGGGGAATGAAAAAAATAGTTTTCTAAGACTTCTAAAATAGTTTATGTATCAAAATTCATTCATGTGAATTTAAAATGAATTTTCCAAGACGACTAGTTTTCGATAAAAATACGTTTTCAAGGATAAAACTAGTTTTGATCAAACTTATCATTGTTAAAGCATTTCATGAACTATATAAATGATCAATGATATCTATTACATAAAATCTAAGCACTCACTCAATTTAAAGATTCTTCGAGTCTTCGTGATGCTTGATTTTCTTGTGCGTATCTTCACTTGATTGAAGTTCTTGATTCTTCCTTGTTCTTGATAGCTTGTAGAGCATATTGAGATCATTCTTGACTTCGTATAGCATATGTGAATATCTAAAATTGATTTCTTGTGAATAATGGTATTTGCAAAGCTTGTGTGAGAATATGATCGCTTTGGTTTGAAGTTACAATTGGTCGGAAGTTGTTTCGGTTAAAGTGGCTATTTATCAAAGAACAACCGAGTTAAATAACACAATATTAACTTATTGTGATTATCAAAATAAGATTAAGTGTCTTTAAGGTCAACAGAAATCACCACGGGGTAAGTTTCGGATGTACCTAAGAAAGCGTGCTTCAAATTGCTAGGGAAGGGCTTGAGCTCTTTTAAGCTTTCGTGGTTCCACTGATGAAAAACAACAAAACTTGGGGGGATCGTATTACCTAGGTTGATTTTATGGTTTTTATCAAAAACAATTTGAGATTTGATAAGCGAAATTAAAACTCTATGTCTACTCAATTTTACTGTCGAAACCTGTGTTGTGTTGTCTAACAAATAAATCAATCAATCAATCACAAAATCAATCACACAACACCAGGAATTTACGGGGTATCCCTACTTGCGTAGGACTAATCCTTGGGTCTAACCGACAGTGCTTCACTATGATCAAAATGGAATTACAAACTCAATGACTTACAAAAATTGCTTCGCCACAATTTACGCAATAGTCCTATCAATCCCTTGAACGTAGAATCCAATTGCAGCTGGCTTGGCATAGCGCTTCCCACTTTTACGGCTTATCCGTCGCCTCCTTCTACATACTTGATCACAATCCTTCACCACCATCTGTGATCTCCCTTATCGCGTTAGCCACTTCGCTCAACCCGTCTTCAATCGCAACCAAAGTCACTCCCGCAAAACCCGTGAACGTTTGGAACCCCAGTTCTTAAAATTGAAGAACAATAGGATCTCCTATGGCATGTAAACAAAACCTAGATGGTGTTTCAAAACTGTCAAAAATTGATTCTAGCGTTTGTATATTTTCTCTCTAAAAAATCTCTCTAGAATCATATGTTTTTGACCCAAACTATTGGTTGTGTTTATAGGAAAAATATTGAGTGAAAGTCCTTTTTGGAATAGGTTAAAAATATTAAAAAAAGAATTTTTACGACAAAAATACGTGCTCCAGAAATTATAGCCGGACTAGTACAGGTCATAAAAATGTGGATGTAACACCTGGTTTCCTTATCTCTTGCAAATCGCGACCTATATCACGTATAAGATAGAATTTAGCTTCGGATAGCCAAATTGGGTTCTGAAAACGTTGGCATGGTTTGGAAACTTCCAACAATTCAAATTAATATATTTAAGTGTGTTATAATGACCATAAGTCATTTCGGGTTGCTCGGACGAAAATCGGCCAGAAAATCCCAAGTTTAGACCCTACGCGATTAATGGTTTTTACCCAACTTTGAAATACCATATCTTCTTCATCCAAACTCAAAATGAGTCATAGTTTTCTCCTATCTCTACGTTTTGATCCAATCTACAACTTTCGTGTTTTGGCCAAGACCTAATTCTCATTCCTCAACAGCCAAAATTGGGCGTGAAGTTGAGCCTGTGACCAAACAGCAAAACTGTGACGCCCCGAATCCCATTCTGAGATTTTCACCTCCGGGACCCGGTTAATCACGGATGCCGTGCTCGACGGTGGGTTTAAGATATAAAATCATAACTTAAAAAAAAAATTTACTTTAATAAAACATGAATTTTAGAAATCCCAATTTAGAAAACTTCGGCATATGGAGTTCATTTCATCAATAAACAGTCCTGTAACATTTAAACCACGCTCCATATAAGTGGAATCACATCATACCACATTTAAATCAACTCCACATATGAAAACCATTTACATAAACCTGATTAGATGTCCTTGATACATTAATACCAAAATCCAGGTTTTGCAGGTATTCGCGGGAATGGTATGAGTACAAGTCTAGACAGCTCTGATAGACCCTGATCACTTAAGTCGTTAGGAAACGACTTATGTACTAGTTGATTAGTTAGTATATGATTATGTATTATAGTGTTGTATTTTGAGATAAAGTTTATTGAGATTGGGACCTCACTGGAGGCTTTGTATATACGACATTTTCTAAATGTGGAGTATTTATTGAAAATGGATTATAAGTATATTTTAACAGGCTTTGGTAATGATTGATAAATAAACTCCACATGCCAAGATTTCCCAAAAATCACCACTTTATTTAGAATTCCCTTTTTATATAAGTTCTAAGTTTTATTATTTCTTACCCGTCGTCGCGTACGACTCCGTGGCTAACCGGGTCCCGGAGGTGAAATCCTCTAAACGGGATTTCGGGGCATCACACTAAGGTTATGGCTCAAATATGAGGGTGAAGGAGGCTTGAAATGGCATAAAAGTGATAAAACACGACTTACTGGTGTACCATGATCGATCATGGAGTCCACTGCCAGCACAGGCATTTTGAACCTAGAGCATTGTTCGTAATTTTGTCATAACTTCTTGCTCGGAACTCCGATTGAGGTGATCTTTATGTCCATGGAAAGATAATTCAAAGATATACAACTTCTTAATATAAAGTTTACTCAAATTCGGGATGAATAATTCCCAGAAATTCACCGAAGACAGCGCTCTGCCAAAGCGCTACTGAATGAACAGAATTTAGTGATGGGCCTACTTGGGGCCCTATTTTGACTAAGGAGGAGTGAGTATTGGACTTCGGTCAAAACATGAAAGTTGTAGAATGATATGAAAACTAGAAGGTGGAACTAACGGAGTTCAAATCGGATACAATATGAAGAACTTATGGTGCTCCAAAGTTGGCTATAAACAAAGAAATCGCGTAAGACCAAAACTCATGATTTACGAACCAAAACCGATTCGAACCACCCGAATCATTAAACAAATACTCACATGAGTGGAAGGAGGCTAATATGACTTGTAAGAAGTGATAGAATGCTACGGGACTCCATAAATCATGATTTCACCACCAGAGGTGAAACGAACGTATGAGCGAAGGTGAATACGGTGGAATGAAAGTACGGGGTGTTACAACCTCCCCTCCTTAAACAAATTTCATCCTTGAAATTCTAGTAGTAGTACGTGGAAAGAGAATGCATGAGTTCCGAACTCGTACTACGTCTCCCCTCCTTATAAGAAGAACCGCAGACATGAACAAAACAATATCCATTCTATGAATCCAAAATGAAAGAAACGATCTCAATGAATGGCAAATAAATGGAACTATGATATTTTAATCCTCTAGTTCAATCTCGAGGGACTAATTCTCGACATAGTACCCGCATCGCATTGCACATAATCCTTAATACTATAGAATTAACTCATGATCTAGAACTTGAAATGAACTCGATCACCAAATACACAAGATGGATTGCCAGCTAAAAAAGTCTACGTACCAAAATCCATAATCCTCAGTCCACAATCCTAATGTACCAAGAGTCATAATTCGCAATCCACATTCCAAGGTATCAAATACCAAACCAAAACAAGCAAAGCTCTTAAAATGCATTCATAGATCATAATATAGTCAAAAGCATTAAGTATCACAACCTAGTTCCCTATGAATCCAAATACAATGATGCTCGGGAAAACAATTACGATCATGCTAGATTAACTACTTGAAAACTAAGGATTACCAAATTTAAGATTCACCCATTCGAATCCAAGAAACAATTCGGGTGAATATAAAGAATAGGACTGGTTACTGACGCTAGTAAGCCACGTTTCACTTTCTGTTGGCAACAAAAGACCGTTGATTTATATATTAGTCATCCGTTGATCAGGCAGCTGACTAAACTATAACTCGACAGTCGACTATTGCTAACCTGGTAGCAAAACTTATCCCGAGTACAAAATATGTTCATCAAGAAAGACAATAGATTTAGAAGGAGACAATACATTTATAATACGAATAATATGGAACAATTCATTAGAGCAATTGATATACATTGAATAGAACAAAGAGGGATTACCCAATCCTGAGGCAAACGTTCACCGAAGGCACGCTCACGCGTTGGTCGCCAACACCTAGGCCACTCGCCCCACTACGCTTTCGCTACGCTATTCTGATTAAACAACTCACCTCTCATCTAGGACGATAACTACGGTAATGTCTACAGATGGAGGAACCTCCTTGGTTCCCACGTCTATCTCTCAGCGATTATGCTTGGCCAATGGCTCCTCGCCCACTTACAACCATTTAAGACCACTCCTTCTATGAGAACGGTGTTTCTCCTTATGCTCGGATGCCCCACTAACAAAATAGATACCGATCGGAGACTCACATTCCATGCTAATGGTACATGAACTAAAGGAATTGATCTCTAACTTTCCGGTCTAAACAACCCTATCAACCATCCCCACTATTCCAAAGTGGAGTCGGTACCAACACCAATACTCAGAGTAGGAGGAAATGCAGTACTCATATCGCTAAGATGAAACATCCTTAGAGAATTAAATGCACAACAAACAAGAGACAAGGATTTACTATGCAATCGAATGATCCTTAACGCTGAATAACGCAAGACTAAATTGAGATACATCTGAAATACTCGTTTGAAACACACATTAACCCATGAACCCCGAGAAGAAAATCAGACCTATAGCTCTGATACCAACTTGTGACGCCCCGAATCCCATTATGAGATTTTCACCTCCGAGACCCGGTTAATCACGGATGCCGTGCTCGACGACGGGTTTAAGATATAAAATCATAACTTAAAAAAAAACTTTACTTTAATAAAACATGATTTTTAGAAATCCCAATTTAGAAAACTTTGGCATGTGGAGTTCATTTCATCAGTAAACAGTCCTGTAACATTTAAACCACGCTCCATATAAGTGGAATCATATCCAACCACATTTAAATCAACTCCACATATGAAAACCATTTACATAAACCTTATTAGATGTCCTTGATACATTAATACCAAAATCCAGTTCTTATAAGAGTGTTTATATACATTACAACATGATCAAAATCAATTATATAATATAATCATTCTCGAGGGGGACTAAAAGGTTGAAGGACATCAGGGGCCTCTAAATTTGTGAACCACGGGCCAATCCTCGAAGCCTAGCCTGCAAAACTGTTTAGAAAAGGGGAATGAGCCAAATCCGGGCTCAGTGGGAACTATAGAGGTTTTGTATAGAAAGTACACATTGCATATGCAAGTACGTGCATGTTTATATGGAAAGTAAATGCCATAATTTATTATAATAGTTTCAAAACAATGCCATGCAATGTAATCCACGCACAACTGCATGCTGAATGGATCTGTTCTAAGGTGTGTATTGACACCATTCCTACCTATCCCACAGTACTATCGAATTTCGTAACTATAGGCCAAGTATTCATTATTTCCTCTTTAATTATAGTACGTTATGGATCCATACATGGCCGACTAATAGGCTATATAGCTAGCTTATCCACCCAAAGCGTTACACGTCAACTTTCTCCCAATTAGCCATTGCATTAGTTATAATTGCCACTTTACTAGTTAGTTTATTATGATTGTCACTGCGTCCCTATGTGCATTATAATTCATATCATAATCTACGCATTCATTCTTACATTATTCATAAGATATAATGCAATAACATTTATCAAGATCAGCATCACACCACATCTAGATTTGAGTCATGTAAATGTCATTCGAGATATAATTTCATTATTCTCAATCATATACCATGTGTATTTCAATGATTAATACCAATAGTTTTCCAATTCGGTCTGCATTTCGTGGCCTTTCACTTGCGCGGCAGCAGGGCCTCCCGTTCGTTTCCATCTGCGTTTTGTGGCCTTTAACCCAAGCGGCAGCTGTGCCTCTCGTTGGTTTCTATATTATCAATGTTTAATTGTAACACCGATAGTCGTCCAAGCGTACAACCAGGTCTGCATTTCGTGGCCTTTCAACCACGCGACAGCAGGGCCTCCCGTTATTTTCCGTGCACAGTTTCGGGTCTTGCACCCAGGGGCTCTCTGTCCCAACTTAAAGTCTCAATCGTTAGAGACGGAACCTGGGACCTATCATGGACTAGAGCTAGCAATTAGCCTTTAGGCCACCGATCGTCACAGATATGGCATTTCGTATCGGTATAATATACAATGTCCCATACAATACATATAACTTCACAACACATCATCCCATACACACATGTATGTAGAAGATCAATACACAATCATCACATGATAGCATAATTGAGCATATAAATAATCATAATCATCACAGTCATTCATTTCTCACAATAAATGCATATATGTATATTTTATCAATCCCGTACTGATATGTACATATAACATCACAATACACATGTGGCCATTCGTATCAATACCATATACAGCTTCCCATTATATACTTATCATAATCATAATTATCTCAACCACTTAGCTCATTACCATATATGTCATCAGTACACATAGTTTTTTAAAAGGCTTATAGATACCATACAATTCAAGTATTACAGCCCACAGGCTCATTACTACTAAATTACATCCCATGTCAAGTTATATGTGTTAAATTTACCCATTCGTATCTTATTGTAGCCTTCAACTATATTATTTAACCGATCATTGGTTATATGGGTTATTGCTTTATCAATATATCTACCACGCCCTAGTTATATGCGTACATGTGACTATGGAAACCCACGTGCTCTAAGGTACAGTTCACAACATTACTAGAGGGTAATGGGAATATACTGTCACCATAACTATCTGTCATGTTCCATACGAGACCCTAGACTCAATTGTTATTGTGTACGTGTCTTTAACTATAGCAAACCAAAACAAGGCACCTTACGCTCAGAAACCTCAGTCTACTCGATATTTAGTTTATACATCTAACTATAAGGTGTGTATGATGTACAAATACAAGTGAGGAGCTCATAACGTGGCGAGGATGGATAATAAGGAATACGTAAATGATAATATACTCATACGCCTCACTAATTTGGCCCTAAATCAAACCAATCCGATACGCGCCATATAAACCTAGGGTTTGTATGTAAAAATCCCATTTTATATGAAATTGTTTGATACAAGGAGTAATGAGTTGAAAAATAACTTTAGTAGAGTTGTTCCCACCTTAAAGAAGTTGTATCTCGAAGTTAATGGTGTGCGGAAGTCAAATCACCAAGCCCTAGCTTTAAGCTCGAACTCCAATGGTGGAAGAATGAGGAGGAAGATGATGAATAATGATTGGAGAGGTGTGTGGATGATTTGGGGTTTTGATATTTGGTTTGAAGTGAGAGATGTGTAAAAATCTCTTCAAGAATTCTCATAAGCGAGCTCTGATCTCTCTCTAACTCCCTCTGAGGTTATGGCTAAAATATGGAGGTGAAGGAGGCTTGAAATGGCGTAAAAGTAGTAAAACACGACTTACTGTTGTACCATGATCGATCATGGAGTCCACTGCCAGCACAGGCATTTTGGACCAAGAGCACTGTTTGTAAGTTTGTCATAACTTCTTGCTCGGAACTCCGATTGAGGTGATCTTTATGTCCACGGAAAGATAATTCAAAGATCTAAAACTTCTTAAGCAAAAGTATACACAAATTCGGGCCCGAAGACAGCGCTCTGCCAAAGCGCCACTGAACGAACAGAATTTAGTGATGGGCCTACTTCAGGCCCTATTTGGACCAAGGAGGAGTGCGAATTGGACTTCGGTCAAAACATGAAAGTTGTAGAATGATATGAAAACTATAAGGTGGAACTAACGGAGTTCAAATCGGATACAATATGAAGAAGTTATGGTTCTCCAAAGTTGGCTATAAACAAAGGAATCGCGTAAGACCAAAACTCATGATTTACGAACCAAAACCGATTCGGACCACCCGAATCATTAAACGAACACTCACATGAGTGGAAGGAGGCTAATATGAATTGTAAAAAGTGATAGAATGCTAAGGGACTCCATAAATCATGATTTCACTCCCCGAGGTGAAAACGAACGTTTGAGCGAAGGTGAATACGGTGGAATGAAAGTACGGGGTGTTACAAAAATTGTGTCCTGTGAATAGTGGAAGTCAACTACATGGTTCTAATGTAGTCAACTACATCAACCTGGGCGAGATTTTTAAGCTTAATTCCTCCTTTTTCCTTCTCATTTTCACCCAACCAATTGGAGAGCTTTTAGAGAGAGATGAGAGGCAATTTTGAGGGGGTATCAGGTGATTTCGTCTACATACCTTCATCACACAAACCCACACCAAATAAAACATCATCATCATCATCTTAATCATCTTCTCCACCTTCATCCACCATTTTTAGGGTTTATAGCTACAAATTGGGGATTTTTGCTTTTACGCGGTTCTGGCCTGATTTAACGGCAATTCTTCGAGGGATTGACCCTCAATAGGTGGGAACAATATTAATAAAGCTTGTTTTCAAAGTTATTACAACATATTTATCCCAAATCAATGAAACCTAGGGTTTTCTCTATAAATTCATTTTTTTGGGATTTTGCGATCAATTCTTCTTGATTTTTGGTTTGGTTTATGCTTGATTTGATTATGTATTACGGATTTTATGATAAGCCCCAATTTATATGTTGTTTTTGGTGAGATTGGTATAAAACCCTTATGTGCGGATATGATAGTGAACTGTACGCTATAATACGTGTACTTACAGGGCTATACATGGTTTTAAAAGTACACTTTGGCTTTGATTACGCATATCTGGGATATTGTTGATGTACTTTGACTATTGGCTTATACTTTATGTATTTTATTACTTTTTTGGCCAGTCCCTAACTGTGCTGGGCATGATTATAAACCCTTTTTGTATAAACAAAGTGTTATGGTCTTAAGGGGGAGGTCTATATAGAATTTATATACTATGAAAACTATATTGTATCTGGCTTTGGTGCCAATTGACTTAAAGCATAGAATACCTCCCAAATTCATGATATGTTAACCGAGCCACTAGTTGACGGACCTGGTAAGCCTAGTTCAAGTACAACAACAATACCACTACATGTTTTACTATATGCATATGTAGACATATCTAGAATTGATACATATATACGAGTTATACGAATACATATGGGATGTATGCATATACATATCTACATCAATTGAATTATGTATGTTCTTATAATTTCATTGATTTGATGAGTTTATTGTTGTTTGGATATATTATCGGATGGCCACACCGTTCGTACTAGATAGATGGTGATTACCGGTAGCGTATAGCCTTGGTGGCTACGTGAGTATTATTAGTAGCGTATGTCTGTGTGGCTGCGTGAGGTAGCGTACGTCTGTGTGGCTGCGTGAGGTAGCGTCTAGGTGGACCTGGTAGGTGGTCCCTGCCTTGGACAAAAGAAACCGAGTTGCCGGTTATCTCCGTGCACAGTAGATGTATAAAAATCCTAAACATGAGTTTGATATATGTGATTGATGCGATAGATCTAGTCACGGTGTTGTGGCATATACAGTATGATGATGTATACATACATATATTTCCTTTCTTGTACTTTGGGTCGGGGACATTACATAAATGTATTTCACGAAAGGTTTTCCTTGCATTGGCTGCTTCATAAATGTATTATATTTGTATATACAAAAAGGAATGTATTTTACGTTGAGGTGATTCTTTATAGAGAAGCAGCACATAAACTATTTTCATTATAGTACATAGCATGGCATGCATCATTTCCAACCAATTTTCTTTTACCAAACACTTATAGTTGCCACTGATCCCGTTTGGCTCACTCCCATTTTCCAAACCAGGTTTTGTAGGTATTACCTAGGGAATGGTGCGCTCATCGAGTCTAGATAGCTCTAAAGACTAAATTACCAAAATCGTGGGAAACGACTTGTACCTTGTTTCTTAATGTGATTGTACTATTTTGTGTCTCTTCTTGAGCCATGTATGTAAAATGTATGAGAATGAAATTAGAGGAGTTACCTTGTATCAGCATATTGTATATATTTTGACAATAATCTTGATATTTGGAGATGTGAATTTTAGTGAAGCTTGTATACGGTTTGACAGGTTTTGGTTTACTATACGAATAAACTCCACATGCCAGAATTTCTCTTAAAAGGATTTTATTACTTAAATATGTTTTTGGTATAAAATTTTAAGTTTTACTACTGCTTACCCGTCGTCAGGTACGACTCTGTGGCTAACCGGGTCCCGGAGGTATATTCCTCTCAACGGAATTTCGGGGCGTCACATTGGACCGGTCCAAAAATGAAGAAAATCAATTCCATGGAAAATACCCTTGCTGGACCAGTACACAAATTGCTAATGTGTATTGGTGCAGCCCTGCTTTTTCTTAATTCAAGTGCAAGTTGGTATATTTGAATGGGCTTGGCTCATTTGTGATGCAATTAAATAGTAGGCACACGTGGGTTTTAAAAACATGAGAAGTTTGACTTTTCAAACCTTTTCTTTCTTTCTTTCTTAATTTAATTAAAATCATTTAATTAAAATTATTTTATTTTATTTTTTTCTATCTACTTTATTTTATCGTATTAAATTCGTTTGGGCACCAATTCGACTAAAATTTTAGAGGCAACTTTATGGAACATGCTAGACATGAAAAAAATTAATTTTCCTCAATAATTTAGGTCAATTGGGCTTTTTCGAATTACGACAAAACTCGGTAAAAGTACTTAAAAATAGATTTGACTCAAAAGCTTTTTAATTTCGAATTTTAAGCTCAAACACCACCTATATTTTGAATCAAACCATATACTCAACTTACCTTAGGTCCAGAAATATGTGCGATGAATCCGGTAAGTTCGGCGAGCTTCCGTTATTGTCGCGTCTTCAAATTTTCAATTCGAGTCAAACAATTACAACGGAAAGTGTTCTTGGCATCGGAGTTAAGTCAACTAAAAATATAAACCTAGCATCCAAATTTTGCATTTTATTCTTACTCCAAAAGCTCTTCCTTTTTCCTATCATCCAAAGAAAAACCATGCACACTTTCCTCAGGATCATGGGAAGTGGTTAGCGAATCTTCCAATGATTCTTATTCATAAGTGAAAGAAAAATGGTTTTGTACCATTAACTTTATCATATTTGCACGTTCAATTTCATCATCAAAATCATCTTGTCTATTACTTATTGAAAACACATTGAGCTCAAGAGTCAAATTTCCAAAGGCCACTTTTACAATCTCATTCTTGCAATTGATGACAGCGTTTGAAATTACTAGAAAGGGTCTTCCCAAAATGACGGGAATTGCGACGCCCCAAAATCCCGTTTAGAGGATTATACCTCTGGGACTTGATTAGCTACGGAGTCGTACGCGACGATGGGTGATCAGGAGTAGAACTTAGGATTTTATACTACAAACATGTCCAAGTAATAACATCAAATTAAACGAATTTCTGGCACGTGGAGTTTATATATATATATATATATATAGATAAACCAAAACCTATTTAAAATGTACATTTAATCCATTTCCAATAGATACTCCACATTTAAGAAAATGTCATATATACAAAGCCTCCAATGAGGTCCCAATCTCAATAAGCCTTTTCTCAAATACAACATTACAATACATAGACCTTTATTAACAAATCAACTAGTATATAAGTCGTTTCCCAATGACTCAGGGGATCAGAGTCCATCAGAGCTATCTAGACTCGTACTCGTACCATTCTCTCGAACACCTGCAACACTGGTTTGGAAAATGGGAGTGAGCCAAACGGGCTCAGTGGGAACTATAAGGGTTTGTATAAGAAAATAGATTAAAAACCAAGCATGCCATGCTATGCATTATATAATGAAAGTAGATTTAGTTTATAAGCTGCTTCTCTATAATAAAACTCCTCTGGGTAGAAATATGTATATACAAATATAAATACATATACACATATGAAGCAACTAATGCACAGAAACCTTTCGTGAAATGTCTATATAATGTCACCAACACAAAGTATAAGAAAAGAAATTGATATATATACATCATCATACAATATATGCCATAACACCGCGACTAGATCTATCACATCAATCACATATCATACTCACATCTAGGATTTTCATAAATCTACTGTGCACAGAGATAGCCGTCAACTCGGTTTCTTCTGCCCAAGGCAGGGACCACCTACCAGGTCCACCTAGACGCTACGTCACGCAGCCAGACAAGCATACGCAACCTCACGCAGCCACAAAGGCATAAGCTAACTCACGCCGCCATAAAGGCGCATTCTACAATAATATTCACGTAGCCACCAAGGCTATACGCTACCGGTAATCACCATCTATCTAGTACGAACGATGTGGCCATCCGATATGAAATCATAGAAATCATCTCATCAAAGTATATAATATAATCAAGAATATCCAAATACAAGCTTAACATAAAGTATATGAAGTGTGTAGGCTAATACGCCTTAAAATCTGTATTGGTATTGTTGTTCAGCTTAAACAAGATCCGCCAAGTTCGTCAATTAGTAAAAGAAACCAGAAAATCATCAGTTTGGGAGGTTTCATATGTTTTCATCAATTTGGCCCCAAGCCAAGTCTAATATAATCCAATAATATACATTAGTTCCCAATTAGCCTCCCATTATGATTTAAAGGCTTTATTTTTTCAAAACACATTTAGGTACTTGGCCAGCATACTTACGGATTGGCTAGGTAAGTGAAAAATCTCATAAACATCGTTTATAACTTAAAACACAACAACAATACCACTAATATATGTAACTTTGTCCAAAATATAGTTTAAATCCCATATATAACATCATACATAAGCGTATCAAAGCTTAGCGTATATAATCGCATACGTACTTGAAGGTCATATGTGAAACTTTCTTATAAATCATATCAAATTAGGGCTTTTGTCTAAAATAGTTATTGATGTCATATATGATGCAAATCTATCAAAATTATCCAAAGAAATTGACCCAAGCCCAATGCATATGCAACTTTGATTAGAAAACCTAGGTTTTGCTTGATTTGGTGTAAATATGTTATAATAACTTGGAAAGAAGTTTAAATACTATTATTCCCACCTTAAGAGGGTCAATCCCTCGAAGTATTGCGGAAGAATCGAGCCGAAACCGCGTAGATGCGAAAATCCCCAAGGAGGAAGAAGATGAAATTGATGATGAAGATGATGCTGATGGCATGGATTTGTTGTGGGATAAGAGGCCTTGAATGATCCCTCTTAAGCCCCTCAAATTTGCCCCTCTTTCTCTCTCTAAAGGCTCTCCAATGGTGGGGATGAAATGAGGGAGAAAAGAGATGAAGAAATATAAAAAATCTCACAAGAACCATGTAGTTGACTCCCCACTTATCCATGGAGTCGACTCCATGGATTGTTTTCTGCTTGCTTCAGCTTCTGGTCAACAGCTCGAGTTCTCATGCACTTTTGGGTATTAAGGAGTTGGAATTGGGTCTCAGCCAAAACACGAATGTTGTAGAGGGCATTGTGATGAAGACGTGGCCTAAAATGGGGACTCTTTTTGAGTTCGGATGAAGAAGTTATGGTCTTCCGAAGTCGGGTAAAAATTATTAATCGCGTAGGATCGAAACTTGTGATTTTCAAAAACCGATTTCCGTTCGAGCCACCCGAAACAAATTATGGTCATTATAACACACTTAAATATATTAATATGAATTGTTGGAAGTTTCCAAACCATACCAACCTTTACAGAACCTAATTTGGCTACCTAGAGCCAAATTTAGTCTTATACGCGATATGGGCCGCGATTTGCAAGCGATAAGGAAACCGGACGTTACAATCTCCCCTCCTTAATAAATTTCATCCTCGAAATTCCCATAAGATTGTATTCTTGAATTCCCATATAGTTGTCCTTCCTTAACAGAAAAGACCACAATATCCAATGAAGAAAGATTCTGAACTCAAGAAAAATAATCTTACCAAATGATAAGGAAAAGAGGCCACATAACTAAAGTTATTCAAGTCATTCTCTTTCACAAGCCACAACCTCATTAAGAGGTTCAATGGAAAGAGATACTGACCAAACATGAGGGTTTTCAACCGCTAATAAACATGAACGAAGTAGCGGGAGATACAACTTTCCTTAGACAACTTCTTTCTCTTTTCCAACTTATTGAGCAAGGTAACCATCTCGCCTTCACCAACCTAATTTCTTATCACCATATACTTCTACTTGATATCAGTACTCTACTCAATCTCCGTCTCTTAATGGCTTTAGAAGTTTCTAGCTTAGGAAACTTATGATGATCATATTGCAATACGGGGTGATTGCAATTCTGTAACAAGAGATTAAGTTGTTAATCCTCAAATTAGCTCTCAAGTGACAGTAAGTTTCCAACACGGAAGGGTTGTTAGTGTCTCGTTACTCATGAAAAGGTACCATCTCCAAGGAATCAAATAATGACTGAAGGGTTCAAAATGAAGTGTCGGGCCTATTTTACGGTATGTTGATAGCCTTTCTCTCCTAATCCAGTTAAGACAACCATGGTGTTATCCAACAAGTAGGTAGATAACTCTACTAGAGGTTAGAGCCATCGGACCAAAATCATTAACGTTTGAATATTGAAATCAAATTTCGTACTCTGCTTAAAATTTTGAACTAGATTCCAATTCCACCCAATCAGAAAAAGCAGACGAGGAGAAATGCATGGATCGATTTCCAAAAGATGAATCTGAATAACTCACAAAATTCATAATTAAAATTCTTAGGAGGTCTTTTCAAAATACAAGTGGTAGTTATACTAACAAATGCATTCCTTGCTCTGAATGTCTTCTCTTAGCCTAGATGAATTCCTGAACTGAGAATGAAATTTCAGTGGACATCGAGTAAACTTTAGGCTAAGAGGATAGGCTCACAGAGAGCTTGCTAAATTATAGAGAATGCTTGAAGTCCTCTCATCTGAATACAAGATTCCGTGATCACTTCGTAATCATGACCCCAACTATTCCACTAGTAACCCAGGAGGTGGAGTATCACAACTCACAGTCATGAGTCAACTGACATGGTATGAATACTGTATATTCGAACTGTAAGGATTTCTTACTAATGCATCTGTCATGCATAGCATTTCCAATAAAAGAAATTTATAGGATCTTACCTTGTCTTCCCCTTAACAAGCAGTAAACACATATCTTCGGAAAATCTGTTGGGGATTCCACTATACAAAGAGCAAAAGTGATACACGTATAGTATGCTAGCATGATCTTAGGAGAGTTTATACTCCTTCAAAGGATGTAGCTCATACCTAATAGGATAATTCAGACTGTTTTCCCCCGAGTCAGAACAAGCTTTAACACATCCAAATATATCTATATATATAGTTATAAGACAGAAGGGAATGGAAGTAGAGATGAGGTCTACTTACCTCGATCGAGTATCGACTCCCCTCCTTAAAGGGTTTGCCCGCGATTGGATTCAATAAGGCTTGAATCTGGAGTACCTCGTCAAATCCCAAACTAAAATCAAGAAGGGACTAGGAGGGTCTCAAGCGTGAAATGCCTACCTTATCATCATCTGAACTCTTGAATTGGGGTAGGAGAAATTCTCACTAGAACACTCACTCCGACTTAACATATGATTTTCTGCTCCCGACTTGTCCTTTAGCGAAAACTCGCTTTACAACTAGCATACACATCATTCTAATTAAATGTCCACATATGAGGTTGGGAACGATTTCTCGAAAATGCTCATCTCGCCGAGGCTGACTCAACAAGGGTCAAGAAAGGGTACACCTCATGTCTTAGAGGCATTGCACCTTTCTAGTATGAGGAAAGTTCAAATCCTTAGTTCACTAAGCCATAATTGAGACTTCTTCATGCAATGATTGAGTAATTCGAACCAATCTCCTCTATCAGGGTAACTAAAATCATAATCAACTTGAATGTGTGCCCAAAACTCCACTTGAAAACAACAAAGGAAATGAAATATAAGAGCATAGAGTTCTACTAAGGGTTTTATTCCCTTTCGCCACGAGATACAACCGTTAAACAGACACTCTCCTTCAAGATTTACCAAGGGAGTTCACTTCAGTCCCTTTACAAACCAAATTCTCAAAGTCCCAATGCAGTATACTTAACAAAGGTAAGAGGCTTACAAAAGGAATAGTCACCCTAGCCTCAATTCAACAAGTCCACAAGCTTTTGCTGCATTACTCTGATAGGTCCCCCTAATGAAAATGGAAAAGAATTGTGCTTCAGACGAATTCGCGGTGGGTTCCTTATTGCGAAGGAAGGATGAGTCTGCAGCTAGTATGAATGAGAAGTCTTGCAAATTTCATGAAAGATTCTCTCCTATCACTTTAGGGAATGAAGCATAACACATATTTGCTGCAGACAAGGTTCACTGAACTAGTTCTCGTTCCCAATTGAACTTACTCGGCTAACAAAATGAGAATTCGATTCCAAAAGAAGCATATTCAATGTTTTTCCTCAAGCAGGAACACTTACAACCATCCATTCTTGAAAGAAAATATATAAGGGAAGTCTTACTACTGTCGTATGCCTCTTACTCCAAGGAATAGCACAACTCAGGCACACACGAGGCATCGGCATCCATAAGAAAATCCAGTCATACATCCACATCAAATCTCGCCTCATGAGATGGGATATATACATATGCACAACCAAACTCGGTCATTCTTGTTTATCCTATATCGGTTCTCGACAAAATTGTCTCATCATCCCACAATAAAGTAGTCATCCCACAAAGGAGGTCTTTCAGACGAGATGATTTCTTGAATAATATAAAAGTTTATTCTTATCAAAGTAGTCAATTTAGAAATAATCCACATAATCTCTCTCATAAATAGACTTATAAGTTCGAATGCAGCCGTACAGATACGAAGAAGTAATCAACCATGTACTAGGTTCACCCCTCAAGAAATCGAAGAAGAAGCAATGGGGTAAACACGAGGAATAGGACTTTAGTAGCCACTCTCCTATGTGTATGCCACGTTCTAACCTCAGTCAGCAGTAGTGGACTGGTGGTTTATCAGATAGTCATTCGTTGGCCGGCGGATGACTATAACATAATCCATCAGTCGCCTTTTGCTCACTTAGTGGTAGAACTAATCCTAAACATAAATCTCACATGTAAAACAAGCAATATAAGAGCCAATAATAGAGATAATTTACGAAAGAGGCCAAAAGAATTAAACAAGAACTTGTGAATGGATGTAGCCAAGACAAGCCACATCTCCTTTCACAATTCTCCCATTGTCCAAATATCCTAACGGTAGAATCCTATCGCACGAGAACATATCAAATTCCGAGGAATACTATAGCCACTCACACCCCTATTCTCGAATCTACCCATGAATCTCCCGAGAAAACGACAAAGCTATAGCTCTGATACCAACTTATGACGCCCCAAAAATCCAGTTTAGAGGATTATACCTCCGGGACTTGGTTAGCCACGGAGTCGTACGCGACGATGGGTGACCAGGAGGAGAACTTAGGATTTTATACTACAAACATGTCCAAGTAATAACATCAAATTAAACGAATTTCTGGCATGTGGAGTTTATATATATATATAGATAAACCAAAACCTATTTAAAATGTACATTTAATCCATTTCCAATAGATACTCCACATTTAAGAAAATGTCATATATACAAAACCTCCAATGAGGTCCCAATCTCAATAAGCCTTTTCTCAAATACAACATTACAATACATAGACCTTTATTAACAAATCAACTAGTATATAAGTCGTTTCCCAATGACTCAGGGGATCAGAGTCCATCAGAGCTATCTAGACTCGTACTCGTACCATTCTCTCGAACACCTGCAACACTGGTTTGGAAAATGGGAGTGAGCCAAACGGGCTCAGTGGGAACTATAAGGGTTTGTATAAGAAAATAGATTAAAAACCAAGCATGCCATGCTATGCATTATATAATGAAAGTAGATTTAGTTTATAAGCTGCTTCTCTATAATAAAACTCCTCTGGGTAGAAATATGTATATACAAATATAAATACATATACACATATGAAGCAACTAATGCACAGAAACCTTTCGTGAAATGTCTATATAATGTCACCAACACAAAGTATAAGAAAAGAAATTGATATATATACATCATCATACAATATATGCCATAACACCGCGACTAGATCTATCACATCAATCACATATCATACTCACATCTAGGATTTTCATAAATCTACTGTGCACAGAGATAGCCGTCAACTCGGTTTCTTCTGCCCAAGGCAGGGACCACCTACCAGGTCCACCTAGACGCTAACTCACGCAGCCACATAGGCATACGCAACCTCACGCAGCCACACAGGCGTACGCTACCTCATGCCGCCATAAAGGCACACGCTACAATAATACTCACGTAGCCACCAAGGCTATACGCTACCGGTAATCACCATCTATCTAGTACGAACGGTGTCGCCATCCGATATGAAATCACATAAATCATCTCATCAAAGTATATAATATAATCAAAAATATCCAAATACAAGCTCAACATAAAGTATATGAAGTGTGTAGTCCAATACGCCTTAAAATCTGTAGTGGTATTGTTGTTCAGCTTAAACAAGATCCGGCAAGTCCGTCAATTAGTAAAAGAAACCAAAAGATCATCATTTTGGGAGGTTTCATATGTTTTCATCAATTTGGCCCCAAGCCAAGTCTAATATAATCTAATAATTTATACTAGTTCCCAATTACCCTCCCATTATGATTTAAAGACTTTATTTATTCAAAACACATTTATGTACTTGGCCAGCATGCTTACGGACTGGCTAGGTAAGTGGAAAATTTCATATATATGGTTTATAACTTAAAACACAACAACAATACCACTAATATATGTAACTTTGTCCAAAATATAGTTTAAATCCCATATATGACATCAAAAATAAGCGTATCAAAGCTTAACGTATATAATCGTATACATACTTGAAGGTCATATGTAAAACTTTCTCATAAATCATATCAAATTAGGGCTTTTTGTCTAAAATAGTTATTGATGTCATATATGATGCAAATCTATCAAAATTATCCAAAGAAATTGACCCAAGCCCCATGCATATGCAACTTTGAGTAGAAAATCTAGGTTTTGCTTGATTTGGTGTAAATATGTGATAATCACTTGCAAAGAAGTTTAAATACTATTATTCCCACCTTAAGAGGGTCAATCCCTCGAAGTATTGCGGGAGAATCGAGCCGAAACCGCGTAGATGCGAAAATTCCCAATTTGAGCTCAAAAACCCTAGCCATGGCAATTCAAGGAGGAAGAAGATGAAATTGATGATGAAGATGATGATGATGGCATGGATTTGTTGTGGTATAAGAGGCCTTGAATGATCCCTTTTAAGCCGCTCAAATTCGCCCTTCTTTATCTCTCTAAAGGCTCTCCAATGGTGGGGATGAAATGAGGAAGAAAAGAGATGAATAAATATAAAAAATCTTGCCAGAACCATGTAGTCGACTCCCCACTTATCCATGGAGTCGACTCCATGGCTTGTTTTCTGCTTCCTTCAGCTTTTGATCAACAACTCGACTTCTCATACAGCATTAAGGAGTTGGAATTGGGTCTCGGCCAAAACGCAAAAGTTGTAGAGGGCATTGAGATTAAGATGTGGCCGAAAACAGGGAGTCATTTGGAGTTCAGATGAAGAAGTTACGGTCTTCCAAAGTCGGGTAAAAATTATTAATCGCATAGGATTGAAACTTGTGATTTTCGAACCAATTTCCGTCCGAGCCACCCGAAATAACTTATGGTGATTATAACACATTTAAATATATTAATATGACTTTTTGAAAGTTTCCAAATCATATCAACCTTTACAGAACCCAATTTGGCTACCTGGAGCCAAATTCAGTCTTCTACGCGATATGGGCCGCGATTTGCAAGCGATAAGGAAACCGGACATTACAGGAATTTCATTTTCAGGATTAGATATTGGTTGCATGTCAATAACTATGAAGTCCATGAAAAAGTTGAATTTATTAATTTGAACTAACACATCCTCTATAATTCCCTTTAAAATCTTGGCCGATCGATCTGCTAATTGGATCGTGACTTTAGCGGGTTTCAACTGTCCTAAACCCAACTGTTGGTAGACCAAAAATGGCAAATCATTAATACTAGCACCCAAATCAAGCAAAGCAATTTTGATTTTAAAGTTGGCAATCAAACAAAAAATGGTTGGGCAACCGGGATCTTTGAATTTTGGGATTCGAGTGTCTTGCATTATTGAGATTACTTTCTCTACCATAAATGCCTTCTTTTTAACATTCAATTGTCACTTTATGGTGCATAAATCTTTTAAAAATTTAGCATAAGAAGGAATTTGATTTATCACATCAAGCAACGAAATGTTAATTTTCACTTATTTGAGCACATCAAGAATTTTGGCATTTCGGGTTTCCTTAAAAGGTTGAGATAACCTTTCCGGAAAAGAAATTTTGACACTACTCATGATTTTCTCCAAATCCTCTTTTTCAGCTTTCTCCTCTTCAATTATTCTCTCTTTAAGGCTTATTTCCTCAATTTGACTTGACTCGACTATGTCCACCGAATTTTTGGCCACAGGAATAATAGCTTATTCAACTTCTTTCCCATTTCTAAGGATGGTGATGGATTTCAATTCCTCAATGTTTTCACTCGATTCGCTCTCATTGATCACTAAAGTTTGACCTCGAGGATTAGCTAATGGTTGGGATAGAAATTTTCATTTTCCTTGAATGGACAATGCAATTGTGAGTTTGGACATTTGAGTTTTCAAATCACTAACTCTCTATTGGTATTTTCTACAAGTTCCGCAAAAGAACCTCCAAATTCGAATTTGGGTTTGGGTTTGCTTGACCAAAAGAGTTGTTTTAAGGTGGAGGTGGTCTTAGTTATTAGGAGTTCAAATTTGCATTCAATTTTGATGATCATTTTGATTTTCCCCTAACTAAAATTAGGATGGTTCCTCCATCCTTTGTTGAACCGTTGAGAAAACGGGTCATTGTGTGATATAGAGTATGAGTTCATAGCATTAACTTGTGAAAGACTTCGAATGATTACTTTAAAGGCTAGAATTGTGTGACACTCCTCCGTCGAATGTCCCACCTCATAAATGACACAAACAATGCTAGTGCCTACACTATCTTCCCTCATTTTACTAGACTATGGGCTTAAATTTTCTTTGATAATTGAATGAATTTCAATTCAATATTATCTCATTTGGACACTTAGTACAACCCTCCTCTCTCAGAAACCTTACCTTTAACCTCGTCCGTGTAGGTGTCCTAATTTTGGGCACCCTCGGCTATTTCATCAAAGTACAATAAAGCATCTTGCGGACTTTTGCTCACGAAATTTTCATTACACATCATTTCAAGAAACGTGAGCATGGTGGGTAATGGAAACTTAGTTATAGAATTGTTTAATATTGCATATAGACCGAACAAATTTTTTATGTAAAACCCTAGTGTGGAATCGGATTTTACCTTCAAGATCTCTCTGGTTTGATCCCGTATCAGCACGAACAGGGGTTGGTGGAGACGAATCGAGAACACGTGCTCGATAGAACTTTAAAATCTTCTATTGTATTCCTTTCACCGTACAATTCTGTACCAAGTGTGGGCTGCGGTATCACCAAGTTCTCTCTCTCTACTCTCTACGGCACAAACCCTAAATTTGTAAGATGTAAGACCCATAAATTTCTAGTTTTTACTTTTATATATAATACATGGGTATTATGGTCATGTTTCATTAAGTGTCTATATAATTATAATTATGATTTATTTATTTATTTTCTACATTCATGAGTTGGATGGGTTTTAGATAACATTATTTTTGTAGACTATTATAATAAATTAGTGAGTCTTATATTTTAGTATAATTGGTTTTCCAAATCAAACATGTATTAGGAAGTGGGACAGGTGTGAGAATCCGGACCCATACCCCGAGAGAAGAAAAGAGTCCTCGTTCTCGGTTTTATTTTGAAAAACGTGTTTTGTAGAGTCGCCAGTTTGTTTTACGAGAAAACAAACAAAAGATCGTACAAAGGATAATTCGAAAATGAACTATCTTTCATACGTTTGAAACCAGAGATTTATTTTGAAAATTGACTTTGCTAGGGTTCGGGAACTACGTTACGAATTGGGAAGGTGTTAGGCACCCAATTCGCCCTTTCGGTCTCTTAATGGATCATGTATTTAATTTCTATTTTAGATATCTTGCAAGTAGTTCGAATGGTTTTCAGAATAATCCTTTCCGGATAAGTTTTAGTTTAAAACAATATTTTTGAAATCAGACTCGAGCTTTGCGAGCGCCTACGTATTCATTCGTAGAATGAAATCAGAGTCTCGTAGTTCCTTTCGTTTGGAAACTGTTTTTGTATTTTTGTTTTTGTTTTGAAAACGTGTCAAAACGGATTTTAGATTTCTTGTAAAACTTGGAAAGGATTTATTTGAAAGCAATGAACTTCTTTGCAAGTTATCTAATTTCTGTATTAAAGGTGAAATTAAATGCAGTATTGAAATTAAGGAGGGTTATAGAAAATATACCTGATGTGCTTACAGAGTAAATAAGAACCTTGCCTTGATTACTCCTTTCTCTCTCTAGAACTTTCTCTCTCTAAAACTTTCTCTCTCTAGAAATTCTCTCTCTAAAACTTTCTCTCTCAGAATTTCTCTAAAATGACTCTCTGATAATTCTGACAGAGTTTCTACTTACTAAAGACACTAGTGAGTGTTGATGTCTAAAATGGGAGCCCAAGGGTCCTATTTATAGGGGAAAGATCCGCCAAAAACGCTCCAAAAGAGGCCAACCGCAGGGGGTAGCCGCACCGCGTGCGGCTGGGGCGTGCGACAGGGGGTAGCCGCAAGGCGTGCGACAGGGGCGTGCGACAGGGGGCCAACCGTACGGCTGGCAGGTAGCCGTACGGTTGGGGGCGTGCGGCTGGCCAACCAAAAAAAAGTGCAGAAACACTCCGAAAAAACCTAAATTTTTAACGGGGAGCTGCCCCGCACCCCGCGACCTGACCGGGCAGGTCGATCCCCGTCCTGATAAGCGAAGAGGCAACAAAGGTTATATCAAACTCCCAACGCGCGCGAAATTGGAGTCTTTCCTAACAGTCTTCTATATGCATGATGACTCAACACTTGACGTGAGATGCTGATTTTAAGAAAAGCAGTGTTCGCACGAGAGTCGTGGATTGGGGTGTTCACAACAGGTTTATTATATAATTAGTATTTATAAGCCCTAATCTTATAAGATTTAAGTTAAAGCCTTAAGCCTTAAGCCCATTACCTATTTAATAATAATATATCTAGTTCTATTGGGAGAATGAGAAAGAGAGCAACGTATGTAGAAAAAGGGGAAGAGGCGACTTGGCTAGGGCGTAGAAGGAGATACGATTGCAAACGATTAATCTTGTTCCTTAGTTTCAAGATATCTTTCTCCATTTATCGATAATTTAGGTGAGTGATTCTCACCCTTTTCTAGTGGTTTTTATTCATACATGTTTTGATTTTCTTTTGACCTAATTTTTGTGAAGAAAGGTTATTGTGTTTTTGCTCAATTAGTTGTAAGTTTCTTAATAAAGAATTTCAGTCATATGCTCTTATTAAAAATTTGAGAAAAATACATAGATTAATATTATGAGTTAGAAGAATTTTGGCTTTAGAATTGAATTAATAGGGTTTTTAATTTGGGGGATATAAATTTTACAAAACATGTGTATTAATATACCTAGTGTTAATCAGATTGCTGTCTTACATGTGTATATACGTATTCGTTTAGGATATTAAACCTTCGTGTAAAAATATAGAAAACTTATAGAATTTAATATCATGTGTTAGTAGTATCTGGGCTTTGGAATTGATTGAATATGATTTTTGTGTTGAGAGATATTGAATTTACAAAAACAGTGCATTGCAGAATCTGATGCTAGACAGATTGTATATCTGTCACCAAAACATTTATAACTCCTAAAGTATAAATGATTTTTACTTGGATCCAATTGGATATGACTCAAGACACATTAGGCTATATTTTATATTTGTTATGGAATTTTTGGATTGTTGAATAATTCCCAGAATTTATGTGAAGTTGGTGGTTGTGTCGATTATAAGCCCGGTTTGTGTTCTTGTTTTGTTTGTGTGTAATTTAACTTATGATTTTGGTGTCGTTTGAATAGGATTCTTAAAAATTGACTAGAGTCATAGGAAAATTTCTTAATTACGCCAATGCTCCCTTGTTATGGTTTGATTCAACACTTGTGTGGATTTCCCATGATTTTTGTGAAAAGAAAACATTGGTGAAAGCCAATGGAATTTTATGATTTTGGTGGTAAGTCAGATGGGGGCTTGTGATGATTGTTGTACTTGTTCTATTGTTGAATAGACAAGTGGATTATATGTGATTTTACTTGCAGAAGGGCAAGTGTTTTGGCGTGCAAACGTATAACTAGCCTTCCGAAGAAGGTCAGAACTTTAGACGATATGCCTGTGCAGGTCCCGGTTCGGAGTGGCCGCTAGTTATACAGGGAGACAGAGGGCAAGATGATTTGTGTATGCCATGGGAGAGTATGGCGAGGTGTTATGTAATTAAGGTGCACACGCTTACCAAAGAGTCTAGTGGATTAGGAGTGTAGGACTTTTTCTTTGTTTAATTTGTGCAAATTATTGGATCTTTAAATGAAAATTCTAGCACATGAACCTAGAAGAAAATTGGATTATGCTCATTTTTTTTATGTGTTGAGTTTCCTTTAATTCCTTATCGTTTAGAAGTTATAGTTGAATCTCGTTTGTGAAAAGGGTCTGCATTGAATCACTGTTTTAGGTAATTAAACGGTCAATTTTTTCCATCTTTCGCATGTATTTGTAGAAATCATCATTCTGGACATTTTTCGTGTTTTAAGTTTTCCAGAATTCCGTACGGTTTGGGCAGAAACTAACACTTTTTACTGCTGTAGTTTATTTTGTGATGTAGATGTTATCCTTGTTAGGGACTTCTTTTGTGCAGGAAGGTAGGTCTTTTCTAACATTCGTGCAAGGTTGCTCTACCATAGAATTTTGATAATTATTACTTTAAAGTTTTATGGATGAATGTGACAAGAAACTAACTGCCACTTTTTTATCGGGAAATTATGATTTATCTCGATAAGTATGTGGAACTACATGTCTTGTCTCATGATTATTTCTGTTGAAAATTTGTATTTATGATAATTGCATCATGGACATAGTTGGGTGAAACGAATCAACTCATACCAGTATTTTATACTGACCCAATATGTCTTTGTGCTTCTTGGGCACATTTTCTTTATGAGCGTAGATAAGGGGTTTGCAGGAATTTACGTGCTTCTTGATCGTGTTAAGACATGTACTTGAAGTATGTTTCTTTTGTACTTGGGAAGTGGGGGGCGATTTAGATGTACTCTGTCCAAATAGTTTTTGTAAAGCAAATGTAATTGAATTTTTGTATATGTAAGGTTGGACATTTTATTTTT
The DNA here is from genome assembly GCA_021464415.1 of Lonicera japonica. NCBI lineage: Eukaryota > Viridiplantae > Streptophyta > Magnoliopsida > Dipsacales > Caprifoliaceae > Lonicera > Lonicera japonica. Next base: position 21,918,141 of record CM038469.1, read on the forward strand.
ATTTTTCTGCAAAATATTTATATAAAAAAGGGTTTTTGTTTTATTTAGTTTATATTTTGGTTTTTGAGAATAAGTTTAAAGGTAAATATGTTTTTTAAAATTTTCACACTCGGTAGTTGGATGGCTGAGTACGTGTGGATTAATGGGTACTCGAGGTCCAAAAATCGGGGTGTGACATAAGAATTATTGTGTCGAGCGAAGAGGCAAGGTTGGCATATATATAAGGCTACGATAGTGTCCCTAAGTAGAAATAAGTATTTGGGCTTCCTATGAAAAACCGGAATCCTAATTTGATTAAGAATCGATTCCTTCCATAAATTATAATTCACACCACTAAAGAATTATAATTGCACTCCCGTCCTTCACAATTATATTTCGAGCTCCTTGTTATTAAATACTTATTATTCTCCCCACGTTAAGATTTCAAATAACCGTCATTTAAAATTAAATTACTGACAATTATATTTAAAGGACTTCTTAATCCTTGAGCGTACCACTTAACTTATTTGACATGTCGAATTAACATAATCCACCTACAGGGTTTGATATGATCAAAACTTATAAGCTTCTCAAGGGGTTATCATCAATCCCTATACCGGGACGTGCATTCCGTCAATAATTAATATTCATCATATATATAGTGTCTCCATCCAATTCACGAAGATTATTGATCCATAAATGAATCTCACTCTTAATGAGTCAAAACAACAAACACTACATATATATGTTTATTGATTATTTCAAGATTAAGAGCATAAGTAATCATAATAACCATGAGATTTTAAATTGTTTTATATAGTCAGTATAAAAACAATTAACCCAAGTTAGTCCTGTTCAATACACACAAAGTGTACTTACACAATGAGTTAAAACTGTACTGTTTCTTGTAGTCAAGATAAACTACTAAAACTTGTGCTATAATCCTACCGATGGTTGTCCAATTCCATCTAAGACCGTGAACCAATAAACTTATATCCCATGATACTAGGATATCATTAATTATCTTGTAACTGCCAAGATACCAAAATTGTGGAGTGCACAAGATAGATGAAGATTCTTGAGTGAAGTGGGTCGTTTCTATTAGGATGAGCCATATTTGTTCAACTATTGCGCATATCAGATTATCTATCGGTGCATTCCGAACGAGAAAGTTGAAAGAGTGTTATTGTGACTCTCCGAATCCTGTTTAGAGGAAATATCTTTCAGGACCCAGTTAATCATGGTGCCATGCACGACGGCGGGTTTGAAATTCATAACGTAAAATTGATGCGATAGAAAATTTCATGTAAGACTGCATTTTTAGAAAATTTGGATATGTAGAGTTTGTTTATAAAGAGAAACCAAATCTAAATATTAAAAGCCACACCAAGCATAGTTATCATTCAAACTTAGTCCTTAACAACCAAGCTAAAGTACAATAAGAAGCCTCCAACGAGGTCCTAACATAATAAGCTAACAATACGGAGACAACAAATAAGTTCTAATATTCATGAGGTGTATACGTATATAACATGAGCAAAATTTGAAGAACTATGGTCCTTTAGCCATGAAGGACCCCGGTGTGAACACCCCAATCCGCGACTCTCGTGCGAATATTGATTTTCTTTTAAAATAATCATCTTGCATTTAGTCATGAGTCATCATGCATGTAGAAGACTGATAGGAAAGACTCTAATTTCGGACGCTGCAGGAGTCTGAGATAACCTTTGTTGCCTCTTCGCTTACTAGGACGGGGATCGACCTGCCAGGTCAGGTCGTAAGGTGCGGGGCCGCGCCCCGTTAGAGAGAGAATTTCTGAGAGAGAGTTTCTAGAGAGAGAAAGCTTTAGAGAGAGAAAGTTCTAGAGAGAAAAGGAGGCAAGCAAGGCAATCAAGGCAAGGCTCTCATTTCTTCTTCAGGCGCATCAGGTACGTCTTTCTACAACCTTTCTGAATTTCAATACTGCATTTAAATTCCTATTTAATACAGAAAATTAGATAACTTGCAAAGAAGTTCACTACTTTCAAAATAAATCCTTTATAAACTTTATAAGAAAACTAAAACTCATTTTGACACGTTTTCAAAACAAACAAAAATACAAAAATAGTTTCCGAAGAAAGGGACTACGAGACTCTGATTTCATTCCACGAATGAATACGTAGGCGCTCGCAAAGCTCGAGTTTGATTTCAAAAATATTGTTTTAAACTGAATTTGTTCGGAAAGGACTATTCTGAAATAATTCAAACTACTTGCAAGATATCTAAAATAGGAATTAGATACATGATCCATTAAGAGACTGAAAGGGCGAGTTAGGTGCCTAACACCTTCCCACTTCGTAACGTAGTTCCCGAACCTTAGCAAAGTAAATTTTCAAAATAAAACTCTGGTTTCAAACGTATGAAAGATAGTTCGTTTTCGAATTATCCTTCGTACGATCTTTTGTTTGTTTTCTCGTAAAATAAATTGGCAACTCTACACAACACGTTTTCAAGAAAACTGAGGACGAGGACTCTTCTCTCTCGGGTCGCGCTGGTCCGGATCCTCACAGTGGCGACTTTGCTAGGGATGGCGAGAACTAAGCTCTATTATAATGGATCATATATTTAATTCCTGTTATTTATTATGTATAGATCTTGTAAGCCTTAGTTCTAAAATAACATAGAAGCGATCTAGGTGGATACCCTGATGCCTTTATTTGCTAACTATGTGAGGAAAATCTTTTTCATAATTAAAATTGTGTAAAACACTATAACAAACCCTAAAGCGTTGATCAATAATTAACCGCCAGATTGTTATTTTGCACGCACTCATGTCTTATCATGCATTTTCGCGAGTGTGAATTTACCCTATCAACCTCGGGACCAGAGTCGTGACTAGGCCGCGGACTTGCGGGTCTGCACTAACCAAAAGCGCCTGGGACCACCCTCCATGGCCAAGTACTTACCGAGGTATATCGAGTGACGAGAACACTCACGTACCCGGGACGTATATCAAAAGGTCTTTGCACGTACCTGCGCTCTTGGGGTATATCGTAAGGCCTGCCAAATAGGAGGGAGCCTTAAACTTTACCCCCTTCAGCCACGCTTGCATATAAGGGAGTCAGCTTAGAACACAAGATTTTATGCATTGTTTTAATGACCAACAGTCGTGAGAATCTAGTGAGCGAAAGCCCTGATTCCATGAACAAAGCAACTCATGAGGAGAGAACTTACAGTATTTTCAAATGATTTTCCCGAAAACTCTTTTCAAAAATGATTTTCCAAAATTATAGACAGTCAGGGAAACCAGGGAATTCTATTCCTACCCTACCGCTATACGGGGCTCTTAAGTTGTCGCCGTTGGTCTGCTTTTGATCGCACCTAATAAGAAAACTTTTTGTGTGTTTATTTTTGTCCTGATCGATGTATTTCTGGATAAGGTCCGGCAATTTCTAAATGATATATTGTTGTTATTTTCCGGGGAAATTTGCGCAATCGAATTTGTCCTTTTTTCCGGCGTGTCAGATATTCATCCTGGCCTCTATTGGGCTAGAAGACATAGCACCGGGAGACTTATCAAACCAGATTCCTCTGAAGGCATGGACCAGAATACCCCGAGCCGGAATATGAATAATGCAGCGGATCTGCCGCCCGGTCCTTTTTACCCAAACCCAGGAATGCCGTAGAATAATACCGTTGGGGGTCAACCGCTACATATCACTCCGTCTCTGAATGTTGATCCAAACCTAGCCAGTTCGAGTGGAAACGTGAATGTTCCGTTACCAAATCCCGAAGATATGTATCGGATGTTGATGAATTTGAACCGAAGCATGGCCATGTTATTAAGTGACAATAAAAATACTCGTGCCAAGCTGGACGAGTTGGCTAAAGGGCGCATGACAGGACCGCCAAGAGAAACTCCGGTTATTCTACCACCACCACTCTCAGTTCATACCGTAGTACCACCACCGTATGAACAGTTGAACTAACCCAAACCCATGCATGATCCGGTCGGCAATTGGTTACAACAGGACCCGACCAATCAAGCCCCTCCACAGATGCAACCGATCCATGAACCGTACCACGATCCGTATTATGATCCAATGAGAAGGCCCATGAGTATCCAAGGGGAGGGCCCCTCACCAATGGAAACTTACCAGGGAGATAAAGACCTGTCTGAGCTTAAGGAGCAATTGAAAGCACTTACCCAAAAAGTAGCGGAAAGTTCGAACGATTTAACCCAGATGCAAAGCTACAACTTATACCCTGAGGCTCATTATCCAGTGGGCTTTAAGATGCCCTCCATCCCAAAGTTTACAGGAACTACACCACCGGAGCTCCATCTGAAATCCTATGTCCGTTCAATGAGAATTTATGATCTCGGTGAAGCTGAATTGGCCAATTCCTTTCATCTCACTTTGGCAGGACCAGCCCAGAGTTGGTTTTTGAACCTTGAAAAGCACCGTGTCAGATCATGGTCCACCATCGTCCAAGAGTTTGTGTCGTAGTACAAGACTAATGAGGAACTTAAAGTTACAAGGAAACATCTGGAGATGGCTAAGCAAAAAGAGAATGAGAGTATTAGTGAGTTTGTTACAAGATGGAGGGAATTGGCAACCCAAATGGTGGAGCGCGTAGATGAAGAGGAACACTGGGAATGATCGTGAAGAATTTGAAACCAGATATTCGGACTCAAATGGGACACCAGTTCTTTAGTAGTTTCAAGGCCCTACTCCATGTTGGCAACGAAATTGAGGAGGAATTAGCAAAGCATGCCGAAATTAAAAAGTCCACCTCACAGTACAAGAAGACTTCTACGTCAGCCATCAATCAAGTCACATCTTCTGGGTCCTATGGTAGGGGATATTCCAACAACCCCTATGGTCAAAACTCTGTAAAAAACATTGGGGATTATCCTACACTGGGGTATCGTAACAACAATAACAATAATCCCAGGACATTTGATCAGAATCGCTCACGAGATAGACACTTTTCACAATTACCGGGACCGTTGGGAAAGGTTTTTGAACAATTAAAAGAAGTTGGGATTATGTACCCCATGAATCCGAGGCCATTACCACAACAGATACCACCTCATTGGAACATGAATGAACATTGCGAATACCACCAAGGTTTCGGACACACCACCGACAGTTGTATGGCCCTGCGGCATGCTATCCAGAACTTAATTGATTGCAAAAGAATTCCTAATCCGTCAGCCCTGAATGTCGCAAGGAATCCCCTTCCCAATCACCGAATCAATGCTATCGAGGAGGATTCAGATTTACCAGATCCTGTATTCTTGATCAAACCCGCCATGGATACAGAAAATGTTAAAGTGTTGAAATTTAGCTGTCCAAAATCTTCTCCCGCAATCATCCAATACACTCCCCCAAAGTCCCAGAAATTTGTCGAAGAGATTGAAGATGAAACATTATTGGGGTTATGCGTTGATGAAACATGCACCACACAGACACGAGAGATAGTTAGCCCAAAAGTTCATGTGGATGGGCTGGTAAACAAATGTAGTTATGTATCTGGCCGGTCTTGGGCTCGGTAAACAGAATCAAGGGATCGCCCGGTTCCACAGTTTAAAGGCAACCCGAAGCGACAGGGGCTCGGATATAGCCAAGGAAAAACAATAAAAAGGGACACCCATCCAAAAAAGTATTCGTCACAGATAAACATTATCGCCTTCGACTGGAACACAGTCTCGCAAATCAACGAAAAATCATCTCCAATCCGGTTGAAATACCTGAAGGGGCAAGTGATCCGGTCGCGACATGGGTCCAACAATTGACCCGTTCTGGGAGGGTGTACCAGCCGTCGAATACCAAGCAACCTATTGATGTCACTCTTCCCAAGGAACCGGCAAAAGATCCGGAAGAAGGGCGTGTAGTTGAACAGTTGAAGAAAACACAAGCCCAAATTTCAATCTGGGGACTCTTGGTGGCATCCAAGCCACATCGAATGGCGCTAATGAAAATGTTAGATGAATCGGTTGTTCCTCTTGAATCCACCCCAAATGAGTTAACAGCAATGATCACTTCAATAGGGGTGCAAAAACAAGTTCTTGGGTTTTTTGATGAAGATCTATTGCCACTTGGCCGGGAACATAACCAAGCTCTGCATTTCACCGTTGTGGCTTGTGGGATGTCTATACCGTACGTTCTTGTGGATAACGGTTCTACGATTAACATGTGCCCTTTAAAAATCGCTGTCCGTTTGGGTATTGATTTAACTGACATGGAAGAATCACCAGTCACGGTTTGAGCATACGACAATACCAAGCGAGATGTTTTGGGTTCCGTCATGCTGGGTATGCAAATAGGACCGGCTACATTTAACACTGAATTTCAAGTCATTGATATCCCGTCGAGCTTCAATTTGTTACTAGGACGAGTTTGGTTGCATGAGGTGGGTGCACTTCCTTCTTCCCTTCATCAAAAGATAAAGATACCTTTCAACGGGGATGTCATCGTCATTAAGGGAGATCCTGAAAGGGCAATAGTGCCGAAAAACTCACTAGTATTGGGAATCGAAAGCCAAGATGTTCAACTTGGGGGATTTTCATATGAACCAAAGGTGCAAACTCTTACCACACTGTGAACACCCCAATCCACGACTCTCGTGTGAACATTGGTTTTCTTAAAACAAGCATCTTGCATTTTTTGTGTTGAGTTGTCATGCATATAGAAGACCGATAGGAAAGACTCCATTTTCGGCCGCGTTGGGAGTCTGGTATAACCTTGGTGGCCTCTTCGCTTACTAGGACGGGGATCGACCTGTCGCAGCCCCCTGTCGCAGCCCCCTGTCGCACGACCTAGCCCCACGCCCTGCGGCTACCCCCTGCGGTTGGCCTCTTTTGGGGCATTTTTGGCGAGATTTTGCTATAAATAGGACCCTTGGGCTCTCATTTGGGGGATCAACACTCAATAGTGTTTTTAGTAAGTAGAAACTCTGTCAAAATCTTTAGAGAGTCATTTTAGAGAAATTCAGAAAGAGAATTTCTAGAGAGAGAAAGTTTTAGAGAGAGAAAGTCTAGAGAGAGAAAGTTTTAGAGAGAGAGAAGGAAGCAAGCAAGGCAACTAGGCGAGGCTGTTATTCTTCTTCAGGCGTATCAGTTTCCAAAAGAAAGGAACAAGCAAGGCAACTAGCGAGGCTCTTATTCTTCTTCAGGCGCATCAGGTACGTCTTTCTACAACCATCCTTAATTTCAATACTGCATTTAAATTCGTTTTAATACAGAAAATTAGATAACTTGCAAAGAAGTTCACTGCTTTCAAATAAATCCTTTCTAAGTTTTACAAGAAAACTAAAATCCGTTTTGACACGTTTTCAAAAAAAAACAAAAATACAAAAACAGTTTCCAAAAGAAAGGAACTACGAGACTCTGATTTCATTCTACGAATGAATACGTAGGCGCTCGCAAAGCTCGAGTCTGATTTCAAAATATTGTTTTAAACTAAATCTATCCGGAAAAGACTATTCTGAAAACCATTCGAACTACTTGCAAGATATCTAAAAATAGGAATTAGATACATGATCCATTAAGAGACCGAAAGGGCGAATTGGGTGCCTAACACCTTCCCAATTCGTAACGTAGTTCCCGAACCCTAGCAAAGTCAATTTTCAAAATAAATCTCTGGTTTCAAACGTATGAAAGATAATTCGTTTTCGAATTGTCCTTCGTACGATCTTTTGTTTGTTTTCTCGTAAAACAAACTGGCGACTCTACAAAACACGTTTTCAAAATAAAACCGAGAACGAGGACCACCTCTTCTTCTCTCGGGTCACGGGTCCGGATTCTCACAGTGGCGACTCTGCTGGGGATTCCTCGAGAACTAAGCTCTGTTATAATGGATCATATATTTAATTCTTATTATTTATTAGGTATAGGTCTTGCAAGCCTTAGTTTTAGGATAACATAGAAGCGATCTAGGGGGATACCCTAATGCCTTTATTTGTTAATTATGTGAGGAAAAATCTTTTTCATAATTAAAATTGTGTAAAATGCTGTAACAAATCCTAAAGCATCGATCAATAATTAACCGCCAGATTGTTATTTTGCACGCACTCACGTCTTATCATGCATTTTCGCGAGTGTGAATTTTACCCTATCAACCTCGGGACCAGAGTCGTGACTAGGCCGTGGACTTGCGGGTCCGCACTAGCCAAAAGCGCCTGGGACCACTCTCCTTGGCCAAGTACTTACCGAGGTATATAGAGTGACGAGAACACTCACGTACCCGGGATGTATATCAAAAGGCCCTTACACGTACCTGCGCTCTTGAGGTATATCGTAAGACCTGCCAAATAGGAGGGAGCCTTAAACCTTACCCTCTCCAACCACGCTTGCATATAGGGAAGTCAGCCTAGAACACAAAGATTTTAGCATCGTTTTAAATGACCAACAGTCGTGAGAATATAAACCAGCTAAGGCCCTGCCGTTTATACTATGATGGTTTCGACAGGTACGGCCGGAGGCTGTCCGACCTTCGCCGTAAAAATTCACGAGGACTGAATCCTCGTAATTTTCCTAATGTTGATTCCATGAATAAAGCAACTCATGAAGAGAGAACCTCCCGTGATTTCCAAATGATTTTTCTAAAAACTCCCTTTTTTGAAATGATTTCTCAAAACTATAGACGATCAGGGAACCCATGGAATTCTTTTCCTACCCTATCTCTATACGGGGCTCTCAAGTTGTTGCCGTCGGTCTGTTTTTGATCTCACCTAAAGAAAATCTCTTGTGTGTTTTTTTTCGTCCCGATCGATGTATTTCTGGATAGAGTCCGGCAAGTTCTAATTGATATATTGTTGTTTTCCGGGGGGAATGTGCGCTATCGAATTTGTCCCTTTTTCCGCATCAGACATTCACACTGGCCTCTGCGTGGGCCGGAAGAGATAGCACCGGTAGACTCATCAGACCAGACTCAGCTGACAGCATGGATCAGAATACGCCAAATCGAAGTGGGAACAACCAATACAACAATGCAGCGGATCATCCGCCGCCCGGTCCGTTTTACCCAAACCCGGGAATGCCACAGAATAATACCGCTGGGGGTCAGCCACTGCATCACACCCCATCTCTTAATGCCGATCCGAACTTGCCTAGTACAAGTGCAAACATGAACGCTCCATTGCCAAACCCTGAGGACATGTATAGGATGTTAATGAACCTGAACCAAAGCATGGCCATGTTGCTCAGTGATAATCAAAACACTCGTGCCAAGTTGGACGAGTTGGCTAAAGGCCGCCTGGCAGAACCTCCGAGGGAAACTCCGATTATTCCTCCACCACCACCACCACCGGCACTCTCAGTCCATACAGAAGCACCACTGCCGTTCGAACAGTTGAACCAACCCAAACATATGCAGGATCCAGTTGGTAATTGGTTACACCAAGATCTCATCAATCAAGCCCCTCCACAATTGCAACCGGCCCACGAACCCTATCATGATCCATACTATGAACCGATGAAGAGGCCTATGAGTATCCAAGGGGAGGGCCCCTCACCAGTGGAAGGTTACCGGGGGGACAAAGAATTATCTGAACTCAAGGAACAACTGAAAGCCTTAACCCAGAAGGTCGCAGAAAGCTCAAATGATTTGACCCAGTTACAGAGCTACAATTTGTACCCGGAGGCTCATTATCCGGTGGGATTTAAGATGCCGTCGATTCCAAAGTTTACAGGAACTACACCGCCGGAACTCCACCTGAAATCATATGTCCGCTCCATGAGAATCTATGATATTGGGGAAGCTGAATTGGCTAATTCTTTTCATCTTACGCTAGCTGGACCGGCTCAGAGTTGGTTTTTGAACCTCGAAAAACATCGGGTTAGATCGTGGCCAGCCATTGTCCAAGAGTTCGTGGCACAGTACAAAACCAATGAAGAGCTTAAAGTCACAAGAAAACATTTGGAGATGGCTAAACAAAAAGAGAATGAAAGTATTAGCGAATTTGTTACAAGGTGGAGAGAATTGGCTGCCCAAATGGTGGAACGCTTAGATGAAGAAGAACAGTTGGGAATGATAGTGGAAAATTTGAAACCCGAAATTCGGGCTCAAAATGGGTCATCAGTTCTTTAGCAGGTTCAAGGCTCTGCTCCATGTGGGTAATGAAATCGAGGAAGACCTGGCCAAACAAGCCGAAATCAAGAAGTCTGCCTCTCAATACAAAAAGACTTCTACATCTGCTGTCAATCAAGTAACGTCCTATGGGTCATATGGTAGAGGATACTCCAACAACCCTTATAGTCAAAGCTCTGTGAAAAATATTGGGGATTATCCTACACCGGGGTATCGTAACAACAATAATAACAACCCCCGGACGTTTGATCAGAACCGCTCACGGGATCGACATTTTTCACAATTACCGGGGCCGTTGGGAAAAGTTTTTGAGCAACTGAAAGAAGCTGGGATCATGTATCCCATGAATCCGAGACCTCTACCACAACAGATACCGCCTCATTGGAACATGAATGAGCGGTGCGAATATCACCAAGGGTTTGGGCACACTACTGATAGCTGTATGGCTCTACGGCATGCTATCCAGAACCTAATTGATAGCAAGAGAATCCCAGATCCGTCAGCCCCAAATGTTGCCAGGAATCCCCTTCCTAATCACCGAATCAACGCTATCGAGGAGGATTTGGAATTTCCAGATCCTGTACATCTGATTAAACCTGCCTCGAATACAGACAATGTTGAAGTGTTGAAATTTGGCTATTTAGAGCCTTCACCCATAGTCACCGAATGCATTCCCCCGAAGTCCCAGAAAATCGTCAAAGATGCCAAAGATGAAACCTTATTGGGACTATGTGTTGATGAAACTCGAACCACCCAGTCACAAGAGATATTTATCCCGAAGGTTAGAGGCTGGATGGAGCAAATGAAGTTTATACCCGGTCTTGGGCTTGGCAAACAAAATCAAGGGATTGCCCACTTTCCACAACTTGGTGGCAATCCGAGACGACAAGGAGTTGGATATAACCGAGGAAAAACGGAAAAAAGAGACACCCATCAACGTGCATATTCCTCGGAAATAAACATGATTGCTTTTGATTGGAGTAAAGTTTCCCAAACCGAAGAAAAGTCGCCTCCGGCCCCCGTTGAGATAACTAAAAAAGCAAATGATCCAGTTGCAACGTGGGTTCAACAGTTGACCCGTTCGGGGAGAGTTTACCAACCGTCAAATGCCAAGCAACCTACCGATACCTCTGCTCCCAAAGAATCCGCAAAGGATCCGGAAGAAGGGCGCGTTGTTGAACAGTTGAAGAAAACACAAGCCCAAATCTCAATTTGGGGACTCCTAGTGGCATCCAAACCACATCGGATGGCCCTAATGAAAATGTTAGACGAATCAGTTGTTCCTCTGGAATCCACCCCAAATGAGTTAACCGCAATGATCGCTTCAATGGGGGTACAAAAGCAAGTACTTGGGTTTTCCGATGAAGATCTGTCACCGCTCGGTCGCGACCATAATCAAGCCTTACACATCACCGTCGTAGCCTATGGGATGTCTATACCTTATGTTCTTGTGGATAACGGCTCTACAATTAATGTGTGTCCTCTGAAAACCGCCGTTCGTTTGGGTATTGACCTAACTACATTAGAAGAATCGCCAGTCACAGTCAGGGCATACGACAACACCAAGAGAGAAGTACTGGGTTCCGTCATGCTAAGTATGCAAATTGGGCCGGCCACGTTTACCACTGAGTTCCAAGTCATTGATATTCCATCAAGCTTCAACTTGCTATTGGGACGAGTTTGGCTACATGAGGTTGGGGCACTTCCTTCCTCACTTCATCAAAAAATGAAAATACCTTTTAATGGCGACATTATCATCGTTAAAGGAGATCCTGAAAGAACGATAATGCCGAAAAATTCGCCAGTATTAGGGATCGGAAGCCAAGATGTCCAACTCGGAGGATTTTCATATGAGCCGAAAGTACAAACTCTCACCACCCAAACTGTGAATTACCTTCCCCCCGATGACATGACAACAATGAAGGCGCAAGTTGTACAGATGATGAGGAAGATGAAATTCTTACCGGGAATTGGCTTGGGCAAATACAAAGCCGGCATTGCGCAAATGATTGAGCCTTACCAACAACCGAGGCCTCTTGCTGGGTTGGGATATACGGGAAATGATGACAGCATAAAAAGTGCCGTATTCACTGACATATCATTAAACGGGTGGTTCGTGAAAGAGGGTGAAGACTTCCCTTACTGCGGATTTCAAGAACCTTGGGTAAATGAAGAGGGAAAGCGCCAGCCGGGATTAGAAATTTTCTTCGAAGAAGACTTGTATATAAGCGAAGGTTTTACTCATACCTTCTCATCAAAGCTGAAAATAACCAAGCCACCTGCCGAGCCACTGGAAGATGAAGATATGTTGGGTGACATGTTTGAGGTTATGGCAATTGAGGAAGAAGACTATCTCGATGACCCTGTTCATCTCATACGGCCTGTTGAAGAAGAAAAAAAGAAAAAGAGAGAGAGGAATGTTGATAGAAATGTACGAAATTTAGAATGTATGCTATCTATACCAAATGATGTTTCTATCAATAAAATTGACAATCTTTCCCCTTACTTTGATTCTTGTGATGTTGAAGTAATGAATGAAAATTTGAATGATGAACAAACAATACAACCTATTGAAGGGGACACAGTCACGATAAATTTGGGAACAACTGATGACAAAAAAGAGATAAAAAATTGGGGCCGAATTAAGCCATGATGAAAAAATAAACTTAGAAAATTTGTTGAAAGAGTTTGTTAATGTTTTCGCTTGGTCATACGCTGATATGCCGGGTTTAGACGCCAACATTGTGATGCATGAAATACACACTAAACCGGAATGCAAACCTGTCAAACAAAAGCTAAGAAAACTAATACCTGAATGGTCGCTCAAGGTAAAAGAGGAAGTCACGAAGCAATTGGATGTCGGATTCATACGGGTTGTTGAATACCCTACTTGGTTAGCCAACATAGTGCCGGTACCAAAAGCAAATGGCAAAGTACGGGTTTGTGTCGATTATCGCAATTTAAATGCTGCATGTCCAAAAGATGATTTTCCACTGCCAAACATTGATCTCATTGTCGACAACACTGCAAATCATGCTTTAAAATCATTAGTTGATGGGTTTGCCGGATATATCCAAATCAAAATGCATCCTGATCATCAGGAAAAGACGGCTTTTATAACTCCATGGGGTACATATTGTTACACTGTCATGCCATTTGGGTTGAAAAATGCCGGGGCCACGTATCAGCGAGCGGCAACTACTCTATTGCATGATATGATCCATAAGGAAGTCGAAGTGTATGTCGACGACATGATCATCAAATCATTAGACCGTGCAAGTCATGTGGAAACTCTTCGCGTCTTCTTCGAACGGCTTATGCAATTTCAAATGCGTTTGAATCCTCAGAAATGTGTATTCGGGGTCACAAAAGGCAAGATGCTGGGGTATATAGTCAGTAGAAAAGGAATCGAAGTGGATCCAGCAAAGGTTAAAGCTATTCAAGAAATGCCAGTCCCTAAAACCGAAAAAGAAATACGGGGTTTTCTCGGGAGACTACAGTTCATCAGCAGATTCATTTCACAGTTGACTCGAACGTGTGAGCCGATTTTTAAACTACTCCAAAAGAGCTCGGATGGGAAATGGAACGAGCAATGCCAAGAAGCATTCGGTAAGATTAAACAATATTTGGCCAAGCCACCAGTCTTGGCGCCTCCCCAAGTAGGCATTCCGTTGATACTATACATGTCAGTCAACGACTCATCAGTCGGGGCAATGTTAGCACAACATTTGTTGAAAGCGAGAATTGAACAAGCAATATACTACCTCAGTAAAAAGTTTTCTCCAGGGGAACAAAATTATACGACTTTAGAGAAATCATGTGCTTCGCTGGTTTGGGCCACCCAGAAATTACGGCATTATATGTTGGTTTTTTCCGTGATCTTAATCTCTCGCTTGGATCCTTTGCGATACTTATTCGAAAGCCAGTGTTGACTAATCGAATGGCTAAATGGGTGTTTCTAATTTCAGAGTTCGACATTTCCTATGTGACTCAAAAGGCTGTCAAAGGGCAAATCATAGCTGACCACTTAGCGGGTAATCCTATTATTGACACCGACTTACAAGACTTTGGATTTCCTGACGAGGGTATCATGGAAATTACGAAAGATGATGAATGGAAAATGTATTTCGACGGGGCTTGCAATCGAAATGGGAATGGAATCGGAATCCTGCTAATTTCTCCAGATCAAACCCATGCCCCTATGTCCTTCCGCTTGGAATTTCCTTGTACTAATAATATAGCGGAATACGAGGCTTGCATTGTCGGGTTAGAAATCGCTTTGCAGAGGGGGGTTCACAAGATTCAGGTATTCGGAGACTCCGCTCTCATTATTCATCAGATCTTGAAAAAGTGGAAGATCAAAGAGGAAAAACTTGTTCCCTTCTTAGCCCAACTTGAAGAAACCTCTGAGAAATTCGACTGTATTGAATTCTTCTATATCCCGAGAACACAGAATAACTTTGCCGATGCTTTAGCTACACTGGCCTCAATGATTGAAATTCCGGGGGAGAAAGAAGAAATTCAGATTCAGATTCAGAAGCGGGTAAATCCGGTATTCTGCCTATCACTTGACGTTGAAAGAGGAAATGAGATCGATAAGAATGTCTGGTATTATGATATCTGGCAATTGCTCAAGCATGATGAATACCCGCCAAATATCGATAAAACCACTCGGGTTACACTTCGCCGACTCGCATCCCGGTTTATTATATGTGCTGAAAAATTGTACCGAAGAAATGATGATGGCATACACCTTCAATGTCTTGATGAAGAAAAAGCCCGAGCGATGATGGAGCAAATTCATAGTGGGGAGTGTGGTCCACATATGAGTGGTCATACATTGGCACGTAAAATAGTGCGGCAAGGGTATTACTGGCTAACGATGCAAAAAGATTGTTTTGATTATGTCAAAGGGTGTCACCAATGCCAAATATACGCCAAGGCGCAGAAACTCCCACCAAAAGAGTTATATCCTCTGACATCTCCCTGGCCATTTTCCATCTGGGGTATCGACATAATTGGCAAGATCTCGCCAAAAGGAAGCAACGGGCATGAATATATTCTGGTAGCCATTGATTATTTCACCAAGTGGGTAGAAGATGAGTCTTACAAAGATTTGAATGCTCGAAAGGTAGCTCGATTCATCCGTCACAACATTATATGCCGATATGGGGTGCCACATGAGATTATATCCGATAATGGGACGCATTTTGAGGGTGAAGCCAACGAAATCATGGAAGAATACGGCATCAAACGACACAAATCATCTCCGTATTGCCCGCAAACCAATGGGGCCGTTGAAGCAGCAAATAAGAATTTAAAGAACATCATTAGTAAGATGATCAGATCCGGCAGAGATTGGCCCGAAAAGCTCCCATATGCTCTTTGGGATATCGAACTACTGAGAGGGTTTCTACGGGGTCGACACCTTTCTCCCTTACATATGGAATGGAAGCAGTTTTACCAGTGGAAATGGAAATACCGTCTTTACGGGTTGTCTTGGAAAACCAAGTCGCTGAAAGTGATTGGATAAAGGCGCGATATGAGGAATTGGCAATGATTGATGAAAACCGTCTGAGGGCTTCATATCAACATCAAGGGTATCAAAAACGTGTCGCCAAAGCCTTTAATAAAAAGATCCGAGACAGAAACATCATAGTTGGGGATTTAGTACTCAAAGAAATCCGTGAACCAGCCCGAGACCCTCGAGGAAAATTTTCACCAAAGTGGACAGGACCTTAGATCGTTACCAAAATCCTATCTGGGGGTGCCGTGCTTCTTACCGACATCGATGGCCAAGAGTTAAACTTACCAGTCAACCTTGATCGATTAAATAAATACTACCAGTGAGATTGTAATCATGAACTACGAAGACCTGAGCCCCAAAAAAAAAAAAAAAATAAATAAAATAAAATAAAAAAATAAAAATAAAAAATCTGGGGGGAAATGTAGGCAACCTGAAATCAGGCCCGGTCTATTCATTATAATAACATTCATCCATTGGAAAGCAAAGAGGGAGACAGAAAGAGATTTTCCATATATATAATCAAAGTCAGGTTACTATATACTTTTTCATGTCAACAACCTACCTACACCAAGCTCCTCCATACTTTTCGTACCTACATAAAGAAGCAGTGTAACAAAACCTAAACCTAAACACCTAAAACCATCATTCAGAAGCGGAGTACAAAATCCTCTCTCGGTCCATAGTCTGATACGAAGCAAGCACAGTCTCCTCCGTCACCCGTGAATCCGCAAACCTAAACCACCTCATCATCATCGGCTCGTGCTCAATGGTCTGACGAACTTGACGCCAAACATGTAGTACAACGTCAGACCGGGTCACCTGGGTAATACCGAGCTCCCCTCCATGGAATCGACGAACAAAACGAGTGGACCACAAGCCTCGTAAAGTCGTCTCCAGCCTCGGGGTAATAGGCAGCGCAACTGAAGAAAAATCTCTCATGGGGAGTGGTATACTCAGAGGAAGGCCGAACTGTCTAGTCAACCGACTGGGTATATAGAACGACGTCTCTCGTAGACCACGGAATCTGAGGTAGTTCTGCCCACCCATACTCATAATCATGGTCCTCATGTGCCACCATGGAATATCCCAACGAATAGAAGAAGAGGACTCAGAAAAACGCACAGCCCAGTCGAAGGATGACAAACGATGGATCAGGGCATAGTCGGGGCGAAGAAAGAAGCGCCGGGAATCCCAGGGCAGTCGAATCCCCAAATACCGAAACCTCTCAGTAGCCCACATGTACAGCAGGTATGGGCTACCCCGAAAATGACTAAGTCGGCACTGAACCACGGCATCCAGACCATTCAGTGTCTCCGCCAGTAAAATGGGAGTCACTAAATGGCCGCATCTAGCCTCAGACACAACCCGAATAATAAGAGGATCAACCATAATCACATCATCAGTAACTAAAAGCATCTGCGAAAAAATAAAGATCATACAGGCAGCAGTCCGACCTGAAAGGTAAGCAGGATCATCACCATGCTGCAGGATTGCCTCCTCCCAACCGGGGGCGACCCACCATTGCCTCCTCCCAAAGGCACCTCCTCAGATCCCCCTTCGTCCTCCTCCTCCTCCTCCTCCTCCTCCACTTGCTGCGGCTCCTCATCCCTCCTCGCCATGGGGATCCTCATCGTCGGAATCCGCAATCCCCTTCGCCCTCCGGTTCGGCGCGGGAGCAGGCTGATGTGCGATCCGTTGTGAGATGTACAGCTGCCCCCGGATGAACAAAGGATCTCCCCCGATGGCAGCATACCTAGCATATATCGCTCTACCGCGCACGCCTCTCATCTCCCTCATCAGGTAGCGGTGCGCGAAGGTCCCATACTCTCCCTCAACCAGCAAACCCTCCATCGGGACGCCTCCCAAGAACGCCGTCCGCTCCTCTCCAGACAGCGTGCCCGGCCGCCTCATTGCCGCTGGAGGCCAGGGCCGGAACTCTGAATCCCAACCCGGGAGTGTGCTGCCGAAACACCACGCGGTCCCCCAGGTAGAAAGCTGCCCCGTACTCGTGCAGGAACAATCGCCTCGAACGAGCCGCCACCAACGCATCCGCATACCCCCACTGCTGCGTCACAAATGCGGGCCACGGGCTCCACTGCACCTGCCACATCAAATATGCGCTAATAAATAACTCAACTTTCTTTTTCAAATAATTTAAATCTCAGTTAAGTCAATATCATACCGATCTAGCCGGAGGCCTGAGACGTCGCCCGCACTGACGTCCGGGGTCAGATACCGATATACCCCAACTATGTTCCCGCTGTAATACCGTCTAAAAAACGGGAACTCATCTGCGAAGGTCGGGTGCAAATGGATCTGACCAATACCCTGATGGGTATGCGCAATAAACCACATCTGTTGCAGATTACCACAATTTTAAAAAAATTGTCAATTTTTATAATCATACGCTTTTCTACTAAAAAGACAATTGAAGTTCTTAATTTAAGTAATTTACCTCCCAAAGTGTAACCAGTCCACGGTGGTTGAGCTCCATATGCCGGCACACCAAATCCATCGACTCATACAGCACCGCCAGCACATATCCTCCCCAGGCGAATGTGTACAGCTAGTCGAAGAATCGCAGATAAGGCAGCCACCATAGCCGTAGGTTGTCGCCGCCTCGTGCGTAGAAGAAATCGTGTATCAATAGCAGTATGAAGCACCGAGACAGCTGTCGGACCTCCTGCCGTGTCATCGGTCCGTCCCCAAACCTCGCTCTCTCTCCGCCTCGATGTGATGAACCATCGCTGTGTGGGGAATCCCGTCTGCCACAATCCGACTCGGCCTCCAACCAAGCGCTGCGCCCATCCCATCTAGAGTAACTCGCAACCGAGGGTTGGGCGCCAGAGCCTCCCCTCCAAATGGCAGTCCCGTCAGCACGAACACGTCCTCCGGGGTCAGCGTCATCTCGCCCCAACTCCAGTGGAAGGTGTGCGTCGTGTCCCACCATCTCTCTCCCAATACTGTCGGCAGACTCACCGATCGTTGGAACTCTCCGCCAGGCAGCACGTCGATGAATCGTCCAAAAGGGGTCGCGCTCAAATAGGCCCTCACCAGCGGGGGTAGCTGATCTCGTAGCTCCGGTGCAGCACGAGTGATACCACGGCAACGTCCACTCCTCTGACACAATCACGTGTTTTAAAATTTAGAACTCACTATTTTATACTAGATATTACGGATTTTGAAAATAAATTATGTTAAGTATATTGATTATGGCAAGTAATTATTAAATTTATCATATTTCATGCATATCATGGCATTGCATATTTTAAAATATCATAGCATCGAAATCAGAGTATACCCGAGTACGGCGACGGATCTCGTGTGCCGCAGGCTCCATCAGTAGCCACTCCCGTCCCTCTCCCGGCGATATCAAGGGCACGTCACGATACATCGCTCGCTGTAGAGAGCCGTCTGCCCCCAGTGGCCCCTCCCAGGCCACCCCCTCCCAATCGTCGTGATGCCTCGCGCATACTAGTCGGCCGTCCATCATCGCCGTAATAGAGTCCATCTCATCACCGGGAAGTAGCTCCGGCGCCTCCCCGCCCTCAGGTGGGCCCCCCATCATCATGAACACAAAAATCGATAGAAGCCTCGCCAATGCCATCGCTCACACTCATGTAAAAAACTCACAAAATATTTTTTGAAAATCAGATATTTATATGCTAGAGAGAGAGATTGCAAGAAGAAGTGATGAAATAGATCCAAACAGAGGCCTATTTATAGGATTTGGAGCCCAGCCGCAGGCTAGCCAACCGTACGGCTAGCCCCCAACCGTACGGTTGGCTGCCAGCCGTACGGCTGGGGGGTCAAACCCTGCGGCTACCCCCAGCCGCATGACCCTGCGGCTACCCCCAGCCGCATGACCCAGCCGCAGCCCGTGCAGCTACCCCGTGCGGTTACCCTCATTTTTGACCAGTTTGGCCTAAAAAAAAAAAAAAAAAAAAAATTGAAGGGAAAAACAACAACGTTCTGAATCAATCTTTTCCAACACAGGAAGACCAAGACTCACGCACACCCGCACGAGACGACTGATCAAAGCCCAAAGTCTAACACTCCAAAGTCTGTGGCGGAACCAAAATTCAAAAGGATAGATCTATTGTCCGGAAGGCTCGAATCTGATTGATAAACAGGGAAGGTGTAAAAGAGGAATCGGGTACCAGAAAAAATTGAAAGAGTAGAAAAGGGCATAATCCCGTTGGTCCAAGAGAGAAAAAGTGAGAAAAACAGAAATAAAGAAAATCGACAGGGAGAGCCACACTAAGAGTGACAGCTGTGCCAAAAGGCGGAGGGCTACATCTTAGGTGAGTAAGGCTCCTGTTTTGGAAAAAGGCAAGAAAGAAGAAAAAAAAAAAAAGGGGCAAAGAAAGTCTGAAGGCCCAAAAATAAAAGGACCGGACAATCAAAAGAGGAGCAATAAGGGTATCGAAAAACAGAAAACGATACAGGACCAGCATCTTCACTGTAGAAAAAATCGCAGTGTAGCTTGAGGATGATTGCGAAATCCAAGCGAAGTTCTATCCCCACGACCAAAGAAAGGAAGACTGAGGGTAGAGAAAAGTCAGATCCCAAAATCCATGCACAGCGGTTCCAATGTTTTAAGAAAAGTTGATTCAAAAATTCTGATTCCCAAATAAAGCCAAAGGTCAAAACTGAGAGGAGAAAGGAATGGAAAGAAAGACACTCCAACTTGCGAAGCAGTTCTCTCTAGCATATTATTCTTAAATCAACAAAGCAGTGTCTAAATAACACTTACCGCACGTTCCCCAAGATGGGAATTTCCCGAATTCTTTAAGTAAGAATTCTTCGCGTTCCCCACGATGGGAATTTTATCCGTTTCCTTTTCCCCACGAAGGGAAATAACGACATCACGTGTTCCCCACGAAGGGAATTTTCTCGGATTCTTCAGAGTTAGGAATTCTTCGCATTCCCCACGATGGGAATTTTTCCGAAACCCCTTTCCCCACGAAGGGAAATAACGACATCACGTGTTCCCCACGAAGGGAATTTTCTCGGATTCCTCAGAGTTAGGAATTCTTCGCATTTTTCCGAAACCCCTTTCCCCACGAAGGGAAATAACGACATCACGTGTTCCCCACGAAGGGAATTTTCTCGGATTCCTCAGAGTTAGGAGTTCTTCGCCATTCCCCATGGGAATTTTTCCGAAACCCCTTTCCCACGAAGGGAAATAACGACATCACGTGTTCCCCACGAAGGGAATTTTCTCGGATTCCTCAGAGTTAGGAGTTCTTCGCATTCCCCACGATGGGAATTTTTTCGAAACCCCTTTCCCCACGAAGGGAAATAACGACTCCATGTGTTCCCCACGAAGGAAATTTTCTCGGATTCCTCAGAGTTAGGAATTCTTCGCATTCCCCACGATGGGAATTTCTTCCGATCCCCTTTCCCCACGAAGGGAAATAACCTTTACCGTGCATTCCCCATGAAGGGAATAATTTTATCCCCACACTCCCCACGATGGGAGTCTCCAAATTTTTCAAAAGATATTGATTTCTTCTTACTCCTGATCCCCATGAAGGGATATATCACAAAACCTAAAACACTCTTTCACTTTTCCCTAAGAAAGGGAAACCTTTGAAGCACTTTTCCGATACGATCATATCGAAACTTGTCACATCAAGTCCTGCACACCGAGGGTGGTGTGCCGCTGAGGGTAACGCACCACTGAGGGTAGACGGAAGAAAAGAGTGATGCATCGGGTCGCCTAGCCGAAAGGAAAGAAGCGGTCATGGATTGCATCGCCTGGAATGCAACGAGATCCATATGCCAGGAAAGGGTATATTCTGATTTAATTATCACCGCATTGAGATTCGCCCGAGAGTCGTGAATCGTTGTCTTCTTATCATCCCCGAATTCTTGTCAACAAGAATCCCGGGACGAGAGGGTCTGTGAACACCCCAATCCACGACTCTCGTGTGAACATTGGTTTTCTTAAAACAAGCATCTTGCATTTTTTGTGTTGAGTTGTCATGCATATAGAAGACCGATAGGAAAGACTCCATTTTCGGCCGCGTTGGGAGTCTGGTATAACCTTGGTGGCCTCTTCGCTTACTAGGACGGGGATCGACCTGTCGCAGCCCCCTGTCGCAGCCCCCTGTCGCACGACCTAGCCCCACGCCCTGCGGCTACCCCCTTGGTGGCCTCTTCGCTTACTAGGACGGGGATCGACCTGTCGCAGCCCCCTGTCGCACGACCTAGCCCCACGCCCTGCGGCTACCCCCTTGGTGGCCTCTTCGCTTACTAGGACGGGGATCGACCTGTCGGACGGTTGGCCCCCCTGTCGTACGGTTGGCCCCCCTGTCACACGCCCCTGTCGCAGCCCCCTGTCGCACGCCCCTGTCGCAGCCCCCTGTCGCACGACCTAGCTGCACGCCCTGCGGCTACCCCCTGCGGTTGGCCTCTTTTGGGCATTTTTGGCGAGATTTTGCTATAAATAGGACCCTTGGGCTCTCATTTGGGGGATTAACACTCAATAGTGTTTTTAGAGAGTCATTTTAGATAAATTCTGAAAGAGAATTTCTAGAGAGAGAGAAGTTTTAGAGAGAGAAAGTCTAGAGAGAGAAAGTTTTAGAGAGAGAGAAGGAAGCAAGCAAGGCAACTAGGCGAGGCTGTTATTTCTTCTTCAGGCGTATCAGTTTCCAAAAGAAAGGAACAAGCAAGGCAACTAGGCGAGGCTCTTATTTCTTCTTCAGGCGCATCAGGTACGTCTTTCTACAACCATCCTTAATTTCAATACTGCATTTAAATTCGTTTTAATACAGAAAATTAGATAACTTGCAAAGAAGTTCACTGCTTTCAAATAAATCCTTTCTAAGTTTTACAAGAAAACTAAAATCCGTTTTGACACGTTTTCAAAATAAACAAAAATACAAAAACAGTTTCCAAAAGAAAGGAACTACGAGACTCTGATTTCATTCTACGAATGAATACGTAGGCGCTCGCAAAGCTCGAGTCTGATTTCAAAATATTGTTTTAAACTAAATCTATCCGGAAAAGACTATTCTGAAAACCATTCGAACTACTTGCAAGATATCTAAAAATAGGAATTAGATACATGATCCATTAAGAGACCGAAAGGGCGAATTGGGTGCCTAACACCTTCCCAATTCGTAACGTAGTTCCCGAACCCTAGCAAAGTCAATTTTCAAATAAATCTCTGGTTTCAAACGTATGAAAGATAATTCGTTTTCGAATTGTCCTTCGTACGATCTTTTGTTTGTTTTCTCGTAAAACAAACTGGCGACTCTACAAAACACGTTTTCAAAATAAAACCGAGAACGAGGACCACCTCTTCTTCTCTCGGGTCGCGGGTCCGGATTCTCACACACACAGACTGTGAAGTATCTGCCTCCTAACGATATGTCGACCATGAATGCGCAAGTGATAAAGATGATGAGGAAAATGGAATTTTTACCGGGGATTGGTTTGGGAAAATATCAGGCCGGCATTGTACAAATGATCAAACCATACCGACAACCGAGTCCTCTTGCTGGATTGGGATATATGGGAGATGTTAGCTGAATGAAAAGTGTCGTATCCACCGATAGTTCGTTAAATGGATGGTTTATAAAAGAGGGTGAAGACTTTCCTTACTGCGGGTTTCAGGAACCATGGGTAAATGAAGAAGGGAAAAGACAACCAAGGTTAGAAATTTTCTTTGAAGAAGACTTGTATATCAGTGAAAGATTTACTCACACCTTCTCGTCTCGGTTGAAGATTACCCGGCCACCTGTCGAGCCACTGGAAGAGGAAGATATGTTGGGTAATATGTTTGAGGTAATGGCAATTGAGGAAGATTACCTTGGGGACCCTGTGCATCTTATACGCCCCATCGAAGGAAAGGAGAAAAAGCAGAGAAAGAGGAATATTGATAGAAATGTACGAAATTTAGAATGTATGTTATCCGTGCAAAGTGATGTTTCTATCAATAAAATTGCCAATCTTTTCCCTTATTTTGATTCTTGTGATGTTGAAAATATGAATGAGAGTTTGAATGATGAGCAACGAATACAACCTATTGAAGGAGACACGGTCACGATAAATTTTAGAACAACCGATGATAAAAAAAAATAAAAATTGGGGCCGAATTAAACCAGGAGGAGAAAACAGACTTAGAAAATTTGTTGAAAGAGTTTGTTAATGTTTTCGCTTGGTCATATGTTGATATCCCGGGTTAGATGCGAACATTGTGATGCACGAAATACACACTAAACCCGAATGTAAACTTGTCAAGCAATAGTTAAGAAAACTAATACCTGAGTGGTCGCTCAAGGTAAAGGAAGAAGTCACAAAACAATTGGATGTCGGATTCATACGGGTTGTTGAATACCCTACTTGGTTTGCCAACATAGTGCTAGTGCCAAAAGCCAATGGCAAAGTACGGGTTTGTGTCGATTATCGCAATTTAAATGCTGCATGTTCAAAAGATGATTTCCAATGCCAAACATTGATCTCATTGTCGACAACACTGCAAATCATGCTTTAAAATCATTTGTCGATGGATTTGCCGGGTATAATCAAATCAAAATGCATCCCGATCATCAGGAAAAGACGGCCCTTATCACACCATGGGTACTTATTGTTACACCGTCATGCCATTTGGATTGAAAAAATGCCGGGGCCACATATCAGCGAGCCGCAACTACTCTGTTTTCATGATATGATTCACAAGGAAGTGGAAGTATATGTTGATGACATCATCATCAAATCCTTAGACCTCGCAAGCCATGTGAAAACTCTTCGTATCTTCGTTGAACGGCTTATGCAATTTCAAATGCGTTTGAATCCTAGAAATGTGTATTCGGGGTCACCAAAGGCAAGATGCTGGGGTATATAGTCAGTAGAAAGGGAATTGAGGTTGATTCGGCAAAATTAAGGCTATCCAAGAAATGCCAATCCTTAACACTGTAAAGGAAATTCGAGGTTTCCTCGGGAGATTATTTTCATTCATCAGCAGATTTATTTCGCAATTGACTCGAACATGTGAGCCAATTTTTAAGTTACTCCAAAAGAACTCGGATAGGCAATGGAATGAGCAATGCCAGGAAGCGTTCGATAAGGTCAAGCAATATTTGTCTAATCTGCCAGTCTTAGCACCTCCCCAAGTGGGCATTCCGTTGATACTATACATGTCAGTCAATGACTCATCAGTTGGGGCAATGTTAGCACAACATTTGTTGAAGACAAGAACTGAACAAGCAATATACTATCTCAGCAAAAAGCTCTCTCTGGGGGAACAAAATTACACAGCTTTAGAGAAATCATGCGCTTTGTTAGTTTGGGCTACCTAGAAGTTGTGGCATTATATGTTGGTTTTTTCCGTGATCTTAATCTCTCGTCTAGATCCCTTCCGGTACTTGTTCAAAAAGTCAATGTTGACTAATCGAATGGCTAAATGGGTATTCCTGCTCTCAGAGTTTGACATTTCTTATGTCACTCAAAAAGGTGTCAAAGGGCAAGTCATAGCAGATCACTTAGCGGGCAATCCAATCATTGATATTGAGCTACAAGACTTTGAATTTCCCGATGAAAGTATCAAGGAGATTACAGAAGATGATGAATGGAAAATGTACTTCGATGGGGCTTGTAATCGAAACGGGAATGGAATCGGGATCCGGTTAATTTCGCCAGATCAGACACACGCACCTATGTCTTTTCGATTGGAATTTCTCTGTACTAACAATATCACGGAATACGAAGCTTGTATTGTCGGGTTAGAAATTGCTTTGCAGAAAGGAGTTCGCAAAATTCAAGTGTTTGGAGATTCCCCTCTCATAATTCATCAGATCTTGAGAAAATGGAAGATCAAAGAGGAAAAACTTGTGCCCTTTTTAGTCCAACTCGAAAAAACTTCTGAGAAATTGGACTGAATTGAAATCTTCTACATCCCGAGAACACAGAACAATTTTGCTGATGCCTTAGCTACTCTGTTCTCGATGATTGAAATTCCGGGGGAGAAAGAAGAAATTCAGATTCAGATTCAAAGGCGAAAAAATTCTGTATTTTGCCTATAACTCGATGTTAAACGTGGAAATGAGATCGATCAGAATGTTTGGTATTACGATATCTGGCAATTACTCACGCATAATGAATACCCATCAAATGCTGACAAAACCACTCGGGTCATGCTTCGCCGCCTCGCATCTCGGTTTATCATTTGTGCGGGAGAATTATACTGAAGAAATGATGACGGTATACACCTTCAATGTCTCGATGAAGAAAAATCCCGAGCAATGATGGAACAAATTCATAGTGGGGAGTGCGGTCCACATATGAGCGGTCATACATTGGCACGAAAGATAGTTTGTCAAGGGTATTACTGGTTAACGATGCAAAAAGATTGTTTTGACTACGTCAAAGGATGTCACCAATGTCAAATATACGCCAAGGCGCAGAAGCTTCCACCAAAAGAATTGTATCCCATGAAATCTCCTTGGCCGTTTTCCATGTGGGGTATTGACATAATTGGTAAAATCTCGCCAAAAGGAAGCAATGGGCATGAATACATCCTAGTAGTCATCGATTATTTCACAAAATGGGTTGAAGCCGAGTCTTACAAGGATTTGAATGCCCGAAAAGTAGCACGATTCATCCGACACAACATCATATGCCGATACGGGGTACCACATGAGATAATATCTGATAATGGGACGCATTTTGAGGGAGAAGCCAACGAGCTCATGGAAGAATATGGAAACAAACGTCACAAATCATCCCCATACCGCCCACAAACTAATGGGGCCATTGAGGCTGCTAATAAAAATTTAAAGAATATCATTAGCAAAATGGTTAAATCCGGTAGAGATTGGCCCGAAAAGCTCCTATATGCACTTTGGGGATATCAAACTACTGAAAGGGTTTCTGCGGGATCAACCCCTTTTTCATTCACGTACGGAATGGAAGCAGTTTTACCAGTAGAAATGGAAATACCCTCTTTACGGGTTTTCTTGGAAAATTAAGTCACTGAAAGTGATTGGATAAAGGCTCGATATGAGGAATTGGCGATGATTGATGAAAACCGATTGAGGGCTTCATATCAACATCAAGGATATCAAAAACGTGTTGCAAAAGCCTCTAATAACAGCTAAAAATATAGGAAAATTAATAAGATTAAACACAATATCGTTTAAAATTCTAATATTTCAAGAACATTTGGCATGATGCCTCTGTATATATACAATATACTAATCCTGGTGAAAAAGTTTAAGAATACGACTTTACAAGTTCAAATCCTTCATGGAAAAGAAAAAAAATATTACAATACAAATCCCAATTGTTTTCCAAAGTAAAAATAGTTACAAATCATCTCTTTATAAATTAAATAGACACATGATACATGCGGTCAATGCCCAAAAACTAGAGAAAATACTAAATATGACCAATGGTATCAGAGGACTACGAAAATCCCGCACTCTTCCCCGTGAACCCAACATAGCGCTACAAGATGAACCTACAATGAGAAACGAGGGAATGAGCCAATGCTGGCCCAGTGGGAACCATAGGGGAAGGGAAAAATGCAATGCATATGCAAGAAACCAATGTCCACAAGCTTCATGTTATAGAACAATAGTTATAAAAGTTCAACTTGTAAAATAGTCAATGATTTATACAATTAAAAATGAGTTGGTCCGCCCCGGCACACTGAACTACCTTAAACAACCATATCCCAAGGTACAATCCCATTGTACCTCTCATAACAGAATACACCCACCTCCTCCTCCTCCTCAACCTAATACTGGTACTAGACGGAATATACTACCCACAAACGCACCCCACCTTACCGTGGGTCAGTGCACTGGTAACTAGATTTATGGCACCTCATCTTCCCATGGGTCTATGTAATAATATATAACAAGCATTTCTATACCGGAGCTTATCCGGTTTCCA
This sequence comes from Lonicera japonica, assembly GCA_021464415.1. NCBI lineage: Eukaryota > Viridiplantae > Streptophyta > Magnoliopsida > Dipsacales > Caprifoliaceae > Lonicera > Lonicera japonica. Next base: position 21,945,627 of record CM038469.1, read on the forward strand.
ACAATCTCAATGTCTCAATATCAAATGGTAGTAGTAATGCCTAGGGATTTATTTTAAAAATTAAAGTAGTAATGACCCATGAATAAAGTTAAAACAAAAATCTTAATAATTCTCATGAACAAATTCCTTAGCTTCACAATAATAATACAAACACAAATTCATGGATTAAATATACTATATTTGCCAAAAATTTCCAACAAAGTTCTTTTGTATAACCTTGAAAAAGGACCAACACCATATTTAGTAAAAACCATTAATTAATGATCAGAATTCTCAGATTTCTATAAGTTATACATTGCACCTTTACTATACTCTTCATTCAATATATGCCCTTTCAAATGAAAAACAATTTAATGTAGTTCTAGACCACTTGGTAAGGCAACAACCCATCAATTAACATGTCTAAACATAATTTAAGAGACAATGAAATACTATGTATATTCAGAATTCAATTTACATGCTCATGTTATCCATGCTTTGTATTAACATTTTCCAAATCGTCCAATTTCATGAGTTTAATCCAAACTAGAAAGTGGGGGGTAACACTAGACCTTAGAAAATTCACAAATCACCACATGCGTATGTAACTACAGGCTATAATCATGTATTTAGAGGCATAATATTCTGGAAATTTAAGAAAAACATGTAGTTTAATGAGTATTAGATATACATGGGTTGATTTCTAGCCACTTCGGTACCAATATGCATGATAATAAACCTTGATATACATCATAATTAGTGTTGTAAACATCTAAATGCAAGCTCAGATCGTAAAAATATCAATTTTTCCTAACACATGCAGAGAAAATGGTGATTTTGATACCGGAAGGCTACATTATCTCTCTAGCAAGCAACATATTCAAAGAATGAGAGAAAAGAGGAGATTCCCACCTGGAAACTAGAAGAATAGATGTTGGATGACCAGGAGTGAGCTCAAATGGTCCCGCACATCAAGCATGCAAGCTCGGAATGAGTTGAGAAGGCGAAGAAGATGCAAAATCTGAGTTTTCGGTATGAAACTCTCAATTTTGAGCTATGAACCCCCAATATTACTCCAAGAACCACTTTCTCCTTTCTAGAATAGCTCTGATCTCACTTTGTCGAAAATGGACTGAAATGGAGGTGAAAGGTTTAAA